>OZ025252.1:38306482-38326482 GCA_964019135.1 Arenicola marina
GTTTGTTGCTAGATGGCAGTTCCTTTCAGGGTAACCTTGTTGAATAATTGATGTTAATTTTTTTTAAGGATTAAAAAACAGGCACGATGAGCACGCCGTGTAATGCAGAGGCTCGCACCGAACTCCCTGTTGGACAGGCCTTATACCATGCTCTGACATCTCTGTGGTATAAGCAGAGCTTGCGTAGCGCCACCTAGCGAATGGAGCTTGGCGTAATACGTGTCCCATGCGAGACTTGCGTATGTCACAGAGGAAGAAAAAAACAGATGTCACTCAACCTTTGACCCGAAGGCGATGGGGATTCTCCGTGCTTATCCCCCCTCGCCCTCCACTTCACCCCCATAGCCCCCCCCCCCCCCCACCCATATCACCCGAACGGTGAATCATGGCCACTTATCACTGGGTATATCGCCTTATCGGCCCACGAAAGGACACCGCTGGGGGTTAGTCACATCTCCATTTTTTCCCCCCGAACAAAACACCCCCTCCCGCCCCAATCCCCCCCCCCCTACTCCACATAGGTCCTTCATCCATCCTCCGCCCCCCCTCCGCCCCGTTCCGCCACCCCTGACAGTCTTCCAATCCCCTACCCCCCTCCACCCGCCTAAACCCCACCCGATCGCGTCTCTTGACGTAAGAGGCATTAGTAACACATACATTGTCCCGCCCCCCCCCCTCCCCCGCCCCCACCCACACCTGGCTTGGCCACCATGATCCGCAGTGTGTACTCACTCACTCAGCCATCCTTCGGTCACAGGCCACCAACAACTATTACACGTAGACAACAGCCACCGACTCTCCTGACCCGACCAGGACGCGGGAAGCCACTCCACACAACCAAAGCGAGGCTTGTATACCCCGCAAGGACTAACTTACCAAGCCCTTCAATTAGGACGCTCACACCAGACCATATCATATCGAACGTCGCAGGTGTGGCAACATACAACGTTATTATATTACAGTGAAACAGATCAGCTACTAACAGGTAAGAGACTGGAAATCGACATTGGACAACATTTGAAGAACGGACGTATCTGCCTGAGCCAATCAATAAGTACTTGGCTGCATGGACTCTCACAATGACATTACGGAGATCGATTGACATTTATCGATGCTAAAGCAAAATCCGATTTATCACATAATCAATAACATTAGGCCGATGTGAGTGAGGTAACATTTTACAACGTAATATAAGTATAATAAGGTATAATTAGTGAGATATACACCGGTCCGGTGTCAGTGAGGTAAAGGTTTACAGGTAAAATTAGTGAGATATACACCGGTCGGGTGTCAGTGAGGTAAAGGTTTACAGGTATAATTAGTGAGACATACACCGGTCCGGTGTCAGTGAGGTAAAGGTTTACAGGTAAAATTAGTGAGATATACACCGGTCGGGTGTCAGTGAGGTAAAGGTTTACAGGTATAATTAGTGAGACATACACCGGTCCGGTGTCAGTGAGGTAAAGGTCTACAGGTATAATTAGTGAGACATACACCGGTCCGGTGTGACTGAGGTAAAGGTCTACAGGTATAATTAGTGAGACATACACCGGTCCGGTGTGACTGAGGTAAAAATTTACAGGTATAATTAGTGAGACATACACCGGTCCGGTGTCAGTGAGGTAAAGGTTTACAGGTATAATTAGTGAGACATACACCGGTCCGGTGTGACTGAGGTAAAGGTCTACAGGTATAATTAGTGAGACATACACCGGTCCGGTGTGACTGAGGTAAAGGTTTACAGGTATAATTAGTGTGACATACACCGCTCCGGTGTCAGTGAGGTAAAGGTTTACAGGTATAATTAGTGAGACATACACCGGTCCGGTGTGACTGAGGTAAAGGTCTACAGGTATAATTAGTGAGACATACACCGGTCCGGTGTGACTGAGGTAAAGGTTTACAGGTATAATTAGTGTGACATACACCGCTCCGGTGTCAGTGAGGTAAAGGTTTACAGGTATAATTAGTGAGACATACACCGGTCCGGTGTGACTGAGGTAAAGGTTTACAGGTATAATTAGTGAGACATACACCGGTCCGGTGTCAGTGAGGTAAAGGTTTACAGGTAAAATTAGTGAGATATACACCGGTCGGGTGTCAGTGAGGTAAAGGTTTACAGGTATAATTAGTGAGACATACACCGGTCCGGTGTCAGTGAGGTAAAGGTTTACAGGTATAATTAGTGAGACATACACCGGTCCGGTGTGGCTGAGGTAAAGGTTTACAGGTATAATTAGTGAGACATACACCGGTCCGGTGTGACTGAGGTAAAGGTTTACAGGTATAATTAGTGAGACATACACCGGTCCGGTGTCAGTGAGGTAAAGGTTTACAGGTAAAATTAGTGAGATATACACCGGTCGGGTGTCAGTGAGGTAAAGGTTTACAGGTATAATTAGTGAGACATACACCGGTCCGGTGTCAGTGAGGTAAAGGTTTACAGGTATAATTAGTGAGACATACACCGGTCCGGTGTGGCTGAGGTAAAGGTTTACAGGTATAATTAGTGAGACATACACCGGTCCGGTGTGACTGAGGTAAAGGTTTACAGGTATAATTAGTGAGACATACACCGGTCCGGTGTCAGTGAGGTAAAGGTTTACAGGTATAATTAGTGAGACATACACCGGTCCGGTGTCAGTGAGGTAAAGGTCTACAGGTATAATTAGTGAGACATACACCGGTCCGGTGTGACTGAGGTAAAGGTTTACAGGTATAATTAGTGAGACATACACCGGTCCGGTGTGACTGAGGTAAAAGTTTACAGGTATAATTAGTGAGACAAACACCGGTCCGGTGTGATTGAGGTAAAGGTTTACAGGTATAATTAGTGAGACATACACCGGTCCGGTGTGACTGAGGTAAAGGTTTACAGGTATAATTAGTGAGACATACACCGGTCCGGTGTGACTGAGGTGAAAGTTTACAGGTATAATTAGTGAGACATACACCGGTCCGGTGTCAGTGAGGTAAAGGTTTACAGGTATAATTAGTGAGACATACACCGGTCCGGTGTGACTGAGGTAAAGGTTTACAGGTATAATTAGTGAGACATTCACCAGTCCGGTGTCAGTGAGGTAAAGGTCTACAGGTATAATTAGTGACACATACACCGGTCCGGTGGGACTGAGGTAAAGTTTACAAGTGTAATTAGTGAGACATACACCGGTCCGGTGTGACTGAGGTAAAAGTTTACAGGTATAATTAGTGAGACATACACCGGTCCGGTGTGACTGAGGTAAAGGTTTACAGGTATAATTAGTGAGATATACACCGGTCCGGTGTCAGTGAGGTAAAGGTTTACAGGTATAATTAGTGAGATATACACCGGTCGGGTGTCAGTGAGGTAAAGGTTTACAGGTAAAATTAGTGAGATACACACGGTGTGAGTGAGGTAGATGTTTACAGGTATAATTAGTTAGACATACACCAGTCCGGTGTGACTGAGGTAAAGGTTTACAGGTATAATTAGTAAGATATACACCGGTCCGGTGTGACTGAGGTAAAGGCATACGGTTGTAAATAGTGAGACATACACCGGTCCGGTGTGACTGAGGTAAAGGTTTACAGGTATAATTAGTGAGACATACACCGGTCCGGTGTGACTGAGGTAAAGGTTTACAGGTATAATTAGTGAGACATACACAGGTCCGGTGTGACTGAGGTAAAGGTTTACAGGTGTAATTAGTGAGACATACACCGGTCCGGTGTGACTGAGGTAAAGGTTTACAGGTATAATTAGTGAGACATACACCGGTCCGGTGTGACTGAGGTAAAGGTTTACAGGTATAATTAGTGAGACATACACCGGTCCGGTGTCAGTGAGGTAAAGGTTTACAGGTATAATTAGTGAGACATACACCGGTCCGGTGTCAGTGAGGTAAAGGTCTACAGGTATAATTAGTGAGACATACACCGGTCCGGTGTGACTGAGGTAAAGGTTTGCAGGTATAATTAGTGAGACACACACCGGTCCGGTGTGACTGAGGTAAAAGTTTACAGGTATAATTAGTGAGACATACACCGGTCCGGTGTCAGTGAGGTAAAGGTTTACAGGTATAATTAGTGAGACATACACCGGTCCGGTGTCAGTGAGGTAAAGGTCTACAGGTATAATTAGTGAGGCATACACCGGTCCGGTGTGACTGAGGTAAAGGTCTACAGGTATAATTAGTGAGACATACACCGGTCCGGTGTGACTGAGGTAAAAATTTACAGGTATAATTAGTGAGACATACACCGGTCCGGTGTCAGTGAGGTAAAGGTTTACAGGTATAATTAGTGAGACATACACCGGTCCGGTGTGACTGAGGTAAAGGTCTACAGGTATAATTAGTGAGACATACACCGGTCCGGTGTGACTGAGGTAAAGGTTTGCAGGTATAATTAGTGAGACACACACCGGTCCGGTGTGACTGAGGTAAAAGTTTACAGGTATAATTAGTGAGACATACACCGGTCCGGTGTCAGTGAGGTAAAGGTTTACAGGTATAATTAGTGAGACATACACCGGTCCGGTGTCAGTGAGGTAAAGGTCTACAGGTATAATTAGTGAGACATACACCGGTCCGGTGTGACTGAGGTAAAGGTCTACAGGTATAATTAGTGAGACATACACCGGTCCGGTGTGACTGAGGTAAAAATTTACAGGTATAATTAGTGAGACATACACCGGTCCGGTGTCAGTGAGGTAAAGGTTTACAGGTATAATTAGTGAGACATACACCGGTCCGGTGTGACTGAGGTAAAGGTCTACAGGTATAATTAGTGAGACATACACCGGTCCGGTGTGACTGAGGTAAAAATTTACAGGTATAATTAGTGAGACATACACCGGTCCGGTGTCAGTGAGGTAAAGGTTTACAGGTATAATTAGTGAGACATACACCGGTCCGGTGTGACTGAGGTAAAGGTTTACAGGTATAATTAGTGAGACATACACCGGTCCGGTGTCAGTGAGGTAAAGGTTTACAGGTAAAATTAGTGAGATATACACCGGTCGGGTGTCAGTGAGGTAAAGGTTTACAGGTATAATTAGTGAGACATACACCGGTCCGGTGTCAGTGAGGTAAAGGTTTACAGGTATAATTAGTGAGACATACACCGGTCCGGTGTGGCTGAGGTAAAGGTTTACAGGTATAATTAGTGAGACATACACCGGTCCGGTGTGACTGAGGTAAAGGTTTACAGGTATAATTAGTGAGACATACACCGGTCCGGTGTCAGTGAGGTAAAGGTTTACAGGTAAAATTAGTGAGATATACACCGGTCGGGTGTCAGTGAGGTAAAGGTTTACAGGTATAATTAGTGAGACATACACCGGTCCGGTGTCAGTGAGGTAAAGGTTTACAGGTATAATTAGTGAGACATACACCGGTCCGGTGTGGCTGAGGTAAAGGTTTACAGGTATAATTAGTGAGACATACACCGGTCCGGTGTGACTGAGGTAAAGGTTTACAGGTATAATTAGTGAGACATACACCGGTCCGGTGTCAGTGAGGTAAAGGTTTACAGGTATAATTAGTGAGACATACACCGGTCCGGTGTCAGTGAGGTAAAGGTCTACAGGTATAATTAGTGAGACATACACCGGTCCGGTGTGACTGAGGTAAAGGTTTACAGGTATAATTAGTGAGACATACACCGGTCCGGTGTGACTGAGGTAAAAGTTTACAGGTATAATTAGTGAGACAAACACCGGTCCGGTGTGATTGAGGTAAAGGTTTACAGGTATAATTAGTGAGACATACACCGGTCCGGTGTGACTGAGGTAAAGGTTTACAGGTATAATTAGTGAGACATACACCGGTCCGGTGTGACTGAGGTGAAAGTTTACAGGTATAATTAGTGAGACATACACCGGTCCGGTGTCAGTGAGGTAAAGGTTTACAGGTATAATTAGTGAGACATACACCGGTCCGGTGTGACTGAGGTAAAGGTTTACAGGTATAATTAGTGAGACATTCACCAGTCCGGTGTCAGTGAGGTAAAGGTCTACAGGTATAATTAGTGACACATACACCGGTCCGGTGGGACTGAGGTAAAGTTTACAAGTGTAATTAGTGAGACATACACCGGTCCGGTGTGACTGAGGTAAAAGTTTACAGGTATAATTAGTGAGACATACACCGGTCCGGTGTGACTGAGGTAAAGGTTTACAGGTATAATTAGTGAGACATTCACCAGTCCGGGGTCAGTGAGGTAAAGGTTTACAGGTAAAATTAGTGAGATACACACGGTGTGAGTGAGGTAGATGTTTACAGGTATAATTAGTTAGACATACACCAGTCCGGTGTGACTGAGGTAAAGGTTTACAGGTATAATTAGTAAGATATACACCGGTCCGGTGTGACTGAGGTAAAGGCATACGGTTGTAAATAGTGAGACATACACCGGTCCGGTGTGACTGAGGTAAAGGTTTACAGGTATAATTAGTGAGACATACACCGGTCCGGTGTGACTGAGGTAAAGGTTTACAGGTATAATTAGTGAGACATACACAGGTCCGGTGTGACTGAGGTAAAGGCTTACAGGTGTAATTAGTGAGACATACACCGGTCCGGTGTGACTGAGGTAAAGGTTTACAGGTGTAATTAGTGAGACATACACCGGTCCGGTGTGACTGAGGTAAAGGTTTACAGGTATAATTAGTGAGACATACACCGGTCCGGTGTGACTGAGGTAAAGGTTTACAGGTATAATTAGTGAGACATACACCGGTCCGGTGTCAGTGAGGTAAAGGTTTACAGGTATAATTAGTGAGACATACACCGGTCCGGTGTCAGTGAGGTAAAGGTCTACAGGTATAATTAGTGAGACATACACCGGTCCGGTGTGACTGAGGTAAAGGTTTACAGGTATAATTAGTGAGACATACACCGGTCCGGTGTGACTGAGGTAAAAGTTTACAGGTATAATTAGTGAGACATACACCGGTCCGGTGTCAGTGAGGTAAAGGTTTACAGGTATAATTAGTGAGACATACACCGGTCCGGTGTGACTGAGGTAAAGGTTTACAGGTATAATTAGTGAGACATTCACCAGTCCGGGGTCAGTGAGGTAAAGGTTTACAGGTAAAATTAGTGAGATACACACGGTGTGAGTGAGGTAGATGTTTACAGGTATAATTAGTTAGACATACACCAGTCCGGTGTGACTGAGGTAAAGGTTTACAGGTATAATTAGTAAGATATACACCGGTCCGGTATGACTGAGGTAAAGGCATACGGTTGTAAATAGTGAGACATACACCGGTCCGGTGTGACTGAGGTAAAGGTTTACAGGTATAATTAGTGAGACATACACCGGTCCGGTGTCAGTGAGGTAAAGGTTTACAGGTGTAATTAGTGAGACATACACCGGTCCGGTGTGACTGAGGTAAAGGTTTACAGGTATAATTAGTGAGACATACACCGGTCCGGTGTGACTGAGGTAAAGGTTTACAGGTATAATTAGTGAGACATACACCGGTCCGGTGTGACTGAGGTAAAGGTCTACAGGTTTAATTAGTGAGACATACACCGGTCCGGTGTCAGTGAGGTAAAGGTTTACAGGTATAATTAGTGAGACATACACCGGTCCGGTGTGACTGAGGTAAAGGTTTACAGGTATAATTAGTGACACATACACCGGTCCGGTGTCAGTGAGGTAAAGGTCTACAGGTATAATTAGTGAGACATACACCGGTCCGGTGTGACTGAGGTAAAGGTTTACATGTATAATTAGTGAGACACACACCGGTCCGGTGTGACTGAGGTAAAAGTTTACAGGTATAATTAGTGAGACATACACCGGTCCGGTGTCAGTGAGGTAAAGGTTTACAGGTATAATTAGTGAGACATACACCGGTCCGGTGTGACTGAGGTAAAGGTTTACAGGTATAATTAGTGAGACATTCACCAGTCCGGTGTCAGTGAGGTAAAGGTCTACAGGTATAATTAGTGAGACATACACCGGTCCGGTGTGACTGAGGTAAAAGTTTACAAGTGTAATTAGTGAGACATACACCGGTCCGGTGTGACTGAGGTAAAGGTTTACAGGTATAATTAGTGAGACATTCACCAGTCCGGTGTCAGTGAGGTAAAGGTCTACAGGTATAATTAGTGACACATACACCGGTCCGGTGGGATTGAGGTAAAAGTTTACAAGTGTAATTAGTGAGACATACACTGGTCCGGTGTGACTGAGGTAAAAGTTTACAGGTATAATTAGTGAGACATACACCGGTCCGGTGTGACTGAGGTAAAGGTTTACAGGTATAATTAGTGAGACATACACCGGTCCGGTGTGACTGAGGTAAAGGTTTACAGGTATAATTAGTGAGACATACATCGGTCCGGTGTCAGTGAGGTAAAGGTTTTCAGGTATAATTAGTGAGACATACACCGGTCCGGTGTGACTGAGGTAAAGGTTTACAGGTATAATTAGTGAGACATACACCGGTCCGGTGTCAGTGAGGTAAAGGTTTACAGGTATAATTAGTGAGACATACACCGGCCCGGTGTGACTGAGGTAAAGGTTTACAGGTATAATTAGTGAGACATACACCGGTCCGGTGTGACTGAGGTAAAGGTCTACAGGTATAATTAGTGAGACATACACCGGTCCGGTGTGACTGAGGTAAAAATTTACAGGTATAATTAGTGAGACATACACCGGTCCGGTGTCAGTGAGGTAAAGGTTTACAAGTATAATTAGTGAGACATACACCGGTCCGGTGTGACTGAGGTAAAAGTTTACAGGTATAATTAGTGAGACATACACCGGTCCGGTGTCAGTGAGGTAAAGGTTTACAGGTATAATTAGTGTGACATACATCGCTCCGGTGTCAGTGAGGTAAAGGTTTTCAGGTATAATTAGTGAGACATACACCGGTCCGGTGTGACTGAGGTAAAAATTTACAGGTATAATTAGTGAGACATACACCGGTCCGGTGTGACTGAGGTAAAGGTTTACAGGTATAATTAGTGAGACATACACCGGTCCGGTGTCAGTGAGGTAAAGGTTTACAGGAATAATTAGTGAGACATACACCGGTCCGGTGTGACTGAGGTAAAGGTTTACAGGTATAATTAGTAAGACACACGCCAGTCAGGTAAATTGCATCAAACAAAGACACTGACAGTCCTGGCCAAGTTTACGGAAGTCAAATGTTTGAACACTTTCGATATCAAGTGGAATATATAAGAGCTGCAATTTAAAAAAAGAAGCTTTACGGGTACTTTGAGAGAAATTTTCTGCTTCCACGATTTGGAGAAAGAAGGAGAAAAGGGGGATCATTTGGGACGGCACATATTTATAAATTATATACCTATGTGCAGTGTACCCAGCCACCACCCCCCCTCCCCTCGCACCCGCCGCTCCCCGGGGACTGAGGTAAATGTCCTTGATGTACAACTGGCCAGCGGTACACAGTCCAGACTCAGATAGCGAAGGACCGTAAACAAGCGATAACCGCTGATAAGGCTCACCTTTACCCCAGGTATCGATCGCCTTATCTGGGTCGCCAGCCCTCATTGATATTGCTACTCATATCGATCGCTGGGCCGCCTCGATAGCTCAGTGGGTTAGAGCGCTCGCATTGGGTGTTCGGGCGATGTGAGAGCCTAACGGCACGGGGATCGATGGTCAATATCTGTGTGGTCCCAGGATAAAGCCCAACGTCCTTCTGCGCAAAGACTATGGGGCTACCCCCGCGGACATGGCTCCACTCTCCCTTCCTTCTCCCATTGACGCGATATGACCAACAGTCGTTAAAGCTTCCTGAATATACAACCAACCAATCGACCAACCAATCATATCGAGCGCTTTTATATTGCTAAAACTGTTCAGGAACAGGAAGTTATGTCGCGGAGAGAACTCGTCACAGTGGAATTACCCTTCGGGGAAAACGAGAGATCAGGGCCGCGATTTGCGGATCAATTGTGGCAGTTCCAAGCCGCGCAGTGGACCATTATCTTAATGTTTCATGGAGTGATATCATCATAACATATTCACATATCTCCTGCAACGATTGTCTCCGTAAAAAAAAAAACACGGTTGGAGTTCTACTTGCCGCTATTTATATTAGCGATGATCACGACGTCTTGTTTGGCTCACACAGTAGGCGTCATTTCCAGTTTGAATATAATTATAGTATCGCCTTCTGATTGGTCAATCGCGGACAAACCTCCAAAATAAAAGGGCTGCCGCTTGGTTAAGCGGTGAAATGGTGGTTGGCGGTCACTTCTAAATTTTATTGTCTTGGAATGGCGGTATATGTTACCTTGTAAGGCGTGGGGAGGGGGTGTCTTGGAATGGCGGTATATGTTACCTTGTAAGGCGTGGGGAGGAGGTGTCTTGGAATGGCGGTATATGTTACCTTGTAAGGCGTGGGGAGGGGGTGTCTTGGAATGGCTGTATACACCACCCTAGTAAGACGTAGGGAGGGGGTATCTCGGAATGGGTGTATACACTACCTTGAAAGGCGTGGGGAGGGGGTGTCTTGGAATGGCGGTATATGTTACCTTGTAAGGCGTGGGGAGGGGGTGTCTTGGAATGGGTGTATACACTACCTTGTAAGGCGTGGGGAGGGGGTGTCTTGGAATGGCGGTATATGTTACCTTGTAAGGCGTGGGGAGGGGGTGTCTTGGAATGGCGGTATATGTTACCTTGTAAGGCGTGGGGAGGAGGTGTCTTGGAATGGCGGTATATGTTACCTTGTAAGGCGTGGGGAGGGGGTGTCTTGGAATGGCTGTATACACCACCCTAGTAAGACGTAGGGAGGGGGTATCTCGGAATGGGTGTATACACTACCTTGAAAGGCGTGGGGAGGGGGTGTCTTGGAATGGCGGTATATGTTACCTTGTAAGGCGTGGGGAGGGGGTGTCTTGGAATGGCGGTATATGTTACCTTGTAAGGCGTGGGGAGGGGGTGTCTTGGAATGGGTGTATACACTACCTTGAAAGGCGTGGGGAGGGGGTGTCTTGGAATGGCTGTATACACCACCCTAGTAAAGCATTGAGGGGGGGGGGTTGTCTTGGAATGAACTGTATTTTGCACTTGCGCCATGTGACATTAATGTTTCCGACCAGTTTGGCTACAACGTCCCATTCATGTTAAATATTACAAACATACATACAAACCCTACATACTCAATCGTTAAGCGATATATTACCCTTGCAACCGGTGTTCCAAAACAACAGCTATTTTTTAAGCAAAAAAGTTAGTTAGGAGCATACATTTAGGAAAAATATGGTCCGACCAGCTGTCATCCCTCTCGGGCAAATGTGGGGCAAAAACACCGCATATCAGTTTACAATTTAAAACATTCAAATTACTAAAGTATCCTTTTAAAATTATCAACGCATGTATATAATGCATTTTTAAGCAGATCTATCAAGAATTAACCATTAAGCAGGACAATCAACCACAGATCATCGGCCTTTCAGTTACATTCTTCATCGTGCTCCTTACGTCACGGCACATGGCTCGTATATTACATTGGACCCTTGATCATTTTTTTTGTATTCGCATAACCATTGTACCATGTGCGTTCATAATAGGCCGGCATCAATCAGCAGGTTGTGGCACTAGACTGACAGCTCTGAGCGATAATGATCGATCGCTCTTATCCAATTAAACGTGGCGGATCCAGGAATTTACGAAACCGGAGAGGGTGGCGGGGGGGGGCATTTTATTTAAGAACTATCCAGGTGCGGATCCAGTAAAAACCCTGCGCCCGGGGAGCTGGGGAGGGGGGGGTGCTGGTGTGGTTGTGCAGAAAGAATAGCGCCCATGCCCCCTTCTACAGAGAAAGAGGGGGGGGACGTGCCTTTTTTTCGCCTATTTTCCAGCGACAGGGGGAGCACATGCCCCTTGTGCCGCCCCCTGGATCCGCCAATGACAACCAGCCAGATACCGTAACTACACGTGCCTACCCGGGATTAGAGACACCATCGTATAGGTGGACTGGTGTTTGAAGCCGCCGTTTGTGCGCACGTGCATGAACCACATCGGAGCATTGCGTAGGCTTTATATAATTTTATTTCCACTAATCGACTATATGTCTTCATGCAGGTCACCTGAGCGGACGTCACGATGCGGCTCTCGCTGTGGACTGTCGTCACCGTCAGTGTGTGGGTGGCCCTCTCCGCGCAAGGTAAGGCAGAGGAACAATGTCATAGGGGGGCGGGGGGGCGGAGCTTGTGGCCACGATATGGAGGGGCTCAGGGGGGGGGGGGCGTAACGTGTGGCCACGATATGGAGGGACCCGGGGGGTGGGGGGGGGGGGCGTAACGTGTGGCCACGATATGGAGGGACCCGGGGGGGTGGTGGGGGGGCGTAACGTGTGGCCACGACATGGAGGGACCCGGGGGGGGTAGGGGGGTGGGCGTAACGTGTGGCCACGATATAGAGGGGCCGGGGGGGGTGTGTAACGTGTGGCCAGGATATGGAGGGGCCGGGTGGGGGGGGGGGGGTGTAACGTGTGGCCACGGTATGGAGGGACCCGGGGGGGTGTAACGTGTGGCCAGGATATGGAGGGGCCGGGGGGGGGGGGGTGTAACGTGTGGCCACGGTATGGAGGGACCCGGGGGGTGGGGTGGGGGGGGGGCGTAACGTGTGGCCACGATATGGAGGGACCAAGGGGGTGGGGTGTCTGTGAAGATGGGGTCCAAATGCCCTCTCTTTGACTGTGGCGTATTACAAGATTTTGACAAATATCAGACATCTTGGAAATGACATGACATGCGCAAAGAGGTTTACCTAATATTTTACAGTTGTTTTACATCTACGTTTACATCCAGAAGAGTTAACCTTTCCTCTAGGTAGATGCCAATATTGAACGTATAATTTTCTACAGATTGAGTATGTTATCAAGTCATCATCTTGATCATCTCGCAATGTAAAATATTACCCAGAATGCATTGCTCATTCAATGGCGTCTCACAATAGAATAATACAAGACAGCCGTAGGCTGAGGTACTGACAGAAGTGACTTCATCTTCATTTCATCATTTATGCGCCGAAACTATGGTACAGGCGATGACATGCAGAAACACATATACTATCAGCTGATTTTGCCTCATGCGGGCTACATGATGCCTTCAGTGGGCATATAGGGTTAAACAACTCCTTGAACGAACAACGTGGGCTAAATAGCGCTATTAACGGGCAAATTGGAATAATTACGGTCTTCAGCGGCCAATTTGGGATAAACATGGCCTTCAATGGCCAATTTGGGCTCAATAACGCCGATATCCGAAGGCGTTCTAGCCCACACTGCCCACTGAAAGCCGTATTGGGCTCGCTGAAAGCGCTATTTGGCCCAAATTGGACCTCTACGATGCGGATGCTGGAATAGCATGATCTAACGGCTGCTGTTCAACGCGGGCTGTTTTCCCAGATAGAGGGCGCCATTTTGAGTGAATTCGGCCAAATCCCGACTTTCTACGTGTGCTTGGTCCCGCCCTAATCCCTGTTCTCGGACTCATCATTGCTAAATTACGGAGCCCTCCAGCGTCAAAACTAAGCGTGCTAGGCTAGAAGCGAATGCGGATTCCTCACCAAAGTCGACGTTTGCCCGTCCTTTCAAACCAGTCCCGTCTCTCTAGCGTCGCTATTAAGCAAACGGCGGCCATTGCAAAGCAGAGGCATTGCCGGTCGATATCGCCGTTGACTCATAATGGGAGCTTCGGCAAAAGGGGGTGCACCTCTTGCGAGCGCTCTAGCGGCCAAACTAAGCGTCCTAGAGCAATTCTATCGCGATTTTCGTTGGTCAACCCGCCATCTCTCTCTCGCTTCATGCCAAATCTGGGCTCCCTAGCTCAATTATTAACCGAGTTATGGCCCTTTGAACGTGGAAACGCCACAAAAGTCCCATAGAGAAATGCCGTCGGCCCTGCAACCGGAAGTAAGATAGGAACGAATCGTTTTTACTTTGCAGCTATACGAGGAACCACTTTGCCTACAAAATGACGCTTCTCCCGTATTTTTATGATTTTTTTCCGATTTTTTCCGATTTTTAGTAAGTACTGAAAGTGGCAGGCTGGTGATTTTGAATTTTTGATCAGCAATGGTGCATATGGCTCTCCATAGTACCTAATTACCGCGGAGTAATGCTATATACCCTCAAGTAGTTCCGTTTTCATTGCCTAATTACCTAATGACGGGTTCGTTTAGAGCTGGGTTTGAAGCATTAACACTTGCCACCACACGTCGAAGCATCGCCGTGAACATGTTTCGTTGGGGTTTGAGTCGATATAAAGATTGAGGCGGAAGCGTGGGGTGATGCGGTAGACCTTATGGAAGGCCGATATCAGGATATTGCGGGGAAAACTACATTTTGAAAGCTATACTTTTACGAATATTTTCAACGCCCGAAACTGCGCGACCCGGCCTTTGGACATGAATCACATGCGACGCTCCAACGTTAACGCTGTCTGGCTGGCTCAGTGGGTATAGCGTTGGACTTCAGATCCAAAGGTCGCGCGTTCGATCCCGACTTGGTGCACGCCATTTTTTTTTTTTTTTCGTTTTTCTGATCAAAATTGAAATCAAAACAATGATTCGGCTTCAGGGCGTCATTTTGTTAAGCACTGTGGCTATAGGTTACCATCTTTAACCAAAGGACAAATCCTGGTACTATTTGACGAAGGGACAGTCATGTGAAGTACGCGACAACACATTTGTCCCAGCATAAGAGCGAGCACGATGAACGGCTTTAACATGGGAATTCCCATAGAGAAATGCCGTCGTAGGCCTTATGTATGTTATGTATGTATGTATAATATTTGCTTATGATAATAAATATGTAACATTGTATCCCTCATTGCTTTCATGCACATGGTAAGCATTTGATGGATACTGTAGCCGCCTCACCGTATGGACACTAGTGGATCTCAAAAGACAAATCTGGATTTGAGGGGTCAAATCTGGGTCTCAGAGGTCAAATCTGAATCTCAGAGGTCAAATCTGGATCTGAGGGGTCAAATTGGGATATCAGGGGTCAATTAGTGCATTCAGTTAACAAGTTGGGTCAAATAAAGGTTTCAGCGGGCAAAATAGCGTTTTAGTGAGTAAATTTGGCTAAGTAGGCCATTACACATACAATTTGGCCCAAATAGAGCTTTTAAGGCATAATTTGAGGTAAATATATAGAGCTTCCGGCGGGCCAAATATAGCCTTCAGAGGGCAATTCAGCACAGTTGGCGCATTATGAGAGCAACTTATGCCCAATAGAGCTTTCCGTTGATAAAATAGAATAGAGCTTTCTGTTGGTAAAATGGAGCTTTCCGTTAGCAAAATGGAGCTTTCCGGTGGCAAAATAGCTATTTCCGGTGCCAAAATGGAGCTTCCTGTTGACAAAATAGCGCTTTCTGTTGGCAAAATCGAGCTTTCTGTTGGCAAAATGGAGCTTTCTGTTGATAAAATAGCGCTTTCTGTGGGCAAAATGGAGCTTCCTGTTGATAAAATAGCGCGTTCTGGTGGCAAAATGGAGCTTTCTGTTGGCAAAATGGAGCTTTCTGTTGACAAAATAGAGTTTTCTCTAGGCAAGATGGAGCTTTCTGGTGGCAAAATGGAGCTTTCTGCAGATAAAATAGCGCTTTCTGTGGGCAAAATGGAGCTTTATGTTGATAAAATAGCGCCTTCTGTGGGCAAAATGGAGCTTTCTGTTGACAAAATAGCGCTTTCTGGTGGCAAACTCGAGCTTTCTGTTGATAAAATAGCGCTTTCTGTGGGCACAATGGAGCTTTCTGTTGACAAAATGGAGCTTTCTGGCGACAATGGAGCTTTCTGTCGACAAAATGGAGCTTTCTGTTGACAAAATAGCGCTTTCTGGTGGCAAACTCGAGCTTTCTGTTGATAAAATAGCGCTTTCTGTGGGCACAACGGAGCTTTCTGTTGACAAAATGGAGCTTTCTGGCGGCAATGGAGCTTTCTGTCGACAAAATGGAGCTTTCTGTTGGCACAATGGAGCTTCCTGTTGACAAAATAGCGCTTTCTGGTGGCAAAATGGAGCTTTCTGTTGGCAAAATGGAGCTTTCTGTTGACAAAATAGCGTTTTCTGTAGGCAAGATGGAGCTTTCTGTTGATAAAATAGCGCTTTCTGTTGGTCAAAATGGAGCTTCCTGTCGTTAAAATAACGCTTTCTGTCGGCAAAATGGAGCTTTCTGTTGGCAAAATGGAGCTTTCTGTTGACAAAATAGCGTTTTCTGTAGGCAAGATGGAGCTTTCTGGTGGCAAAATGGAGCTTTCTGCAGATAAAATAGCGCTTTCTGTGGGCAAAATGGAGCTTTATGTTGATAAAATAGCGCCTTCTGTGGGCAAAATGGAGCTTTCTGCTGACAAAATAGCGCTTTCTGGTGGCAAACTCGACCTTTCTGTTGATAAAATAGCGCTTTCTGTGGGCACAATGGAGCTTTCTGTTGACAAAATGGAGCGTTCTGTTGACAAAATAGCGCTTTCTGTTGGAAAAATGAAGCTTCCTGTTGATAAAATAGCGCTTTCTGTTGGCAAAATGGAGCTTTCTGTTGATAAAATGGAGCGTTCTGTTGACAAAATAGCGCTTTCTGGTGGCAAAATGGAGCTTTCTGTTGATAAAATAGGGCTTTCTGTTGGTCAAAATGGAGCTTTCTGTTGGCAAAATGAAGCTTTTAGTTCAAAAATTAGAGCTTTCGGCGGGCAATTTGAGCTAAATATCGGACATAACGGGCAATTTGGGCTAAATAGCAAGTATAACCGGGAATTTGAGGTACACTGGGCATCTAACGGGCAATTTGGGTTAAACAGCGCGTATAACGGGCAATTTGGGCTAAATAGCGAATATACCCGGCCATTTGAGCTGAACAGCGCATATAGGGGGCAATTTTGGATAAACAGCGCCTATACGGGGGACAATTCGAACTAAACAGAGCGTATAACGGGACATTTGAGCCAAATCGCGCATTCATCCGACAACGTGCGCACCGCAGGCTCTATTTTGAGCAATGTGCAATGAGCATTAACAGATATTAACGGAATTACACGTAAAACCGTTGTTTGTGCCGGTGACGTGAGGATCGCGTCGTGTAAGGCATCTTCCGCTCGCCAATTTAATGCTATATTAGAGTTTAAGTGAACATGAAATTTCGTTCTCAAGAGCGATTGCTCGACTCATTATGAATGGCGCTACGAATTTTACTTTTTATCTAATAATACGTCATCGTGACGTCCTTTGACGTTCGCGAAAATGCTCAAGATGGCTTCTATTTCTTTAATATACCTACTTATCAACTCGGGTTATGACAGCTATTGCCAAAGTGGCTGAAAATAAAACAAACCCAACATTTCTTAGGAGCACGTTAGCTATGACGTCATTTTTGACGCACACGTTTCGGTACTGCAAAAAAAGTTACGCATCGCAGCAGTTGTCCCTTGATATAAGGTGCAGTGTCAAATCAACCGGTAGTCGCTATGAGGTATAATAGTTGAGTAATAAAGGTTATAAAATTATGACGTCATGACGTCATGGTGACGTCATGGCATGACGCACGGCAACGTCCAAATATCTAAACACAGATATTTATGCCCTCAATCCAAAACGTTGATTAGAACCGCGGTAGTTCTTCAGATATAGCTTCACCTAATTACCGAAAATTGCTATTCTTCACCATTACGGATAAGTGAAAAACGAGCAGACGAAGAAACGACTCTGTAGATAAGATGTAAAAGGTAATAATGCTTTACTGCCAACAGTAATCTGGAGACATATCTTCCCTACCATTATACGCAAAGATCGAAGGCCTACCTAGCTTTTCAGATTTTTGACGAATTTTCTAAGTTAGAGGGAATTTGTATACTTTATCATTGGGAAAATATTCGGTTGCCATGGAAACGAAACTGAGACTAACGTTTGCCGTCAGCCTACCCTGAGTCTCTTGTACACGTCCAGATCTCGCACCGAGGTAAAGCAAAGTGAGATTGAATAACCGGAAGTACGTCATATTGAAGGAAGTTTGATTATCTCCATAGGGTCCCATGTTAAACGCGTTCGACTATATACCGAAAAGTTACAGGGCTATATCGCCGTGTTTATAGTTAATGGCTCATCCTACTAGTATCCATCTACAACTGAAATCATAGAGCGATGGCTTTAATAGGACGCCCGTGGGAGCCCCTGCAAGCGCCAAAAATCCCTATCTTTCACAATGGGGAAATATTTGACAATTTCCTGTGACGTCATTTCCAGGTCGAATCACACAGGCAATAGACAACCTCTGCTGGGTACCGTCTTACAGTACGTAAATTATTTGTGTACTGTTTGAAAAAGGCACTTCTGAATTATGCGACAAAATGTGACTGTAATGATAAAGGATTGAGGTTTTTAACATGGAGATTCCCATAGAGAATTTTGCGCCAGCTCTAGAATCGAAAGTAAGATAGGAACATACCGTTTTTATGTTACAAGCAAACATAGGACCACATTTGACGCAAGTTGAGTCTACTCGCAATTTTTTGGAATTTTTTTCTGATTTTTGGCGATTTTTTTAATGTACCGGAAGTGACGTCACCGTGACGACATAGCACGTATCCGCGAAATCTCAGATTTCACAAAACTCATTATCATCCATATTTCTATGACGTGTTAGGGGCATTGAGCGATATCTTCAACCAAAATGGGTCAAACTATAGAAACGCCGTTCAAGGTCATATTTTGCGTTTTTCGAAAAACATAAAACGTCGTTTTCCTCGAAAATGAGTATGACGCGTCAAAAAGTAAACAATGTATGAAAGTTGCGCCGTATCTAGTAGCACCTTATGAAACTTATCCGACGTCTCTAGCTCTAATATTAACGGAGATATGCGCGTTTTACGTTATTTTTTCAAAAAATCGCTGTGACCTTGACCTTTGACCTACATACACCGTTAACGAACTTAGCCTCACAATTTTTCATATCTATCTCTAGGTGAAATATAACATTCCTACATGTAACCGTGCGCCCTACAATGCGCTGACAAACAAACAAACAAACCAACAAACAAACAGACAAACTAATTTACAAACCGAACATAGTACTATACTGACAGAAGTTTTCAACTTCTGTCAGTAATAAACGTTTATTGGATGATTTGCGAAGTCGTCTCTGTCGTGTAATAGACCGATCCAGGCTCCGACACTAAGCTCCGCCCACGCTTGAGTCATTTTGCCTTACTCGTGAGTATGAAATGGACAATCATAGCTGATGGTAGGTACAAGTGGGAATTACTCTCTGAAACTGACAAGACAGTAACATGCTGCTCTGTTTGTCCGACTTGTTTGTCCGACATAACGCACGCTGAAGACCTTTTTTCACCACATGATTAAAAGCAACAATGACGTCAGCGAATGATTGACAACCTGGATCGTTCTATTACCCGTGCACTCTGTGTATTATGTATCTACCTTATCGGGCAATGGCCGCCACTGGCTAACTACCCTGTTCCGCTGCAGTCGTCCCCGACCACTGTTCAGGCGTGGAGTGTCGCATGCACTGTGAGCAGGGCTTCCGCAAGGATACCGACGGCTGTCCTCTGTGTGAATGCCTCAGCGATATGTGCGCGGTGAGTCCTGGGAAATAACAAGTCAAAGTCAAGGTCAGGGCTGAAACTAAACTATACGACACTAACCATGTGTGGATAATAAGAGAGGTACAATATCTTAAGTTGTCTAACACTCATCTACCCGCGGGCTTCAATTTAAACTATTTACTAACACAACAATGTGAATGGTCGTCCGTTGCGTTGTAGGAGATCATGAATTAAAAAATATTAAAATTCGACTTAAGTCGAGTGACCTTGCTAAGGCTTACAGTGTGAGGTGGATATATTGACCTTACCGATGTGACCTTTGATCTGCAGGAGGTGCAGTGCCCGGATGGCACTCTGTGCATGGAGTTCAAACTGTCGGTGACGGGACACAAGGCAACCCGCTGTGTCGGTAAGTGTCACGTGTCGATACGTGATCACGTGAGTGTCGTACGTCACGCGAGTTTCATACG
>OZ025252.1:38331482-38355432 GCA_964019135.1 Arenicola marina
AAATGCAGACGTCTCTGGGATATGGATATCCGGACGTCCCTAGGATATGGATATCCAGACGTCCCTGGGATATAGATATCCAGACGTCCCTGGGATATGGATATCCAGACGTCCCTGGGATATGGATATCCAGACGTCCCTGTGATATGGATATCCGGACGTCCCTAGGATGTGGATATCCGGACGTCCCTGGGATATGGATATCCGGACGTCTCTGTCATATGGATATCCAGACGTCCCTGGGATATGTAAATCCGGACGTCCTGGGATATGGAAATGCAGACGTCTCTGGGATATGGATATCCGGACGTCCCTGGGATATGGATATCCAGACGTCCCTGGGATATGGATATCCAGACGTCCCTGGGATATGGATATCCAGATGTCCCTGGGATATAGATATCCGGACGTTCCTAGGATATGGATATCCAGACGTCCCTGGGATATGGATATCCAGACTTCCCTTGGATGTGGAAATCCAGACGTCCCTGGGATATGGATATACGGACGTTCCTAGGATATGGATATCCGGACGTTCCTGGGATATGGATATCCGGACGTTCCTGAGATATGAATATCCAGACGTCCCTGGGATATAGATATACGGACGTTCCTAGGATATGGATATCCAGACGTCCCTGGGATATGGATATCCAGACGTCCCTGGGATATGGATATCCAGACGTCCCTTGGATATGGAAATCCAGACGTCCCTGGGATATAGATATCCGGACGTTCCTGGTATATGGATATCCGGACGTTCCTGGGATATGGATATCCAGACGTCCCTGGGATATGGATATCAGGATGTCTCTGTGATATGGAAATCCAGACGTCCCTGTGATATGGATATCCGGACGTTCCTGGGATATGGATATCCAGACGTCCCTGGGATATGGGTATTCGGACGTCCCTGGGATATGGATATCCAGACGTGCCTGGGATATGGATATCCAGACGTCCCTAGGATATGGATATCCGGACGTCCCTAGGATATGTATATCCAGATGTCCCTGTCATATGGATATCCAGACGTCCCTGGGATATGTAAATCCGGACGTTCCTGGGATATGGATATCCAGACGTCATAACAAAACACAATTTACAGACTAGACTAGATTGGTCGGGACGAATTATCAAGAATAAAAGTCATAAGTAATGATATAGCAAGCGCACACACCTAATGCGAGAAACAATTGAGTTACATATTATCAGAGGTTGTTGTGTTATACCTGTTTCTGTTTATTAATACACATTCTACGCCGTTTTTTTTGCTTGGAATGTAGAATTATCTTTCATGCAGGCTAACGTCCATTAGTTTTATTACAGGCCGTGGAGTGCCCGGAGTTCCAAAAATGTGTTGTGGTGGACAACGAAGCACATGGCATGAAGCAACCGCGGGAGGCACACAGACAGACACACGGACAGACACACGGACAGACCCCGGGAGACACACAGACAGACACACAGACAGACCCCGGGAGACACACGGACAGACAATGAGACATAGGGTTACGCCAAGCTACTTCGAAACGCCATTAGCACTGCCCGCTTTTTTGTGTGTATCATCTGGACATACATGTCCCAAGCACTTAGACAGGGATAAATACACACATGCAGTAAATACACAGTGAAGAGGGTCAAAAAGGGTCCTTACCGATAAGGTAAAGCGCATATTTCATGCTTTGCTTTTTTTCTAGTGTGGCAGTTAATAAGCTCTGAAGAGCGCCTTGATTGTCAGAGAACTGTCCTGATGGGGCTATTGTTATCCAAAGCAGCCTCCTTTTAGATCACGAAGGACTCTTGATCGTCATCGAGTATTATGGTATGGCGCCCTTGCACTGGCAGCGCAATGCGTAGAACGTCCATCAACCGATATAGATGTCCACTTACCTAAGTCGTAGTCTATATATATATATATATATGCATTTTTTATCATCCTCAACTATTGGAAAAATGCAAGCACAGGTTAAGAGTATCATCATCCATATTGTCCAGCTTGACATAGAGGCATTGACTCACATACTTTTTTATATAAACCTAAAAACTAAATCTTCTACAAATATTCAAACTCTTATTCGTTATTCATCATTATTCATATTCTCACATTTTACAAGATAATAGTCCCTTATTAATCCTTCTTCGCCAACTTCATTTTATTACGAGAGATTTGTCCAGATCTAAATTATTGAAGCCATTGTATGAGCTACTGGCAGTATGCGTATCTTTCAACAAATCCAGTCCCGCATATGCAGCGCTAGGTGACATATACATTTAGTTTAAACTTATTTTTATGTTGCAATTGGAAAGCATATATAGATTATAAATGTACATACATTGCTATACGGGGGTGTGGCGCCTAATCTTAGTTTCGAGTCAGATCATGCTTACGTCCACATATGTCTCTATAGCTCTGCAGTAAACCACATAGAGGGAGTGGGGGGGGGACCCCTCTGGATCGCGAATCCCCAAGAATTAGGGAGAGCAATATCGAATCTCCAAGATTAGGACGTTTTAAAGCTGGGCGCGAAACTTCGCAGACTGCTATAATAACGGATCGCGGTAAATAGACAAAGGGTCTTCGCGTTGAACCAGGAATTGTACGAATAACGGGGCCCCGCGAAATTCCTGGATGCCAATCGCGGGGATCGGAAAAGGTAGACCCCCCCCCCACCCTTTCCACATAGATACCCCAAGACCGATAACTTCCATTAATCGCTGGTCGTGTTACTGCCTCAGAGTCCAAGGCTGAGCGGCCGTGGTGCGCGACGAGAGGGATCTGCCGCATGGCCTGCGAACATGGCTTCCTCACCGACAAGACCGGATGTGACGTGTGTCGCTGCCGTAACACGTCCAAGCCGGAGTGCGCGCCGGCGGCGTGTCGCATGTTCTGTCGCTACGGCTTTAAGTTCAGCGAGGACGGCTGTCGCCAGTGTAGCTGTCTGAGGAACCCATGCCAGGTAACACCACACACCATGTACAGCTGTCTTATGTACGTCTTTCGTGGTTATATTCAACGAATTCTGCGAATTCCGACCCTAATCATGAAGCACATTCGTGAAATGAGGAACATATACTATATATATATACGAGTAATTTATTATACATTATCCTGCATTTCTTGCAGGAAATGACATGTGTCAATAATACTGTCTGTGAAGCCAAAGAACCGGAGGACTGCCCTCTCTGTCCAACGATATCTACCTGCATCGGTAGGTATCTCGGTTTTATGCCACCTTCTTGCACACATGTACATGGCTTAGGCATTAAGCTTTTTGTTGGCTAATGAAGTATGCATGTATATTAAGGGTTTGCCAGACCCAAGGAGGCGAGGCGCATAGCCCATGTACAGCTCTGTCATCAGGCGAACCAAGTCCAACAATAATTGTTTGTCATACTGGTTTTGTTGCTGTAATTCCCAAGCCCCACTTTTTCACCATCAAAGATCATTGAATCCCCAAATATGGCATTCGATTATGTCCCCACGAAAGTCATATTTCACTCATCAGCTAAATTAGCGGAAACAAATATAAATGAGGCCGTTTGGGGATTATCCTTTTTTCCAAGATGATCTCCAAGAGTAGGAGTGGTCCCTGGAGCAGATATGAGAATAAATACATTGCTGAGAAACAACAATCTAAGTCGACACCTTGTCCTATGCCCGACTACTTACTGGAGCGATTGTCACACAATTTGGCTGAGTAGTCGACATCGATATTGTGTTCACTAATTCAAAAATTGTCGATTTAGAGAAAGATAAGATATTTTGAGAAGATTTGATTAAGAGAATGAGTTTCATGTGCAGTGCCCCCTCCCCCTTTCAGCGGTGTCTGAGGTGCAGCGGATGAGGGTCAGGGTTCAGTTCGCTCACGAACCCGTGGAAGATTTTGACGACGAGGAGTTCATGCGGTAAGTCGCCAGGTGTTAACGATGCTCATGCAAGACGTGGGGTCTTAATTATACACTAAGACCTTAAATACATTATGAAAACATGAAAACAATTCACAGGTATAGGATTGCTGTATGAGTAACTTTAACACCACTGCTGATCAGCTGACCGAGTGTGTGTGTTTTCTGTTGTTTCTGTTGTTAAATTTGCAACAAATATCAGCAGTTCTATAGATAAACACAAACATAAACGAAAGCGTGTGCGATAAAGCACATATTGAAGCCATTACTGAGACATATGGCGATATATCAGGTATTGAAGCCATTAGCAAGACATACGGTGATAGATCAGGTATTGAAGCCATTAGTGAGACATATGGCGATATATCAAGTATTGAAGCCATTAGTGAGACGTATGGCGATATATCAGGTATTGAAACCATTATTGAGACATATGGTGATAGATCAGGTATTGAAGCCATTAGTGAGACATATGGTGATAGATCAGGTGTTGAAGCCATTAGCGAGACATATGGTGATAGATCAGGTATTGAAGCCATTAGTGAGACATATGGCGATAGATCAGGTATTGAAGCCATTAGTGAGACATATGGCGATAGATCAGGTGTTGAAGCCATTAGTGAGACATATAGCGATAGATCAGGTGTTGAAGCCATTAGTGATAAATTGTGATAGATCAGGTATTGAAGCCATTAGTGAGACATATGGCGATAGATTAGGTATTGAAGATATCAGTGAGACGGCGAAAGCACTGATGATAATGGTACCGCTGATGAAAATGATGAAAGTTGTAAGTCTAAATAATGATAAAAACAAACATTGAACAAAATAACAAATAGAAGAAATATAACCTAAAATAAAAAAATAAAATAAAAACAGATGTCTGTGTTGATGACGATGCTGATGATGATGTTGACGTCTCCGCCAGGGTACTGCGCATGCGCGTGAGCATGATCCTGAGCATTGACAAGGAATACATCAAGGGGATCCGGATCATGAGGCCCAACGACTACACGACGGTGTGCACCTTCCACGTGGTGTCATACGGATCCACGGACCTGGTGCAGGCCTTCGACAAGCTCCGGATGGAGGTGCGCACCCACCAGCGGGACTCCGCCGTCCGCATCTCCGGATCCATCTTCGTTCCGGAGCACAACAGCCTGATGGCGGAGTTCTCCAGCAACCCGGAATACCGGGAGGCTGAGGACACGGTGGACGAGGAGGATGAGGATGAGGAGGAGGACAACACGACGCTCTACATCATCATCGGGTGTTCGGTGGCCGGGGGGGTGGCGCTCATCACCCTCATCGTGGTCATCGTCTGTGTGAGTACCCCGGGGGGTGGTGGGGGTGGGGGAAGGGGGGGGGGGTGGCGCTGATCACCCTCATCGTGGTCATCGTCTGTGTGAGTACCCCGGGAGGTGGTGGGGAGTGGGAGTAGGGGGTGGGGGGTGGGGGTAGGGGGGGGGCTGGCACTGATCACCCTCATCGTGGTCATCGTCTGTGTGAGTTCCCTGAGAGACGGGGGTGGGGGTGGGGGTGGCACTGATTACCCTCATCGTGGTCATCGTCTGTGTGACTACCCCGGGGGTGAGGGCGGGGGTGAAGGCGGGGGGTGGGGTGGCGCAGATGTCCCCGGGGGGTGGGGGTGGTGGTGGGGAGGTACGCTGATCACCGGGGGTGGGGGTGAGGGGTGAAGGCGGGTGTGTGTGGGTACCCCGGGGGGTAAGAGGCACCGGTTACACTAATAGTTATGAGCAATAAACGTCACGGCTGTGGCAATGTTTGCCAGACTGTAACATTCGATTACTTATACAAAAGCGCAGATGTCCCCAAATCGTTCTGGCGCCCCTATAATTAAAATTTTATTTTTAAATCTGTCAGCGTTTATAAAGTTTGTATTTCACTGGATTTTAATTTTTGTTCTTATTTCTTGATCACAGGTTACTCAGCAAAACAAGAAGAAGACGCCACCAAGCAAGCACGTCTCCTACTCCAAGGTATGACACAGCATCTTTCTGCCTAACCTTCTAATCATTCAACTCAAAGCACCTGCCGCTTTTCTGTTTTCTTAATAGCGTTTGTAATGCGCCTTTAAAGGTTTTTTTTCTACATAATAATGATAACTTTTGGTCCATATCGGAGTTATTCTCTTTTAGGCCCAAGGTAGTTTAGGATTCTACTTTTCACACGTAATAGAACGCAGGTCGCATTTCACTGTAAATATAGGCACGACGTTGAGTTGAGTTGCTTATTTCTGTAGCTTCACATGATTTGACACCAGCCTCGGTCACGTGACCATGTGTCCACTTCGATGATGACGTACCAAAGTAACGTACGTAACAAAGTGGGGAGGGTGACGTACCCTTGATTAGGGCGTAGCACTCAAGCACAGTGCTGGTAATAACTAAGTATAAGGGTCTGACCGCTCGGCATGTTTTCTCTGCAGTTTGACGACATGCCTCACTATGTTGTGACCTAAGGTATCGTTAAATAAGGGGACCAGGGAGTTGTTGTCCTAAGGTATCGTTAAATAAGAGGACTAAGGAGTTGTTGTCCTAAGGTATCGTTAAATAAGAGGACTAGGGAGTTGTTGTCCTAAGGTATCGTTAAATAAGAGGACTATGGAATTGTTGTCCTAAGGTATCGTTAAATAAGAGGACTATGGAGTTGTTGTCCTAAGGTATCGTTAAATAAGAGGACTAGGGAGTTGTTGTCCTAAGGTATCGTTAAATAAGAGGACTAGGGAATTGTTGTCCTAAGGTATCGTTAAATAAGAGGACTAGGGAGTTGTTGTCCTAAGGTATCGTTAAATAAGAGGACTAGGGAGTTGTTGTCCTAAGGTATCGTTAAATAAGGGGACTAGGGAGTTGTTGTCCTAAGGTATCGTTAAATAAGAGGACTAGGGAGTTGTTGTCCTAAGGTATCGTTAAATAAGAGGACTAGGGAGTTGTTGTCCTAAGGTATCGTTAAATAAGAGGACTAGGGAGTTGTTGTCCTAAGGTATCGTTAAATAAGAGGACTAGGGAGTTGTTGTCCTAAGGTATCGTTAAATAAGAGGACTAGGGAGTTGTTGTCCTAAGGTATCGTTAAATAAGAGGACTAGGGATTTGTTGTCCTAAGGTATCGTTAAATAAGAGGACTAGGGAGTTGTTGTCCTAAGGTATCGTTAAATAAGAGGACTAGGGAGTTGTTGTCCTAAGGTATCGTTAAATAAGAGGACTGTGGAGTTGTTGTCCTAAGGTATCGTTAAATAAGAGGACTAGGGAATTGTTGTCCTAAGGTATCGTTAAATAAGAGGACTAGGGAGTTGTTGTCCTAAGGTATCGTTAAATAACAGGACTAGGGAGTTGTTGTCCTAAGGTATCGTTAAATAAGGGGACTAGGGAGTTGTTGTCCTAAGGTATCGTTAAATACGAGGACTAGGGAGTTGTTGTCCTAAGGTATCGTTAAATAAGAGGACTAGGGAGTTGTTGTCCTAAGGTATCGTTAAATAAGAGGACTAGGGAGTTGTTGTCTTACGGTATCGTTAAATAAGAGGACTAGGGAGTTGTTGTCCTAAGGTATCGTTAAATAAGAGGACTAGGGAATTGTTGTCCTAAGGTATCGTTAAATAAGAGGACTAGGGAGTTGTTGTCCTAAGGTATCGTTAAATAAGAGGGCTAGGGACTTGTTGTCCTAAGGTATCGTTAAATAAGAGGACTAGGGAGTTGTTGTCCTAAGGTATCGTTAAATAAGAGGACTAGGGAGTTGTTGTCCTAAGGTATCGTTAAATAAGAGGACTAGGGAGTTGTTGTCCTAAGGTATCGTTAAATAAGAGGACTAGGGAGTTGTTGTCCTAAGGTATCGTTAAATAAGAGGACTAGGGAGTTGTTGTCCTAAGGTATCGTTAAATAAGGGGACTAGGGAGTTGTTGTCCTAAGGTATCGTTAAATAAGAGGACTAGGGAGTTGTTGTCCTAAGGTATCGTTAAATAAGAGGACTAGGGAGTTGTTGTCCTAAGGTATCGTTAAATAAGGGGACTAGGGAGTTGTTGTCCTAAGGTATCGTTAAATAAGAGGACTAGGGAGTTGTTGTCCTAAGGTATCGTTAAATAAGAGTACTAGGAAATTGTTGTCCTAAGGTATCGTTAAATAAGAGGACTAGGGAGTTGTTGTCCTAAGGTATCGTTAAATAAGGGGACTAGGGAGTTGTTGTCCTAAGGTATCGTTAAATAAGAGGACTAGGGAGTTGTTGTCCTAAGGTATCGTTAAATAAGAGTACTAGGAAATTGTTCTCCTAAGGTATCGTTAAATAAGAGGACTAGGGAGTTGTTGTCCTAAGGTATCGTTAAATAAGAGGACTAGGGAGTTGTTGTCCTAAGGTATCGTTAAATAAGAGGACTAGGGAATTGTTGTCCTAAGGTATCGTTAAATAAGAGGACTAGGGAGTTGTTGTCCTAAGGTATCGTTAAATAAGAGGACTAGGGAGTTGTTGTCCTAAGGTATCGTTAAATAAGAGGACTAGGGAATTGTTGTCCTAAGGTATCGTTAAATAAGGGGACTAGGGAGTTGTTGTCCTAAGGTATCGTTAAATAAGAGGACTAGGGAATTGTTGTCCTAAGGTATCGTTAAATAAGGGGACTAGGGAGTTGTTGTCCTAAGGTATCGTTAAATAAGAGGACTAAGGAGTTGTTGTCCTAAGGTATCGTTAAATAAGAGGACTAGGGAGTTGTTGTCCTAAGGTATCGGTAAATAAGAGGACTAGGGAGTTTTTGTCCTAAGGTATCGTTAAATAAGAGGACTAGGGAGTTGTTGTCCTAAGGTATCGTTAAATAAGAGGACTAGGAAATTGTTGTCCTAAGGTATCGTTAAATAAGAGGACTAGGGAGTTGTTGTCCTAAGGTATCGTTAAATAAGAGGACTAGGGAGTTGTTGTCCTAAGGTATCGTTAAATAAGAGGACTAGGAAATTGTTGTCCTAAGGTATCGTTAAATAAGAGGACTAGGGAGTTGTTGTCCTAAGGTATCGTTAAATAAGAGGACTAGGGAGTTGTTGTCCTAAGGTATCGTTAAATAAGAGGACTAGGGAATTGTTGTCCTAAGGTATCGTTAAATAAGAGGACTAGGGACTTGTTGTCCAAAGGTATCGTTAAATAAGAGGACTAGGGAATTGTTGTCCTAAAGTATCGTTAAATAAGAGGACTAGGGAATTGTTGTCCTAAGGTATCGTTAAATAAGAGGACTATGGAATTGTTGTCCTAAGGTATCGTTAAATAAGAGGACTAGGGAATTGTTGTCCTAAGGTATCGTTAAATAAGAGAACTAGGGAATTGTTGTCCTAAGGTATCGTTAAATAAGAGGACTAGGGAGTTGTTGTTTGAGATATCGTTAAACAAGCTGACTTGGGAGTTGTTGTCTGAGATAAAGTAGAGTGGGGAAAAACGCCTACCTTAGGCAAGATGCGCCATATTTATGTTCAGTATGATACGAGCAAATCTAGATAACATCAGAGACCTTCATCACGCATGGCTCTACGTTAATGATACATGGATTTCTTTGTAAATATTAACCGCAAGGCGTGGAAAACGAAAAGATAAAATTCCATTTAGGGGCGTTTTGCCCCCTGTGTGGGGCAAAACGCCCTGTTTTTAAAGTCATGATATAGGTGAATAATATATGTATGAGCGGCTTTAATCATTTCCATTATGTTCTATTATGATGAACATTAATAAAGTAGACGAATTTTCGACCTATGTGTTAAACAAGAAATATATTTTTAATGAGAGAATTGATAATGGGGCAAAACGCCTACCAATGGGGTAAAACGCCTTACCCCATCAGACAACAGTAATGTTATTTTAGCCTATCCCGCCTTTATGCAATTATCGCCCAAATTCAGACATATCGTTACAGTTTATAATCTTGTTATTGTGACTGACCTGGTAATCAGACCTGATTCCTGATAAGTCAGCTATGGTGAGCCAATAATTCAAGAGCAATTTTACAAAAAAGGAGGTCATAATGGGAAATTGTCAATGTTATACTTATTTTTGCATACTCGACCCCACGCTTCCAGAAGACGTTCGGATATGATCACGTGACACGTATGCGTCACTCATAGTCTTCCGGAACATGCGCGTCTGTGTTATTTTGGGCATGGGCGTTTTACCCCACCTGGGCGTCTTGCCCCACCCAACCCTATCGTAGATATCGTTAAATAAGAGGACTTGGGAGTTGTCTGAGATATCGTTAAATAAGGGGACTTGGGAGTTGTTGTCTGAGATATCGTTAAATAAGAAGACTTGGGAGTTGTTGTCTGAGATATCGTTAAATAAGGGGACTTGGGAGTTGTCTGAGATATCGTTAAATAAGTGGACTTGGGAGTTGATGTCTGAGATATCGTTAAATAAGGGGACTTGGGAGTTGTCTGAGATATCGTTAAATAAGGGGACTTGGGAGTTGATGTCTGAGATATCGTTAAATAAGAGGACTTGGAAATTGTCTGAGATATCGTTAAATAAGGGGACTTGGCAGTTGTTGTCTGAGATATCGTTAAATAAGGGGACTTGGGAGTTGTTGTCTGAGATATCGGTAAATAAGGGGACTTGGGAGTTGTTGTCTGAGATATCGTTGAATAACAGGACTTGGGATTTGTTGTCCTAAGGTATCGTTCAGTAAGGGGACTTGGGAGCTGTTGTCTTGAGGTGAACGTTACTGGTGTCGGGGGGTAACAGGGACCCAGCCACCCTGACCTTCCTGGCTAGTCCCATACCAGCCCTGACACCACCATAGCGTGGTTGTTAATTGCGCCGTCTGGCCGCGGTGGGCTGTGAAGGGGTTTCACTGGAAGGCGAGAGGCGTGGGTCAGGAGTGGGTGGGGCAGGGGGATGGGCGGAGGGGGTGGGGCAGTGGGATGTGGGGTGGCGGGTGAGAGCTGTCCAGCGCTCTCCCTGACCACAGCGCTATGCTGCTGGTTGCCGCTCAATCATTAAGTACATCAACTTATTATCAACTGCTTACCCACAACAAACATGGTTGGCTTGCGTATGCCACGTCCTTCCACCACCCACCCCCACAACCACACCTCCCCCATATCATTGTACAACTCCACAACTAATTCCCTCTCCCCCTCACCCCACCACCCCTCCCTCTCTGTTTCTCTCACTGTTTTTATCTATCCTTTGATTTCTTCTTGCAATCAGTCGGTTTCCTTTCGCATCCTAGCGACGCGTTATCAGCGCGAGGAATGCATTCTTACGTCACTACTGCCCGGTTCACCCCCCCCCCCCCCCTGTCTCGACAAAGGAAGGATATATATATATATACAGATATCTATCGCCACTTGGGTCCAGGAGGTTGTTTGGCGAAGGATGGGCTAACTAGATATGCCGGGGAGTGGGTAGGGAGGGGGTAGGGGAGAATTGAGAGGGGGTTCTTCCGATGAAATCATGACGTATTTTTCATAAATTGGTCATGCATCACTTATTATGGGTTTGACACGGTATTATGTCGTTATTAGAGACGTAGAAAGGGTATCGCCCACTACCATAACAAGGATACGGTCGATATTATAGAGGAACTCAACTTTGCAAATCAATTCAAGGCTGTTCATAGTTAATGTCTGTTTATGTATTTCTGTCGGCTACGTGTTATGGATGTTAGTGGTGATCGCGGTTCGTGGTATTATTATGTTACGGGCAAACCGGTGTGTCAGCTTGGATCCCGTAACGCCTTTTTCCCTGACCTTTATAACTGTAATCATTGATTTGGTGACGGTTAACATGGCTACGAGACACTCAGGGGTTATGTTATTACCATGTACACTATTAATGGGTACGGGTGCGAACCAATCGTACAGGTGGCTAGAGACACATATATGTATGGATACATTATAAACATGTATCAACTCTACAAAAATAGCCATGGTATTTGTCGAGTGTGGAGTCACGTGAATTTATTTGGGTGTACTTTCCACCTACATGGAGGCTAAATGACCTTGGACCTTTTGATGCTCACCACCAAACACATCCGTGCCGATAATTTGGAAATGAAAAATGCAAGATCACCAACATATTTCCTAGTTGCGGAAGTCATAGGCGGGTATTTGCGATGTCACATCTAACAGTTCTGTTTTGTACTAATCACCGTCCGATCTGTGTTCTCTTCAGAGCGACTACCGCAAGATGCCACCCAAGTCTGAAGTAGAAGGCAGGTCGTCTATCTACACCGCCCCCTAGAGGGAGAGGCGTCAGCAGCGCCACCTGGCCCGAAGATTCTTCTGGAATGCATTTTACGGGAAATTCGATGATTATTTTGTTTGACTGGTTTGCAATTAAAAATATTTGTAAACGTTTTCACCGCATTCCGTCGTTCTGTAAATATATATATATATATATGACTCATATCGTTAAAGATAACTGTGCACTTGTGAGAAGGGAACACGTCGTATTTGTCGCAGAATACGGTCAGACGCACCTGTGATAGCGACTACGGTCTATGTCTGTAGAGGAAGTAGCTGGTGGACAGGGTAAATAGAAAATCAACGACTGATCAAATGGGTGTATTCAATTGCTTTGTGAATAAATCAGCGTATAAAATGGAAAATTGCATTGGCATATCGGGGCTATTATTGTGGGTTATTAAGACTCACTCCTGACATTCAGAATTCAATGCCAATCTTGCCTCTGACATTATAATTTTGTGTGACTTTATTGTCCTCCTATCTACGGTCTGGCCTTTATCCTAAAGGAAGCAACTAATGCGCCAATTACAGGCGAATGTTATTACAAGGAACGCAGTTTTCTAATGTCATATTCGGTATGTCACCGGGGAATGTCGTTCCTAGTTTTTGTTTGATATAAATGCTTGTATCGGCTGTTGTGCTGCTTTGTTTAGCTTTCTTTGCGTTTGAGCCCTTGAGTTGCTCAATTTGTGCACCATTTTAGCTGTTTGCGGTAATTATCAACTCTCTCTGTAATAAACCCGCTGCCATGGCGATGAAAAAAAATAAGACGTGTAACTTTATTTGTAACTCATAATGACTAGTAAATGAGTTAATTGTCTTGAGTAGTTTACCATTTTTGTTACTTGATGCATATACTGCTAAGGGCATTGCCAAGGTTACCAAAGGTAACCCAAGGGTAAATATAATATACCATCGACGACCCACTTGCTGATGTAGCAGATATAGCCTATGCTCGCCATAGTCCGGGCATAGTGACACGAGTGGAGCTGCCAATCACCCTATTTATAATGTATCACAACCATGTGGCCGTGTATTATATGCGACAAGCCTGCTCTGTAAGGCACTTGAGAAAGTGCAAATGTAACTAATGTATACCGATGTATACCTTTTAATTGTCTGACTGTGATTATCGATCTGTTGCTATGCTGTATATGTTACCAAAAAAATCAAAATATGTATTTTGTTCATGAATAAAGGCTTGTTTACTTATGATAACAAATATGGCGTTTTCACCATTTCCTATCTTTTTTATTTTTTATTTTTTTATTTCCTTCAGCAAAGAAAGATACAGAATGTAACATCACGTAATACAAATAAGCAAATATATATATCTAATTTCTTCACCCCAGATTGGAGGTATTAATTGACTCAGTTGTTAATATCTCAAACATAACATCATATTTGGACTGATAACCGGCGATGTGATCAGCATAATATTCAATACATAGTTGTTTTCTAATATATTGTTTGCAACATTTTGGACTTCTTTTCGTTTGACATTTTGTGTCTATAAATATATCATTTAACGAACAATATGATCAAATTAATAGTTCACGTTAAGACCGAACAAGGAGAGAATCCACACTTCAATATCTTTCCATAAATTGAGACAGTTGTAAAAAATAATGTTCAATCGTGTCGATTTCGCTACAAAAGCGAGGGCTTTCTTTTAGGTTCCATTTCTTTATCCGCTCTATCTTACTAATATAGTTTAAATAAGATCTTTATTTCTTAGTTTCTTCACATTAGTCAGTTTACCGTTAATTTGAATAGATTGGTTGAGAAGTTCTATGTTTGCAGAAAGATCGTCTATCTTAGATTGCAACGCTAACAGCTGAATATATTGATACACTAGCCGCCCTGCTCGCTCCGCTCGCGGGACGTCTAGCGTTTGTAATAATAAGCGAAAGAAATAACAGTATGACAGTATTTTGTTTCATACGTCTACCGAATAACGGGACATATATGTTAAGGATATTTAGTTCGTTCTCTTGCTACTAATGGGAAGTTGTGGACGCGAGACAGTACAGTTGTTTGTTTTGATGACGGTTCGGGCGATAAGGCGTCTGGAGAAATATTATTACTGTTGGCACCAAGCCAGGTAGCCCGCCGCAGTCGATAGTATGCCGCGGGATAAGGTGATAAGCACCCAGCGGTTGTGTTGACACATGCGATAGCTTTGACACATCTAAGAGCGGCGGCTGGATATTAATAGGTTCAAGGCGGCTGCTGTTGCCAATGGGCTCTTGCATGCCGCGGCATAGTGGGACAGACAGCGCATAGTGGGACAGACAGCTTCATTTTATTAGTATAGATGTATATACTGGTCTAAGGTGCCGCAGCAGATCTCGTGTGTCAGTTTAGGTATGCACCAGTGCCGTGAGACACAATATGAAACCATGTCCCAGTACGTTTCATGTCTCCAGCTCCAAAACATGGCTGCAAAACGAAGCCAAATGGCATTTCCTATCAGTGACAGATTTCGTCCCTCTGATAGGCACAACAAATGCTCTCTTCTCTTGGTCTAGACGTTTTATGTAGTATAAATAGTTTATATCTTGCATAGTTGCATGCGTGAAGCACTTGGAACTGAAGGCTCGAGAATAGTGTCGAGTTTAATGCTAATGGAGACAGATTATTCCTCCAAACTGTTCTTATCTTGTTCGCTCGTCCCTGGCATTAAGCTATTGTGGCTGTTGGCTACGTTGAACCTATCTCGTCGGTGTTTTTCTTTGCGGTTGCACTTCTTCAAGTATTGAATAACACTTTTGACTGATGTCTTATTTATATGGACAATATTGCGATGTTTTCAAAACATTTTCACAAACTGTTGTGATACAAAAATAGTCATAAAATCTATATTTTGCTCACTCTGGTATGTGCATAACAACCATAAATTCATTACTGTCAACATCCTATAGTCACAGGACGTCTAACAACCAGTTTGACATGCACTCGCTTTGGCTGATATTTGTACCTTTGGCCAGCCATAGACAGACGTATCTAATAATTGCACTCAGTAGCTATGAGCAAATGCCAGGCAACTATGCATAAATGGAATCATATGTTAATCAGCCGAATGCCAGCTCAATATTCACAGACCATACTATAGGATGGAAGACGTTATGATATTATAATTGGACTTAAAGAAACCCTTAAATTCCCGTCGATGCCTCGTATCAGAAAGTTAATAATTATTTAACATCTTAATTAAACATATCTATCTTATTTGGTTTCCTGAATTGTGGTTTACATGAGTTACGTCAACAAGGATAATATGGTTGTCCCACTCTTCAGAATCAATGAACTAACAATTTACTTTAAAGGTGATTTGCTCACCGACGGTTGTCCAGTTCGGTCATAACGTCCCCTCATTCTATCCCAGCGAGATCGAACACCGTGACATTGGCGCACAAAGTGTATGGCGTCTGACATCGGTCATATCGCGTAGGTTACTTTAACACGTGAACTTATGTATAACACGTGAACTTATGTATAACGACCATCATTAACGATTATCATATATCGCTAATGCATTTAGGGAACGTTTCATCAAAAACGCTCAATATATATGGTGTTTACAGGTTAACGTACGACTATATCCTTGCGACTAGCTATTGTACGTGCGACTGTTATTTTAGGCAAGAGTTATCTTCGGGCAATGGAGTGGGGCACTCCACGTCATAGTGCTTCATGCGCCTACCTTAAACGTGGCATAAATCGCCTCTTTACCCTCAATAGTGATCACGTGTTTTCAGGATTGTCTCAACCAATGGAAACAATTCCACAAGTCTTTGTCATGACCATGACCACCAAATCAAGCCCCATTATCGCCCGGCTATGGCTGTCACCACATCCTTTACTAGAATGATGGATCCTGGATGTCCTATTATCATGAGGTTCATATTCCCCGAATCCATAGTCTGCCGGGGGCGGAGTAATAATTGACATATCAACTTAAACGGTGTCGCCATCTGGGGGGCCAATTTGTAGTTGTTCATGTCGTGTAGTTCTAACTAGGGGCGGATCCAGAAATTTGAAAGTGTGGGGGTCCACTGAAAACTTCCCCAAAAGGGGGGGGGGAATGCCACGCGTCAGATGGCCTAAAATTTGCATTGAAAAATAGCATTCTTCCTCAAAAGAGAGGGTCTTCCTCAAAAAAGGGGGGGGGGGTCTGGACCATCTAAACCCCCCAGCCTCTGGATCCGCCCTTGCTAACACCAGTAGGCAATTTGAGAATGACATTCGCAAACCGGCGGTAAACTTGGCACCAAAGCGTCCGGTGCCGCCACCTGTTGAGTAATATCTGAAACACAACCGTCCTCATAGTGGACACATCTGCCGCAGGATGGCGCCACTTGAGCATTGGCCGCCTGCCCACATCTCGACCTGAGCGGTGTTCAGACAACCTGCTCCGCGAAGCCACCACGGCGCCGTCCTCACCAATACACTTTAACGCATGTATACGCCACAAGCCAAATACCAAACTAGGCTAATAGTTAATACGATATATATTGCATAGATAAGTAGTAAGGAGCCATTTTGTAGTTTATCTAATAAATATAGTTGACATACAATTTCGGTATTAGTAGCAGAATACGTGAATGAGACTCAGTTAATTACAGGAATACCAGCTAAAACAAAAGCAAAAAAGAACTGCCTTTATTTTTAACAATAAATTCGTCGCTTCTATTTCAAAAAAGAAGGACCCCCCCCCCCACCAATGCACCCATCCCGCCGCCCCACATGCGCCCTTCGCGCCACCTTCCTTGCACCCCTCCAGCCACCCCCATGCACCCCTCCCGCCATTCCTCATCATACGGCTCTGTTGGTCCATGCGAGATTAAAGTAACGGGTAAGTTTTTTGATATAACTAAGGGCGGATCCGGCATCATGGTGTGGGGGTGGGGGGGGGGACTTTCTCCGGTGACAGAGGAAAATACCGAATTAAAACTAAAGCGAACGTGTACGCTCATAAGAGAGCTGGACCCCCCACCCCACGCCACCTCCACACACACACCTCCCTCCCTCGCTTCCCTTCCCCGAGAACCGAAATAGCAATATCTTATCCCATACTGTGCGACAATGGTTCACTGCGTTCTTCCCTACAACCCCCCCCCCCCCCCCACTTCGTCCCCCGCCCCGACCTTACCACCCCCTCCTTCTATAACTGTCTCCGCCTCTCTTTCTCACATCTATAAATGTCTTTCTTGAAAGTGGGATTTAATTCACTGAGAGCGCCCACCACATGTGTTGGATTAACTCATACGCCAAAGGGCGGACACCCCGAATGTCAAAATACAACTACACTGTCATTCGCCAGATGGCGCCAGTGGTCTGAGTCTGTACACCAATTTGCGAGCTCCCAGCGAGACAAACCCAGAATGACTTTTTCTCCATAAAGTAATACCAGAGACCGTATAGTACCTTACCTAATCTCTGGTACTACGACCCAGTGCTTCACGGAATGACCGGGCCACAGTCCGTGATTTCATGTTAAGGTTATAACCGTGTGGAATATTCAGGCGAGTGATAAACCCCCGATCTATGAAGCCCTACATATATACAGGTGATACGTGCCCAGGTCAATCTGGTCGGAAAATGGCCACCGATTAATATTCATCATAGGGTTGGTTCACAGAGGTTCACTGTAGGTACTAAAGGTGATCAGGGGCAGTTAAAATCGTCCTCTGGCGACTGTTTGCGTGACAAGAGGCTCACCGGGTTCTACAAGTTAAAACGGAGATCCGTTGCTGTTCTTTTAATCGCGTCACTGACAAAAGAGATCGGATATATATAGTGGGCAATCGCCCCATAGGGTGTCAGGAATAAAAAATGCAATGTTCAATCAATTTTGACAAATGACAGCCTGGCTTGGTAATAGCCCAAGTCAAAATAATTTAATTTTGATTTATCAGGAGATCATGGCTTACTCTATCCGGCTTGAGCCTTTCATTGTGAAATTGTAACATTTTGAAAATTGACGAAGTGACAAACGAATTGTTGCTAACAAAAAGATATATTATTGTGCCTATAATATGTTCTGCCTATGTATTGTGTAGGACAAAAGAAATTCGTTCCCGGGAACATTTTAATTTTGTTTATGATGACATATATTAACGTTGCATAATGCCCAACAACACAGTTTTTAATACGCCCGTCAAGCTGCAGAAAATCATTTTTTGATCTATCTTGCACAATCAGTTACATTTTAATTTAGATTAGAATTTAAATCTAACCCCCCCCCCCCCTCTAACGAGTATCTTTGTTTCTGGTACCATGGTTGGGATACATAGATGGGAAAGGGTATACGGCATTAGCTGCTGGGGAATAGATAGGGACATTTTAGAAATAACAAACTGCAGTGGGAAAGGGCGTGGGGGGGGGGGCATTAAATAGAAAGGTTCATACAATTTATGGTTAATTGATGTTACTTATTTTGTCTCAAAAACTAAGGGAATAAAATTGCAATAGTACCATGTCTTTTGATAATAGGAACCTCATATACCTCGTACGTAATCAACCATATTCATAGGGTTTATCTGTTTAACAGTTCTGCTGCCGTTTTTCTCAAAGCATCATATTTCTGTAACGAATAAAGTTATTGTAAGAATAAATACATATAAATGACAGGGAAGTCAGGCACCTCTTCATAGTTTATACTGACAAACTTTCATGTTGTCTCGAGCTCGCATTTGAGAATAAATACATAACAGTAAATAATATTATAATTATTATTTCATGGCCAACTTTCCATACCGGCTTTTAATTCATAATTATGGATTGATACCAACATATTACTGACCGCGTTATTAACAACGACTAATGAATTTAGACACTGTCCACCAGGTATTGATAGTTCAAGTCTTTTACTCACAATCTGGAACGACATGAAATCATGTGTCTATGTGGTATCTCACTCACAGGGGTAGTCAGTCTTGGCAGTCGCATCTGCGCAAAACAAATGTCTCTATTTTCGACTGAGAACTACAAGTTTGTTGCACCAAGTAACACTTTGGGTGGTTCGCTGGTAGGCGGAGGAGCAGGGAGGCGGAAGAGGAGGGAGGCGGAAGAGGAGGAGGGAGGAGGGAGGAGGAGGTGGGAGGAGGAGGAGGGAGGAAGAGGTGGGAAGACGAGGTGGAAGGAGTTCGCGGCAATTAGCTTCGGTGTCCCTGCGCCCCACGGCACCTGCCACCCATATATATTTATATATATATATATATATCTACCCTCTGTTTTCGATACAGTGTGACAGGGTTTGTTCCATGGAGCGGCCAGTGGACACAAGGAGATCCCATTGCCTTAGTATCCATGGCGACCATCCATGGCGTGCGCTGCGGATCGCGGGAGGATGGGGCTGGGAGTGGGGACTTTGTTGGGTGAGGTGTGTGTAGGGGGGGAGGGGGCGGTGGGGGTTGGGTGTGTGTGTGTGTGGAGGGGGGGGGGTATTGACGGAGCGGGGAAGGAGAAGCACGGGGTGCTGCTTGATTCCTAAGGCAAACTCTCCTGACCCAGTCTCCAGACCCCGGTGTCCGGAGCTCGGAGCTGCTAAAGCCATCATCCTGAGACGCCAGAACCTGGTCTCGGATTCCTTGGCGGATGGAGTTACAATAAAGCACTGCGTCCGCCAGAGGGAATTGTTGTCCCGGAATACAGCCACCCCACCCCCACCCGCCCCTACGCTCTTTTTATGCCCTCATACCCTTCCCTAGGATCTGTCGCGGTGAGTCGAGGTGAAAGAAGGAAGAGTGGAGGAGGGAGAGGGGGGAGGGGAGGAGGGAGGGGGGTGGGGGGGGGGCTTGTAGAGGTGGCAGCAATCAGCCGTTGTCTGGACAATTCGGGAGAGGGAATTACTTACAAGTGGCTCTCCTTTATCCCGCCGCCACCCCCCCCCCCCCTCGCCAAGTGACTCTGTCTTACCCCCACACCCGCTCCCTACGCCCCTCCCACCCGCCACCCATCCACGCACATCTACAATGCCGGCCGGTTCGGGTTTTCCCCGGGGCTGCCAGTTACAATCTCGTGTTGTTCTTGTTGCCGCAAATTACAAAGTATCCCGCGCGCGTAGTTTTCTTTCGTTTTGCGGCGCGCGCCCCTGGATCAAAGGGGGTCCGGCGTTCCGGACATATCGCACGCCTCTCGTCCGGATCGCCTTACGCCAGGATTCATTCAGATCCCGGGGCGAGGGACAAGACCGGGCTGACGGTGGTGCGGGGCGGGGCGGGGAGAGGGGGGATGGGGGCAGGAGGGGGCGACACAATAAACTCCCGGGAGGACCGAGGGGTAGGAAGATGGGGAGGAGGGTTGGGAGCGATGGCGCGGGGAAGGGGATGTGTATCAGAGTGACTGGTGGATCCCCCGCCCCCCCCAGTGGCCTACCCCCCCCCCCCATGCTGCAGTGTGCCCGCGGTGTTCTCACCCATGGGTGAAAGGAAGGGCCATAAGGGTGGGGGGTAGTGAAGGGGGGCTCTGCAGTGGTGGGGGGCGGTGGCGGCTCCCCGCAACCCACCCCACCCCTTCACCTCCAGCTGGCAGCGGGCGGTGGCTCTCTGTGGAGCCGCTCCTGTGCAGTGTCCCCCGCGGGGAAGGAGATGGAAGTCGTAATGGTTCTTGCTCCTCTAATCTTCCATCTAATTCTTACCACATGAGTGAGCCTCGCCGCCTGATGCTGCGAATTCCCAGTGCGTCCGTTGCTTGGGCCCTGGCGGCGGAGAGCGGGTGGGGGTGGGGTCCTGTCCGGACGCCAAACCACACAGGCCACAGAAACCTGGGACCAACGGCCAAAGCTCCACGTGCACCCGATACCGACTTTCATGGACCTTGAGAGACATAGTTATGTCAAGGTGTTGGACGCGTTTTGAATTGGGCGCGAAATGAGCGCGTTTGTTTATTCATGACAGGTTTAACTTCATACAAACCTTAACACCTAACTCTCCTACAGCGCGTTTTTTTATATTCTCAACAAATGGGAAAACTCAACAAGTTTACTTAAACTTCTTCAACAAATTCAACCTTCTTGACGCTTTGGTGTACTTGATGACGTCGACATATTCAACGACAATTTAACAAAACTACAAACGCGTTCTTCATCCTTAACAGGTTTACGTTTTGTGCATCGGACTATTATATCTCGTGTTATGTGAAGGTATCGGACTATTATATCTCGTGTTATGTGAGGGTATCGGACTATTATATCTCGTGTTATGTGAATGTATCGGGCTATTATATCCCGTGTTATGTGAATGTATCGGGCTATTATATCTCGTGTTATGTGAATGTATCGGGCTATTATATCTCGTGTTATGTGAATGTATCGGGCTATTATATCTCGTGTTATGTGAATGTATCGGGCTATTATATCTCGTGTTATGTGAATGTATCGGGCTATTATATCTCGTGTTATGTGAAGGTATCGGACTATTATACCTCGTGTTATGTGAATGTATCGGGTTATTATATCTCGTGCTATGTGAAGGTATCGGGCTATTATATCTCGTGTTATGTGAAGGTATCGGGCTATTATATCTCGTGTTATGTGAAGGTATCGGGCTATTATATCTCGTGTTATGTGAAGGTATCGGGCTATTATATCTCGTGTTATGTGAAGGTATCGGGCTATTATATCTCGTGTTATGTGAAGGTATCGGGCTATTATATCTCGCGTTATGTGAAGGTATCACACTATTATATCTCGTGTTATGTGAAGGTATTGGACTATTATATCTCGTGTTATGTGAAGGTATCGGACTATTATATCTCGTGTTATGTGAAGGTATCGGACTATTATATCTCGTGTTATGTGAAGGTATCGGACTATTATACCTCGTGTTATGTGAAGGTATCGGGCTATTATATCTCGTGTTATGTGAAGGTATCGGGCTATTATATCTCGTGTTATGTGAAGGTATCGGGCTATTATATCTCGTGTTATGTGAAGGTATCGGGCTATTATATCTCGTGTTATGTGAAGGTATCGGGCTATTATATCTCGTGTTATGTGAAGGTATCGGGCTATTATATCTCGCGTTATGTGAAGGTATCACACTATTATATCTCGTGTTATGTGAAGGTATTGGACTATTATATCTCGTGTTATGTAAAGGTATCGGGCTATTATATCTCGTGTTATATGAAGGTATCGGGCTATTATATCTCGTGTTATGTGAAGGTATGGGACTATTATATCTCGTGTTATGTGAAGGTATCGGACTATTATATCTCGTGTTATGTGAAGGTATCGGACTATTATACCTCGTGTTATGTGAAGGTATCGGGTTATTATATCTCGTGTTATGTGAAGGTATTGGGCTATTATATATCGTGTTATGTGAAGGTATCGGACTATTATATCTCGTGTTATGTGAAGGTATCGGGCTATTATATCTCGCGTTATGTGAAGGTATCAGACTATTATATCTCGTGTTATGTGAAGGTATTGGACTATTATATCTCGTGTTATGTGAAGGTATCGGGCTATTATATCTCGTGTTATGTGAATGTATCGGGCTATTATATCTCGTGTTATGTGAAGGTATTGGACTATTATATCTCGTGTTATGTGAAGGTATCGGACTATTATATCTCGTGTTATGTGAAGGTATCGGACTATTATACCTCGTGTCATGTGAAGGTATCGGACTATTATATCTCGTGTTATGTGAAGGTATTGGGCTATTATATCTCGTGTTATGTGAGGGTATCGGGCTATTATATCTCGTGTGATGTGAAGGTATCGGACTATTATATCTCGTGTTATGTGAAAGTATCGGACTATTATATCTCGTGTTATGTGTAGGTATCAGACTATTATATCTCGTGTTACCGTCACCCTCACCACCACCCCCACCCCCACCGCCACACTCACCCCCGGCGCCACCCCCACCGCCAGCGCCAGCGCCTGTAAAATGTGTGACCAGGCTCTGCCTGAAATGGGAAGGCAGGAAGGAACTGAGAGATAAAGGGAGTCAGGCAAGGAACAAGGAATGGCTGCAGTGGGTACGGCAAACATGGAAGAGAGTGTATGGGCGGGGTCCGTTCTCCCGAGTGGCGAGTGGGGGGAGGGGGGGTGGGTACAACCCCATGGGGACACTGTCAGTGGTCGAACCAGACACTCCGGGGCAGCTGTCCCAGGGAACACCTCTCAGACAGGGTGGGGGGGGGGATATTGAGGGTATGGACGGGTGGGTGAGAGGGGAAAGGGGGCAGGGTGATTCTGCTGTCATTAAGGTCACCATTTTGACAGGCACACCCGGTGTGGGTACGTCCCCTGCTGACACCGACAGCGACCCCCCCCCCCCCCCTCCTGCACCCAACCCCCACCCCGCCCTTCCCTCCTCGCCTCTTCACCCGCGCGCCATACCTCAGCCGCCCCCCCCCCTCTACCATCACCCTCTGTCACTCTCTCCGCCTGGGCCTCAGCGGTGGCCGGGAGGAGGTGGGAGCGGAAGCTTGGTGGGGTATGGAGAGGGGGGGGGGGCGGGGTATATTACCGGACGGCTGCTCCCTAACTGCCTAACCCCTGTCGCCTCGCTATATATTGACCTATGATTTCGCCGTCAAACATTCCGCCGACGCACGCCCGACACCTTTCGATACTCCCCACCCACTAATTGAATAATTTTCCATGGGAATTGAGTTAATGGGGCATCAAATTAATCCCATTAATTTTAATTATGGACTTCCACGAGAGTTTAACCCTATTTTCCTGGTTCTTTTTTCCTCCCTTTTTATGACGTGTGGCTCAGGGCGGCACACAACCCTTACTGTCACAGATGGCTCGGAGGTGGCAAAACTCAGCGTTTATATTGGCCAGGCCG
>OZ025252.1:38355632-38813849 GCA_964019135.1 Arenicola marina
CATCCCCCGCCCTCCTCCCCCACCCGACACTCATCCCTCTCCCTCACTCCTCCCCTGCCCACTACCGTATCACTCAAGCTTATCACCCCTCCCCACTACCGCCCCACCCCTTCACAACATCACATTTCTCCAACAACCCACCCCTTGGCGCTTCCACCCCCCTCGCCCCACCCCCTTCTTCCTCACATATTCTATAGGCCAACAATTCCAACCCCCCACCAAAAAAACCCAGCCTAACAGCGGAGTAACCTCACTGTCGTACCCTATTTCTCAGGACGGTGCAACCCATTCTTAGATCTCACAAACCACAGTGACTTCACTGATTGCGAGGGGCCAGAGGGTTCGCAAGTGCTAATAAATACAGCATTTCAAATTACCTCAGTCGTTGTTTTCTGTCCTTTCCTATACATGAAGCACATGGCACCCCGCCGGGCCTGGTCATCCATCAGACATTAGTTGACACAGGCGTAAAAAAACGGGGAAGCGGGATGCCACCACCCCCCCCCCCGCTCCCCTCGTCCCTCCCTCGCCAATAATCGGTATCCTCCGTCGGAGTCAGACACAAACCCCCACCAATCTTAAACTAATACAGCCAGATGTTTTGGACAAGCTGCTCACTGGCTTAGCTAGCAGTTGTATATATATATATACAACATTCCAGTTGAGATATATGCCCTGCTGCCTCTTTATAGGACTACAGGTAGGCCTACCACGTGTTTTAAAACTGAGTCCCTTTGCTAACACCCTTAATCGTTACAAGTTCGAGTGTAACCATCAGACGGACTGGTTACCAAGTTAGGGTAACCAGGCTGAAGAACTAACTTGTTTGCAAGCATGACATGAATGATTTCGGCATCGATTCGAAGTATTCAAAGGGACAACCTAGCATCCCAAATGAGGGGATGGGCACGTCTCGTGCGAGAGGGTATCGCCCAATACGACCGGCTCTGGTTTGAGAACAAGATTTTAAACGCCAAGAAAAACCAAGACCTTGCGACATGTCAACGATGCGACGACTTCATGCGGTAAGCTCTGCCGGTCACAGATAAGCTTATTCAGTCATAAGGGCAAATGCCGCGACGCAAATCGTATTACTTAAACCAAAACAAAGCTGCAAATCCATCGTCTTTCGCAGACGGACGGATGCTAACAACCAACTTGTTTCATAAATCAACCTTTTTGGAACTAAATCTTTTTTCACCAGTTACGTTTTGTTACAGCATGATATCAGCCAAAACAAATAGATGTAATAAATGTTGTGTGATTTATATAAATTGACAGATCGCTTGCATATCAACCATGAACTCCAAGAAAGTGCCCTTGGTCCATCTGCTCCTTTCCTGAGCAATTTGAAATATCAATAAAATAGCGAGAATGCAGTCATTCCCGAAAAAAAGGTATTTGCTCGATAGTACTTTAGTTGCCATAATAGTAACTGGTATGTAGCTTGTTCGTCTTTATTCGTGTGTGTCAATATAGTGAGAATTAGTATCAACCAACCATTACAGCAAGCAAGAGATCTTAGCCATCCATGCAGGTAAGTATAATTAAAATATTTGGTGAGACATTCCAAATGCAAGGCATATAACCATAATAAATGTAAACCAATTACCGCAGTATTTCTATACATTGTTTTTATATTATTATAGTGTCTTTGCCTACCTTAAAGCCTATAGCCATCATAAAACAGATATTTTTTTATCTGTGTACCCTGTGTATATTGTCTACATGTTATGCAAGGATCTATTAAAAAACAATAATGGCAATTGGGCAAGATAATGCCAATTTGATTTAAAGCCAAAGCAAATTGTCTGAATTGTTTACTAAATAGTATTACGTTCCTCGGTCACGGATTCGAAAATGACAAGAGCCTTTCGGGCCTGGTGCGGTTGGTAACCAGACTGAGGAGTAAATCACGAAGTCGTGGGTTCGAACCCTGGCACTTGTATCTGTTTCATTTTCCTTCCGGATAACCTTTATTTTTGAGTTTCGATTTAATTCGAGTCGAATTAATGATGTGGAGACCGCGTAGGGTAACGGGGTGGGGTGGGGTGGAGGTGGGGTGGGAGGGCTGTGGTCATGAAGGGTGACCAGGGGGGGGGGGGGGGTGTCGGGATAAATGGAGCGAGACGTGGATCAAGGCGGGTTTACACCCACAGGAAGCGCCGCTTAGTGGCCAGCCTCTTAATGAAGACAATTAGCGATGTTAATGAGTGGGAGGGGCAGCCACCATTCCACTGTCCCAGCATGTATCAGGTACATGGGGGGCTCACATGTATATATATATATATATAGTTCGCGTTACCGCCGCGGGCGTCGCCACTGTGCAGCTTTTTATGTATGATAACGGATCCCGGAGGCATGATGACTACCTGTCTCCCATCCACAGGTGGCGCTAGCTACAACCATTAGCCTCCCAACCCAATCCTCGATATGCCCCGCCCCCTCTTCACCCCCCATCCGCCCCCTGCCCACCCCCCCCCCCCCCCCACCCCACCCGGCGCTGCCTAGACGCGTGGTCGCTGTGGAGTGGAAACAGAACGCTTTCTCTCCCCATGCCTTATCACCGCTTATCTCTGGCCTCATGATGATGTGAAACTGTATCAAAGCGAGGCTTAATTCACACGAGTAGGAATCGCAAATAGTGTGCCACCGCTCCTTTATTCACTAGCCCCCCCCCCCCCCTCCCTCTCTGCCCCTCACCACCATCAACACCCACCCCTGCACCACGTGATATCGGTTCACAAGGGGAGGGGGAGCTGGGAGGGAGGGGGCACGGGGCAGGTTCTTCGATTTGTCTCCATTTTATACACGGGGGATAAACCTAGAATGGTTTGGTGTGGGATGTCGGTAACCTCTGAACCTCTGGCGAAACGCGGCACCGGGAGGTATGGGTTATTGTAATGGAGGGTAAGGTCGTGTGAGGCCTGGGGTGTGGGGGGGGGGGCAAGTTATATACACAGTCAAGGGCGGTGAGAAGTGGGGGGGGGGCAGCCCTGGGATAACGGGATCATACCTATCAGACTACTATTTTGACGCTCGATTTACTTGGGAGGGATACGAAAACATCCATTATCCCCAACACCCTTCAATCACACGGCACGCAGTGTAGCACAATAAAAACGGAATGAGACATTCCAAAAAGAAAGATTGTGAAAAAATTGAGAGATTATATGATTTCATGCTTTCAGCTATTTTTTATTAGAAAACCCATTTTATAAGTTGCAATTCATCGTACATTAATGTATGTGGCATGAATTGATATTTGTATTAGATTACTGCTCATTTTAGAAGAACTGAATTGCCAAAAAATGCATTGAATAAAGTTTAAATATTTGCTGCAACATTTGAAAGTGAGATTCCGTATGAGTAACAGTTATTAAGCAAACATTCAAACCCTGACAATATCACTGTATGTGAACTAGTATCGACTTTGAATATGATAATTTACAAGAAATAATTCAAGAAATCAGAACAGCATCACAACCTTCCCCATCATCCCAAATGCCACCGCCACCATTTCCCCCATCGTCATCCCAGCAAGGCCTCCACCACCCACTCCACTCACCCCACCACCATCCCCAATGCCACCACCCACACCAGTCCCCACCATCACACCCACCGCCCCCACAACCACCATCCCCAATGCCATCACCCCCACCACCACCATCATCTCTTATGCCACCACACCCACCACTGTCCCCATCACCATCACACCAAAACCACCACCCCCACACCCACCACCACCACCGCTATCGCCGGGGTCTGAGTGCTGCATGATAACGGGATATTTGTCAGAATTTGCGTAGAGAATATTGCTGTGGTTGGCAAATATGAGCGGAAGCCCACGCTGGACCCGCTAGCGGGGAGATCGAGACGGGACAGCTTGTGACAGCAGCACTGTGTGTGTGTGTGTGTGGGGGGGGGGGGGGGTGGGGGTCGTACGGTGTGAGAGGGTACCGAGCCTCTCTGGAGTGGAGTGGAGAGGGGTGGGAGGACGGAGGGGGGGTGGGGAGGCGGGCGAGTTTGGGGGGTGTTTCGAGAGGTGGCTATGGGCCATGAGGATCAGTCAATGATCCTATTGTCCCTAGTCGGGGCCCGCCCGGGATGGAGGTGGCTGGGGAGGGCGGGCGTAGTGGAGCGGGGGGGGGGGGGGGAGGGGGCGGCGCTGCCGTAGTGAAGGGTGTTGGGGATGGCGGTCGGTTGTAGGTTGTGAGGGGTGGGGGAGGGGCTAGTGGGGTACCGTAGTAGTGGACGGGGTACTATTGAGAACTTTCGTGCCGCACTGTCAGTTTCGCCAAACTGACTTGACAAAGGGTCTACAAGAAGTGTATTGAAAACCTCACTACCGCGGCATGTTGGCACGGAGGGTGGGGAGTGGGGGGGGGGGGGTGACAGCAGATAGGTGGCTGAGTGAGGGTAAAACCGGGTTAATAGAGAGCGTGGGGTTTGGATACTGGTAGTGGTTGGAGGGGTGGAGGGGGACCTTGTCGCTATGGTCACTAAGGTATAGCTACCCACCACCACTTACCCCCAAGTCATTACCCTTACAACTTCTTATCTCTTGGCTTTCTACCTCTTTTTTTTACGAGTCCTCCTACCGTTACACCCCCACGCACCCCCACCCCCCCCCCCATTTTCTCTCCCCCGCTCTTACCGACCACCCGCCCGCTTTTCCAGCCCCACCTCCTCCTCCCCACAGCCCCACCTCCTCCTCCCCACAGCCCCCGTCATCCCCGACCACTATATATTTAATAGGCGCATATATATACTCATCCCGCTCTGTCTTGTCGAGGAGAGGTAGACGTGTCAAAGCGCTTTTCCTAATTCAAATATTACTAGGCACCTAAGTCGGTGAAGATAGGATGAAGGTGGAAGGGAGGTGGACGTGACGTCAGACGGGCCAGACATGTATATTTCCACGTACCAGACATACTGAGCAACTCACCCAGGGACAATCGGTTCAGCGCTTGTTATCTGTCTGGCCCGATGCATGTAGTAGTTCACGGAACAACTCATTCACCTGATTGGCCAGCATAAACACATGGAGGCCAATCAAGACGTCTCTCCTATTGAACATGAGCATATGAGTCTACATGAGCACTTGCTTTGCCCTTGATAACCTGAATTGGTGAAGAGTATGTTAATATGTTAGGTTATTATGTTGTTCGATCAGGGATTTGCTCACTTTGTGACACTAACCAGCACTACTTACCTTGGGTCGCCAACCCTGGCGCAGAGCTCTCCGGTCAAATGGCAAGTGAAATGACTGGGTTTCTTGCCGCACGAAGACTGAATTTAGCCATGCGACTTCCCGGAACAATGAAATGTGTTTGGATAAAACACATCGCAGCAGCATTTGCCAGGGTTCGATCCCGTCACTTTTTGGTATTATACTATTTGGCATTTAGATTAACCTGTTAGGATAATCAAGAAATGAATTGATGTTTCGGCCACTTGTGCCAAGTTGTGGGCACAGCCGCGCTGAGCAACCTCACATGATAATGATCATAATTATTTAGTTAATTTAGTTAATTGTAAAAATAATATATCTTTACTATTTATGCCAGAACCAAGATATTCACCACATTCCTAGCGATAGATACAATTTATAGTTTATATGTGCAGTCTGCAATTTTATTTTGTTAGTTCCGTTCAGCCTGTTGACATAAACCACATATTTTTGTATATATCATTTTGCATATATAATATATATATATTATTATGTAAACATCCAGCTTCTACATCCAATATAACGTGCAATTTCAACTCTAGTTAAATAGATTCATTTCGCATCGTGTTGTTATAAATAAATACTACTACTACCTGTTGTTAAAATCGATGATATAGGAGTCCTCGCCTTTCGATGTCTATATTATAATTGGTGCATAAAATGAAATATTTGTAGCAATTTGCCAAAGCCAAATACACCATAAAGTCCGACGAGAGGGCAAGTGCCGTTAAACCACACTCAAATAGGATCAAATTACCCTCGCCTTGTGGATACCAGAACGGCGGGCCGGGCGTTTTCTTTTTGTTGTTGGCTGTCGGCAGTGTAACTTGAACCCCAATACTCTCCGTCTCGCCAGGTTATCGCCGCTTGAAGGTCTGTCATCATGGTTATGTTAGAATTGCAATTTTTTTTAACTTTGTGGTAGTATTTTCGACGAACCGAATACGGCTGCCCGGACTCTTTAAGAAATGGAGAATATTAAATTTACAACGGTATGTTGTAATAATAACATTCATTGCCGGTATAATAGGCAATCGTTTCATCAAATAGTTTACAGAACCATGCAAGTTTTCATGTTATATATCGAGAGAAGACCCACAATTATCTAAAGAATGTAAAAGGCATCTTATTATTATATAATACTCATTTAATATAGACCTACGTAGTTTAGTGAGCCAATGAACATGTCCCTTCTTGCAGCATGCAAATATGCAGAATCAACAAAGAACGGGACACATTTAGTCAATTAGTTCTATATCTTATGCATATTGGATACATTTATTAAACTTAAATAGACATTGAATATTTCTATGTGACATTTTGGAGATCTTCTCAGAACGATAGAACCAATTTATTTATTTTAACTCTCTGAATAACTGATATTTTATTATTGAAAGAATTGTTGTCGAAATACATGTTTTTTCATTGAGCATTAAACAGTAATGAATTTAATTTTTAATACATTTGGCGTTTTAAACTAATTTAATAATTAATCATTTTTTTATTTGGCCAACCTTGCTGGATGAATATTTGATATATATCGACATGTCTAACCCTGAATGATTTCAATAATGAATAGACCCAGAACGTCGGTGTGTCGTTTATAATCAAGAAAAGCCAGCAGTGAAGAAATCTTTCATTATTTTTGTCGATGATTCTTTCTTTGCCTCAGCATTATCCATCACACGAGCTCAAACAATATTGGTGGGAATAACTTTGGGGCGGTCTGAATGTGCGTGGGGGTGACATGGGGTACCCATAACACAGGATACGTAGATCTATATGTAATAGCTCTCAACCAGAGTATGAGGGTCTCCCCCTTTAAAATGTTGCCTAGCCATTTATGATTCGCTTGTAGTCTGTGATCGGTAGCTATGGTAGTCTTATTGCATCCCTCCCCCCCCCCCCCTCCCCACCCGCCCCTCTTCCCTCACGTCTCCGCTACCCGCTCCCGGCTACCCAGGCCCCCGCTCCCTGGTTGTCACCATGCTACCGCTTGGCCTCCCAACCCGGACGCACCCGAATATATAACATATGCAAGCAACTCCCCTGTTCCCCTTCCACGCGCCCCGTGGTCCCTGGGGGTGATGCCAGCTTCAAAGGGATGCTCCACCCCAATTTACCACCCCCCACCCCCATCCCAGGACTGTCATTAAATTGTCTGCGAAGTGCCTGCATGGTGTGCTTGTGGGGGGGGGTGGGGGGGGGGCAGGGCAGGGCAGGGCAGGGCTGGGGGGGTCAGGGCTGCGCCCCTGCGCCCCGGGGGTGTGAGAGAGTTTCCCCGGGGCGGTTTCATGGGTTTCGGGGGCTAGTCCTGGGTGGTGTGAGGGACGTGGGTGGGGAGTACGAGACGGGGGGGCGGGGGGGGGGGGAGGGGCCCGGCCCGGGGTCCAACGCCAAGTAATCACAATCCTCTGGAGCTGGGGACCCACATCAAAGGTTTAGGGGTGCAACTCCAGCCGACCGCCCTAATCCCCAGGGACTCTGGTTGACGTCTCGTTTGCCGGAGACCCCGGGAGGTAGTACGTCCTCATGCTGTACCCACCACACGCACGGGGCCCGCACAACGGGAGAAAGAAGAGGGCCGACTTTAAATACAAACATCACTGAAGTCATGGTCAGTGATGAATTACCCAAACAAACCCAGTTTGATGCAACCGGATCCCGACAGAGTCTTGTTTATAAGCGCGGTGAGGAGTCTACAGGTGGATGCCGTAGCCACAATGTTGCAAAGGTTCCATGCTATTTATTAGTACTTGAAATAAAAGATGTGATTTTCGTTGTGATATTAAGCTGCTTGAGATATCCGAGTTGAGATACTATACTTTCTATGTATTTTGTTTAATATATATGTTATGTGTTATTATTTCGTATGTCATAGTTGAGGTGTTTAATATGTGTCACAGTTGAAATGTAAAAATACGAGCAACAGATATACTATATATTAATAAGTTGTCAAATTTGACATTTGTTGCTTGAAATCTTACAGCGTAAAATACTTTCGAATCACTAGAGCCTACAAAGTGACTCTTTCGCAGCCGTTGACAGAATATCATGTATTTGTATTCATTAATAACTTCCAATAGAAAGAAAACTATAAATAATAAATAAATTAAACAACCTGACACTATTTTCATGGTGTTTTTTTCATCAGTGGTGATATAAATAAAGTTACCGCCTATGGCAATAACAACAACAACATGGATTAGCAGATACAGTCAGCTAATCCGCAGATTCAACAAAGTGTATTACCAGAGAGGGTGATATCGTCTGTCTTAGAATCCGATAAGTAGATCTATGGCTGCCCTGGTATGCGGTCAGTCAGCCCCAAGCCACAATACAGTACCAAGCACACGTTACGGCCGGCTGAGAACCCAGGCTTGAGGGTGTCAAACGGAGCCCAATTACCCAATGGCGTCGTACATTTCGGGGTTTTTCTTTTACCGAAAAAACTATCGATCCTGATTTATATTCATTCCCGCTTCGACGGACCAAAATATATCTTTCCTATTTTGCCGTGTATTTCACCGTGTGCCCCTGGATTTCTCATTAACAACGGGGGCTCCATTTTCAGCATCTCCCCCATCCCCGCGCCTTCTGTTCGTCACTGAGGTAGGCTTAGTAACGTTAGTGTTAGTACGGGGGGCGGGATGCGGGATACGCCTCCCCCTCCTGTCCCTACCACCCACCATATACTGGATATACCCAAGCGATGCTTTATCCAAAGTACAGTCACCGCCTATGACGGATCTGTAGTTACGGATTACAGTCATAAACATTATAAACCCATCATGTTTTTCTTTGGTTTCTGTATATTCCTGTTACCGCGAACTGCCAACACGGCCTACATTCTCCGATGAACCTCCGATCAAATTGTGAAATGCAGACAAACCCATGGATTGCATCTTTCTGCGTGTCCTCTCTTATACTCGCCGCTTAGTTCTTCGTCCTGCCGCCTATCGTCGCCTCTTCCTCCGTGTTAACAGTATATTATAACGTTATAATAAACTAAAATAGATGAAATTGTGAAATGGGCACCTCCGTGTGTATACACCCCACGTGACGCCTTCCCTAATATATCTCTGCCTATCGTCCCTTAGTTCTTCTTTTTGCCGCGTAGTGTCGCCTCCTGCCCGTATACAATACATTTTGTATATAATAAAACAAATGTTGAACACAGATCGAAAGGTCCCTTTATAAGCACGTTACATAGGTTGGCATCCGTCCGTTTGCCAAAGACGATGGATTTGCAGCTTTGTTTGGTTTAATTTATACGATTTGCATCGCGGCATTTGCGCTTACGACTGAATAAGCCTATCTGTGACCGACAGAGCTTGCCACAGTCGTCGCATCAGTCGACCTGTCGATAGGTCTTGGTTTGTGCTCGCTGGTTGGCGCTTAGATTGGCGTTTCAAGTCCAGTTTCTCACATAACGCCTTCCCTTATATACCCCTGCCTATCTTCTTCCTTCTGATGCCTGGTGTCGCCTACTCTCTGTATATAATATATTATGTATATACACTACAACAAATGTCAAACAGATCTACAGGTCCCTGTGTAACACCTCATATAACGCATCATCTGATCATACATAGGTCCCCGCTTATCGTCGGTTAGTTCCCCTTCCTGCCGCCGCGCGTCACCGCCGTCGCCTCCGTCGCCTGAGTGTAGAGAGAGAGGCCCTCTTGCGGTCGCCTCGTGCCCGTTACCTGTCGTCTCCAGGGCCGCCGAGGGCCCCGCGTGCAGGGCGATTAATGGGACGGAACAGGGGCGATGACACGACCATCGCCCAACAGTCACCAGGCGAGACCTACAAGGATCACTCCTACATATGTAAGCAGACGCGCAGGGAGATAATTCTACGGCGGGGTGATGGAGGGGGAGGGGCCAGGCGGGGCGGGGCGGGGCGGGGCATAGAGGAGAGGGTGGATGAGGGGGGGTGGGGGGGGGAGGTGGTGGAGGCGAGATGCGTGGCATGTAAATATGCTGGCACAGTTTTCGGCAAGATTCAACATTGTCCGATCAGTTTCAAATGATAAGGATTTAGGAGGGATTATTAAAACGTTTATATTTTCCACCAGCCCCGCCCCCCCCCCCTCCCCTTGCACGCACACATACACGCACGGGCTAACACCCCGCCCCCACCCACCCCCCTCCTCCTCCCTCAGTTATCCATCTTGCGCTGGTTTAACTCAGTATTGCATTTATTTAACAACTGCAGTCTCTGTGGGTCTACCACAGAGAAATTATGGCGGTGGCCGAGGCTGAAAGTGCGGGGGGGGGGGGGGGGGGGGCGGGGGGGTGATTGGAGGCTTTTACCGAGATGTCTCTCTGGTGAACGCAAATCTACTATTATGTTTTTTTAATTTGACATGTTGGCCGGCGCTTTCGGACAGTGAATACAGACAGCATGTCATTTAATGAATGTGAGGCTACAAGGCGGGAGACCAACGGAGTACATGGAAGTAAAAAGGTCGGACCACACTGTCCAATGATATGTGAACGTTAGCTGCAAGCCTCGGATTCTAACTGGATCATGCCACCAGCCAGAGTAAACACTGCAAGTACTAATAACAAAATCTCACCACTTTAATTACAGGAGCGTTATCTAAGCTCACATCCATCATATCCGACAATGCCAGATAAACGATAATTTGTTTGCACTTTTCATAGTTGGACACCAGTGTTTCGGAAAACCGAAGCGAAAAACCAAAACAGTATTTTACCAGATATAATGGTCGCATTTTTATGCGTTCCATGTGTACATAAACCCAGCAATATTGGTCGCTATGACAACAGCTTCCGCTCCGTCGACTGCAGTGCAATAGCCGTTAGGCTTTCACGTAGTCGATCCGACACGTCACCAAGTGATATATTTCCACATTGACTTTGTAAATGCTAAGTAGACATCAATTTCACAAAACTTGGCGAACGACTGTTTGGCTTTGGTCGATGAGGGCAAACACAACACAACTGTCGCGTGGCGGCTGGGCAAGGGGAGGACCGGGCGGCAGGTGTCAGGGCGATGGTGATTAACATCGCTACACGCCCACCAGCGTCAGCCCCAAACCAGGGTAACTGCCATGTGAGGTCGACTGGAAAAATATGAAGAGCGACGGAACACCGGAAACAAGGACAGCGACGGAACACCCGAATCAAGGACTGCAAAAGAACACTGGAAACAAGGGCAGCGAAGGACGCGGTCCGAGAACGCGCGAAACAAGGACAGCGACGGAACACCGGAAACAAGGACAGCGAGAGAACACCGGGAACAAGGACAGCGAAGGACCACCGGGAACAAGGACTGCGAAGGAACACGGGGAACAAGGACAGCGAAGGAACACCGGAAACAAGGACAGCGAAGGAACACCGGAAACGAGGACAGCGACGGACGTGGTCCGAGAACGCGCGAAACAAGGACAGCGACGGTACACCGGAAACGAGGACAGCGACGGACGTGGTCCGAGAACGCGCGAAACAAGGACAGCGACGGTACACCGGAAACAAGGACAGCGACGGTACACCGGAAACAAGGACAGCGAAGGAACACCGGGAACAGGGACAGCGAAGGAACACCGGGAACAAGGACAGCGACGGAACACCGGGAACAAGGACTGCGAAGGAACACCGGGAACAAGGACAGCGAAGGAACACCGGAAACAAGGACAGCGACGGAACACCGGAAACAAGGACAGCGAAGGAACACCGGAAACGAGTACGCGGTCCATGAACACCGTAAAAAGCACAGCGAAGGACTCGGCCCATGAACACCGGAAACAAGGACAGCGACGGATGCGATCCGAGAACGCGCGAAACAAGGATAGCGACGGAATACCGGAAAAAGGGACAGCGACGGAATACCGGAAACAAGGACAGCGACGAAACACCGGGAACAAAGACAGCGAAGGCATACCGGGGACAAGGACAGCGAAGGAACACCGGGAACAAGGACAGCGAAGGAACACCGGAAACGAGGACAGCGACGGACGTGGTCCGAGAACGCGCGAAACAAGGACAGCGACGGTACACCGGAATCAAGGACAGCGAAGGAACACCGGGAACAAGGACAGCGAAGGAACACCGGGTACAAGGACAGCGACGGAATACCGGAAACAAGGACAGCGAAGGAACACCGGGAACATGGACAGCGAAGGAACACCGGGAACAAGGACAGCGAAGGAACACCGGGAACAAGGACAGCGAAGGAACATCGGGAACAAGGACAGCGAAGGAACACCGGAAACAAGGACAGCAATGGAACACCGGAAACAAGGACAGCGACGGACGCGTTCCATAAACACCGGAAACAAGGACAGCGACGGAACACCGGAAACAAGGACAGCGACGGAACACCGGAAACAAGGACAGCGACGGACGCGGTCCATAAACACCGGAAACAAGGACAGCGACGGAACACCGAAAACAAGGACAGCGACGGACGCGGTCCGAGAACGCGCGAAACAAGGACAGCGACGGAACACCGGAAACAAGGACAGCGACGGACGCGGTCCATAAACACCGGAAACATGGGCAGCGACGGAACACCGGAAACAAGGACAGCGACGGACGCGGTCCGAGAACGCGCGAAACAAGGATAGCGACGGAATACCGGAAACAAGGACAGCGACGGAACACCGGAAACAAGGACACCGACGGACGCGGTCCATAAACATCCGAAACAAGGACAGCGAAGGAACACCGGAAACAAGGACAGCGCCGGACGCGGTCCGAGAACGCGCGAAAAAAGGATAGCGACGGAATACCGGAAACAAGGACAGCGACGGAACACCGGAAACGAAGACAGCGACGGACGCGGTCCATAAATACCGGAAACAAAGACAGCGACGGAACACCAGGTACAAGGACAGCGAAGGACGCGGTCCATGAACATCGGAAACAAGGACAGCGACGGATGCGATCCGATAACGCGCGAAACAAGAATAGCGACTGAATACCGGAAACAAGGACAGCGAAGGACGCTGGAAACAAGGACAGCGAAGGAACACCGGAAACAAGGACAGCAATGTAACACCGGAAACAAGGACAGCAATGGAACACCGGGAACATGGACAGCGAAGGAACACCGGAACCAAGGACAGCGAAGGAACACCGGAAACGAGGACAGCGACGGACGTGGTCTGAGAACGCGCGAAACAAGGACAGCGACGGAACACCGGGAACAAGGACAGCGAAGGAACACCGGGAACAAGGACAGCGATGGAACACCGGGAACAAGGACAGCGACGGAACACCGGGAACAAGGACAGCGACGGAACACCGGGAACAAGGACAGCGATGGAACACCGGGAACAAGGACAGCGAAGGAACACCGGGAACAAGGACAGCAATGGAACACCGGGAACAAGGACAGCGACGGAACACCGGGAACAAGGACAGCGATGGAACACCGGGAACAAGGACAGCGAAGGAACACCGGGAACAAGGACAGCGAAGGAACACCGGGAACAAGGACAGCGACGGAAGACCGGGAACAAGGACAGCGACGGAACACCGGGAACAAGGACAGCGAAGGAACACCGGGAACAAGGACAGCGAAGGAACACCGGAAACAAGGACAGCGACGGAAGACCGGGAACAAGGACAGCGAAGGAACACCGGGAACAAGGACAGCGAAGGAACACCGGGAACAAGGACAGCGAAGGAACACCGGGAACAAGGACAGCGAAGGAACACCGGGAACAAGGACAGCGAAGGAACACCGGAAACAAGGACAGCGAAGGAACACCGGGAACAAGGACAGCGAAGGAACACCGGAAACAAGGACAGCGAAGGAACACCGGGAACAAGGACAGCGAAGGAACACCGGGAACAAGGACAGCGAAGGAACCCCGGAAAGAAGGACAGCAATGGAACACCGGGAACAAGGACAGCGAAGGAACACCGGGAACAAGGACAGCGATGGAACACCGGGAACAAGGACAGCGACGGAACACCGGGAACAAGGACAGCGAAGGAACACCGGAAACAAGGACAGCGACGGAAGACCGGGAACAAGGACAGCGAAGGAACACCGGAAACAAGGACAGCGAAGGAACACCGGAAACAAGGACAGCGAAGGAACACCGGAAACAAGGACAGCGAAGGAACACCGGAAACAAGGACAGCAATGGAACACCGAAAACAAGGACAGCAATGGAACACCAGGAACAAGGACACCGAAGGAACACCGGGAACAAGGACAGCGATGGAACACCGGGAACAAGGACAGCGACGGATGCGATGCGAGAACGCGCGAAACAAGAATAGCGACGGAATACCGGAAACAAGGACAGCGAAGGAACACCGGGAACAAGGACAGCGACGGTACACCGGGAACAAGGACAGCGAAGGAACACCGGAAACAAGGAAAGCAACGGACGCGGTCCATGAACACCGGAAAAAGCACAGCGACGGACGCGGTCCGTAAAAACCGGAAAAAGCACAGCGACGGACGCTGTCCGAGAACGCGCGAAACAAGGATAGCGACGGAATACCGGAAACAAGGACAGCGACGGATGCGATCCGAGAACGCGCGAAACAAGAATAGCGACGGAAGACCGGAAACAAGGACAGCGAAGGAACACCGGGAACAAGGACAGCGAAGGAACACCGGAAACAAAGACAGCGAAGGGACACCGGAAACAAGGACAGCGAAGGAACACCGGAAACGAGGACAGCGACGGACGTGGTCCGAGAACGCGCGAAACAAGGACAGCGACGGTACACCGGAAACAAGGACAGCGAAGGAACACCGGGAACAAGGACAGCGAAGGAACACCGGGTACAAGGACAGCGACGGAATACCGGAAACAAGGACAGCAAAGGAGCACCGGGAACATGGACAGCGAAGGAACACCGGGAACAAGGACAGCGAAGGAACACCGGGAACAAGGACAGCGAAGGAACATCGGGAACAAGGACAGCGAAGGAACACCGGAAACAAGGAGAGCAATGGAACACCGGAAACAAGGACAGCGACGGACGCGGTCCATAAACACCGGAAACAAGGACAGCGACGGAACACCGGAAACAAGAACAGCGACGGACGCGGTCCGAGAACGCGCGAAACAAGGACAGCGACGGAACACCGGAAACAAGGACAGCGACGGAACACCGGAAACAAGGACAGCGACGGACGCGGTCCATAAACACCGGAAACAAGGACAGCGACGGAACACCGAAAACAAGGACAGCGACGGACGCGGTCCGAGAACGCGCGAAACAAGGACAGCGACGGAACACCGGAAACAAGGACAGCGACGGACGCGGTCCATAAACACCGGAAACAAGGGCAGCGACGGAACACCGGAAACAAGGACAGCGACGGACGCGGTCCGAGAACGCGCGAAATAAGGATAGCGACGGAATACCGGAAACAAGGACAGCGACGGAACACCGGAAACAAGGACACCGACGGACGCGGTCCGAGAACGCGCGAAACAAGGATAGCGACGGAATACCGGAAACAAGGACAGCGACGGAACACCGGAAACAAGGACAGCGACGGACGCGGTCCATAAATACCGGAAACAAAGACAGCGACGGAACACCAGGTACAAGGACAGCGAAGGACGCGGTCCATGAACATCGGAAACAAGGACAGCGACGGATGCGATCCGATAACGCGCGAAACAAGAATAGCGACTGAATACCGGAAACAAGGACAGCGAAGGACACTGGAAACAAGGACAGCGAAGGAACACCGGAAACAAGGACAGCAATGTAACACCGGAAACAAGGACAGCAATGGAACACCGGGAACAAGGACAGCGAAGGAACACCGGAACCAAGGACAGCGAAGGAACACCGGAAACGAGGACAGCGACGGACGTGGTCTGAGAACGCGCGAAACAAGGACAGCGACGGAACACCGGGAACAAGGACAGCGACGGAACACCGGGAACAAGGACAGCGAAGGAACACCGGGAACAAGGGCAGCGAAGGAACACCGGGAACAAGGACAGCGAAGGAACACCGGGAACAAGGACAGCGAAGGAACACCGGGAACAAGGACAGCGAAGGAACCCCGGAAAGAAGGACAGCGAAGGAACACCGGGAACAAGGACAGCGAAGGAACACCGGGAACAAGGACAGCGATGGAACACCGGGAACAAGGACAGCGACGGAACACCGGGAACAAGGACAGCGAGGGTACACCGGAAACAAGGACAGCGAAGGAACACCGGGAACAAGGACAGCGAAGGAACACCGGAAACAAGGACAGCGAAGGAACACCGGAAACAAGGACAGCGAAGGAACACCGGAAACAAGGACAGCGAAGGAACACCGGAAACAAGGACAGCAATGGAACACCGGAAACAAGGACAGCAATGGAACACCGGGAACAAGGACACCGAAGGAACACCGGGAACAAGGACAGCGACGGATGCGATCCGAGAAAGCGCGAAACAAGAATAGCGACGGAATACCGGAAACAAGGACAGCGAAGGAACACCGGGAACAAGGACAGCGACGGTACACCGGGAACAAGGACAGCGAAGGAACACCGGAAACAAGGACAGCAACGGACGCGGTCCATGAACACCGGAAAAAGCACAGCGACGGACGCGGTTCGTAAAAACCGGAAAAAGCACAGCGCCGGACGCTGTCCGAGAACGCGCGAAACAAGGATAGCTACGGAATACCGGAAACAAGGACAGCGACGGATGCGATCCGAGAACGCGCGAAACAAGAATAGCGACGGAAGACCGGAAACAAGGACAGCGAAGGAACACCGGGAACAAGGACAGCGACGGTACACCGGGAACAAGGACAGCGAAGGAACACCGGAAACAAGGACAGCAACGGACGCGGTCCATAAACACCGGAAAGAGCACAGCGACGGACGCGGTCCGTAAAAACCGGAAAAAGCACAGCGACGGACGCTGTCCGAGAACGCGCGAAACAAGGATAGCGACGGAATACCGGAAACAAGGACAGCGACGGAACACCGGAAACAAGAATAGCGACGGAATACCGGAAACAAGGACAGCGAAGGAACACCGGAAACAAGGACAGCGAAGGAACACCGGAAACAAGAATAGCGACGGAATACCGGAAACAAGGACAGCGAAGGAACACCGGGAACAAGGACAGCGACGGTACACCGGGAACAAGGACAGCGAAGGAACACCGGAAACAAGGACAGCAACGGACGCGGTCCATGAACACCGGAAAAAGCACAGCGACGGACGCGGTCCGTAAAAACCGGAAAAAGCACAGCGACGGACGCTGTCCGAGAACGCGCGAAACAAGGATAGCGACGGAATACCGGAAACAAGGACAGCGACGGATGCGATCCGAGAACGCGCGAAACAAGAATAGCGACGGAAGACCGGAAACAAGGACAGCGAAGGAACACCGGGAACAAGGACAGCGAAGGAACACCGGAAACAAAGACAGCGAAGGGACACCGGAAACAAGGACAGCGAAGGAACACCGGAAACAAGGACAGCGAAGGACACCGGAAACAAAGACAGCGAAACAACACCGGGTACAAGGACAGCGACGGGCGCGGTCCATGAACACCGGAAACAAGGACAGCGACGGACGCGGTCCGAGAACGCGCGAAACAAGGACAGCGACGGAACACCGGAAACAAGGACAGCGACGGACGCGGTCCATAAACACCGGAAACAAGGGCAGCGACGGAACACCGGAAACAAGGACAGCGACGGACGCGGTCCGAGAACGCGCGAAACAAGGATACCGACGGAATACCGGAAACAAGGACAGCGACGGAACACCGGAAACAAGGACACCGACGGACGCGGTCCATAAACATCCGAAACAAGGACAGCGACGGAACACCGGAAACAAGGACAGCGCCGGACGCGGTCCGAGAACGCGCGAAACAAGGATAGCGACGGAATACCGGAAACAAGGACAGCGACGGAACACCGGAAACAAGGACAGCGACGGACGCGGTCCATAAATACCGGAAACAAAGACAGCGACGGAACACCAGGTACAAGGACAGCGAAGGACGCGGTCCATGAACATCGGAAACAAGGACAGCGACGGATGCGATCCGATAACGCGCGAAACAAGAATAGCGACTGAATACCGGAAACAAGGACAGCGAAGGACACTGGAAACAAGGACAGCGAAGGAACACCGGAAACAAGGACAGCAATGTAACACCGGAAACAAGGACAGCAATGGAACACCGGGAACAAGGACAGCGAAGGAACACCGGAACCAAGGACAGCGAAGGAACACCGGAAACGAGGACAGCGACGGACGTGGTCTGAGAACGCGCGAAACAAGGACAGCGACGGAACACCGGGAACAAGGACAGCGAAGGAACACCGGGAACAAGGACAGCGAAGGAACACCGGGAACAAGGACAGCGAAGGAACACCGGGAACAAGGACAGCGAAGGAACACCGGGAACAAGGACAGCAATGGAACACCGGGAACAAGGACAGCGAAGGAACCCCGGAAAGAAGGACAGCAATGGAACACCGGGAACAAGGACAGCGACGGAACACCGGGAACAAGGACAGCGAAGGAACACCGGAAACAAGGACAGCGACGGAACACCGGGAACAAGGACAGCGAAGGAACACCGGAAACAAGGACAGCGACGGAACACCGGGAACAAGGACAGCGACGGAACACCGGAAACAAGGACAGCGAAGGAACACCGGAAACAAGGACAGCAATGGAACACCGGGAACAAGGACAGCGAAGGAACACCGGGAACAAGGACAGCGAAGGAACACCGGAAACAAGGACAGCAATGGAACACCGGGAACAAGGACAGCGAAGGAACACCGGGAACAAGGACAGCGATGGAACACCGGGAACAAGGACAGCGACGGAACACCGGGAACAAGGACAGCGAAGGTACACCGGAAACAAGGACAGCGACGGAAGACCGGGAACAAGGACAGCGAAGGAACACCGGAAACAACGACAGCGAAGGAACACCGGAAACAAGGACAGCGAAGGAACACCCGAAACAAGGACAGCAATGGAAAACCGGAAACAAGGACAGCAATGGAACACCGGGAACAAGGACACCGAAGGAACACCGGGAACAAGGACAGCGACGGATGCGATCCGAGAAAGCGCGAAACAAGAATAGCGACGGAATACCGGAAACAAGGACAGCGAAGGAACACCGGGAACAAGGACAGCGACGGTACATCGGGAACAAGGACAGCGAAGGAACACCGGAAACAAGGACAGCAACGGACGCGGTCCATGAACACCGGAAAAAGCACAGCGACGGACGCGGTCCGTAAAAACCGGAAAAAGCACAGCGCCGGACGCTGTCCGAGAACGCGCGAAACAAGGATAGCGACGGAATACCGGAAACAAGGACAGCGACGGATGCGATCCGAGAACGCGCGAAACAAGAATAGCGACGGAAGACCGGAAACAAGGACAGCGAAGGAACACCGGGAACAAGGACAGCGAAGGAACACCGGAAACAAAGACAGCGAAGGGACACCGGAAACAAGGACAGCGAAGGAACACCGGAAACGAGGACAGCGACGGACGTGGTCTGAGAACGCGCGAAACAAGGACAGCGACGGAACACCGGAAACAAGGACAGCGAAGGACACCGGAAACAAAGACAGCGAAACAACACCGGGTACAAGGACAGCGACGGGCGCGGTTCATGAACACCGGAAACAAGGACAGCGACGGATGCGATCCAAGAACGCGCGAAACAAGAATAGCGACGGAACACCGGAAACAAGGACAGCGAAGGACACCGGAAACAAAGACAGCGAAGCAACACCGGGTACAAGGACAGCGACGGACGCGGTCCATGAACACCGGAAACAAGGACAGCGACGGATGCGATCCAAGAACGCGCGAAACAAGAATAGCGACGGAATACCGGAAACAAGGACAGCGAAGGAACACCGGAAACGAGAATATCGGAAACAAGGACAGCGACGGGACACCGGGAACAAGGACAGCAACTGAATCGGTCCACGAACACCGTAAACCAGGACAGCGATGGAACACCGGAAACCACGACAGCGACGGAACATCAGAAACAAGGACAGCGACGGAACGCCGGAAACAAGCATAGCAACGGAAGCGGTCTATGAATACCGGAAACAAGGACAGCGATGGAACACCGGAAACCAGGACATCGACGGGACACCGGAACCAAGGACATCGACGAAACATCGAAAACCAGGACAGCGATGGAACACCCGAAACAAGGACATCGACGGGGAACCGAAACAAGGACACCGATGGAACGCCGGAAACAAGGAGAGCGACGGAACATCCGAAACAAGCACCGCGACTGGACACCGAAAACAAGGACAGCGACGGACGCGGTCCGTAAACACGGGGGGCCGCCTCGATAGCTCAGTGGGCTAAAACGCTGGCTAAAACGCTCGCAGCGCTCTGGCCACCTGAGAGCCTAACGGCACGTGGATCGGTGGTTCGCGTCCCGCTTTGACCATATCTGTGTAGTCGCAGGATAAAGACCTCATGTCTTTCTTCGCAAAGAGTTGGGGGTTACCCCCGAGGACATGGCTCCACTCTCCCTGCACTCTGAACGTCCGAAACACGGACACCGGAAACATAGCGCAAACATTTGTCGAGCGATTATCGGGTTCAAAATACATAAGTTTTCACCCAAGAGTTGGATTTTATAATAATATAACTACTGCATAGTAAAAAACACAACTATGAATGTTAGAATCTGCGAGGGAAAGGCAGTATTCGTGCTTAAGATTCGCCATTCTTGGGAATCCAACTCCTGAAGCACGTTATGCTGTCGATGATGGCGCGTGGGCTGTATGTGGAGTACGTTATGACTTGCATCATTCTAATCATGGGCTGTCCTCATGGTCGCTATCGCCAACAAACAACACACTCAAATACTGACACAGGTCCACCTGAAATAAATCCCTAACACGCCGGTCGCCGGTTGTCGTCCATATATTAGCATAAGTTCACCTCGCCTTTGATGCTTATATCGACATACTACTTTTCATGTTCTTCGTGTAATAGGCCAGGTGGTCATCATGTGCCCATACATGTCATTAGCCTTGGGGTTGAATGGTTGTCTTTTGAATCCGGCATAATGTGCTCAGTGCAAGATGTTGTAGCAACTGAGCATAAGTCACTTAAAGTGTTCGGTCATCAGTTTTAACCCATGTTGTAGTATATTCTTCATTAGTCTCATGGTTGGCGGTACATTCTCATCCACTCTGCCATCCGATCAGCTATTCCCCCCATCTGACATGCTGACCATTCTATGCATTACGTGTAAACATATATGATATATATCTGTACTTTCATGGAATGCGGCTTTGTCTGCGAAGTGAATGAGTTTAGGAGCGTGTTTAGTTGGTGGGGATTGGTTGCCGGGGGAGTGACGGGGTGGGGCGGGGGGGTATGTGAGAGTGGCTTTTTAAGGCCAGTTTTGACAAGGCTGCCAACAGTATTTACCCCGGGTGGGGGGGGGGGCGGAGGCTATGTGGACAAGACACTTCTTTGTAGAGCTGTGCATGTGTGCTTAAGGTTGACCATTGAGCCAAGTTGATATTGACAGACAGGCTTTGATAAGACGGGCACATGTGTCTGTTAAGCCGGGGGTAAAGGCATAGAACCTAAATACGGAATGGTGTCACTGCGAACAATACGGCAGCCACGGGCCCAGCCACCCCTTACAGCTGGAAAAACAGCGAGACCCAGACTCTATCAGGCGGGAGCAGGACACCCCCCCCCCCCACTGCCCCGGTCAGTTTCCCCCTGATAAATAAATATATTGGCATCAACCGATAATAGCGGACTCATAAATAACGGTAGATTCGTGCTGTGAGTCTGTGAACTCCACTCGCCAGTACATTCCATTGTTGGAGGATGCTATTGATTACCATGGGCAATGACTCAGTAACGGGAGATTCATGAACCTGACAATCCTCGGCGTTACGCCCATGGAACCATTCAGAATCATCTCGTTCTTTCTCCGTGACAGAAAGATATCCTTTCGGTGCTAAGGAAAGGTATATCGTCATAGGATGGTGAGATTAGTTATAGAATAATATGGATAGGTGCTACCTATAAAATGCGAGCTTATTTTGATTAATTCAGATATTCCGAGGGGATACATCTAGATTAATATTCAAAATTAATCTCGCTTCGGCTTGCTATCAAAACTATCTTTGGCGGGATGACGTATACCATGCACGTGCTTGTGGCATATCATTCGGTTGCTTAGGAACCCCCATTGTGACGTCATGTTTATAACATCTTGACGTCACAACTACTCACTATGACAACAGCCGATGGGCGGTCACCAAGAGCGCTCTGCTTGACAACAGACATTTAGCCCGTCGCTTATAAATTAACTTTAATTTGAAGTATACATGCAGTGTTAACATTGAATAATTTACCACGGGCCCTTTCGGACTTTCGGCAATACCATTCTTGAGTTATGTCATGAATGGGGGGGGGGGGGGGGGGGGGTGGTATTCCCAGATCAAGAAAAATAAATTTCTTTATTCCTAGGTCACGGTGAATTCAAAGCAGAACTCTCCGCGTGCAATGGGAGGGCGGATACACGATACCAAATTGTATATTTACTGATTCACGGTCATTTAATATTAAAATCCCCAGTTCACGATAAATAAAAACCCTTGATCACGGCGGTCGGCTAATACCCCATTCCCAGTTCACGAAGGATTATCTTCCTCATTCCCAGTTCACGCCGAAATAAAAAGCCCAAGCCCGAGGAACGCAAATTGACCTTGCCCCCCCCCCCCGCCACACACACACACATGAATGCGGTCGTCACTTACTAAACGGAAGATCAGGCTCTTACCTTAGGGGTGAATACACCAATATAACCGAAAAGGAAAAGTGGAAAAGCGTGGTCGCCTATATGATTGTGATTGGATTATACACTAAGGGTCCTTGAATTTACCACTGTTAATGATTTAGATACAGATGCCGCTCACCACTTATCTATGCTATGGACGTCGAAAGCAAATGTAAAAACCAACACCTCATATAACGCCACGCCCTTGGCAAACACGCGATCCCCAGATTTAGATGGATGTCCAATGAAGATTTACAAATGAGCTCGCGGAACAGGAAGACGTATTTAAATCTACGAGCTTGGCATGTGAAACAGACAATAATGTTGACATAGCTGTATCCCTGTTTAAGCAGGCAATTCACAATGCGGGCAAGTATTGGGCCCAGAAACCAGGGATGAAAACAGCACGAAGAACAGATTTAGTAAAACAACCTGAATGGTAGGATAGCGAAAACAGAAAAGTTCAAACTGTTGATTATTCAGACAATCAGTTGATCAGCAGTATCTGGGAGTGTACAGAGCATTCAGAAACCCTTAAAGGTTCTTTGTAAAATGAAGCAGATAACGTTAAAAAGTACGTTTCGGCATCAGTTGTTTGTTGCTAGCAATCATCCAGACCAATTATGGAAAGTGATAAATCCATGTAGAAAAAACCGCACGAATAAAATGACATAGAACCAAATGCATGGTATAATTGTTCATTGAGCTACTATATAATGGGACAGAACAAGAGATGAAAGCGGGAGAGTTCCTGTAGACATTCTACAATGTGAATACGACTCCCATGTCTGCTTAAATCAAGAAATCAGAGAGGAAGGAATGTGGTCGGCCCTAATATCCGCGCGACTTTTGCTACTTTCAAAGAAACCCGAAATAGGCCTATATATCTTTAAACTAAACTGCTAAATGCAACTGCAGAAGAGCGCTGGTCAACCTTTTATATATTTGTTACCTCAATGTCTTCATACGATGTTCAGACGGTTCAAAACTTGTCTTGTTATATATTTAAAGCCATGGAAAAAAACGATGCGAGTTTAAATGACTTTCAGTTCATGATATTTATAGCTTTAATGTAACCCACCTGTAATCTAAGCTTAACTATGAATTGCACATGTTTTAGGAATAGGTACTGTTGAGTCTATATGTACTCGGGGCATGATGGCCTTGAATTCTCAATAAACTCACTCGCTATGTTAAGTTATGTAGGAAATCAGCAACCAAAAGGAAAGTGTCTTGAGGCTTTTCTCGCCTGGTCGTCTCTCTCCATGACGATGGTTGCGTTGGGCCCGCTTTGTCCCCTGTGTCCACACATCACTTACATTGACAGCATGGTCGACCTTACGCAGCTTATGTCTTTCCATATTCACACGTACGTCTGTTGTTGCATAAGGGCGTAGCCCGCAAGCCTGACCAGACCATATATATATAGAGAGAGACATATATATATATATATATATATATACATATATATGTACTGTATATGCATACTGGACGGCAATGTTTGTTCACCACCCTAAGTCGTCACGTTGAATCGGTGCTCTTCGCCAATGTGAGGCAGGCGCGTGGGGAAGGGGAGGGAGGGGCGGGGGGGAGGGGGGGGGGGAGGCGTGGAGGTGTGTTGTCACTCAGCGCTACGGATGTTATTCACAACTGTATTCACGGGTATATACATAGATATAGGTCAGGGTTGGTTGGCTGGTTGATTGCATATTCAGGACGCTTTAAGCACTTTTGGTCATATCGCGAGAGCGGAGCCATGCCCAGGGGGTAACTCCCTACTCTTTGCGAAGAAGGACATGGGATCTTTATCCTGCGACCATACAGACATGGCCACAGTGGGGCTCGAACCACCGATCCACGTGCCGTTTGGCTCTCAGGTGGCCAGAGCACACAAGGCGAGCGCTCACTTAGCTACCGGGCCGGGGAAAGGGACGGAAAGGGACGGGGAACGGGCGGGGGGCGGAGTGGGGGGTGGAGGAGCGGAGTTGGGGTGGGAGGAGATATAGGGGGGGGGGGGGGGAGGGGGGGGGTCGAGGAAGAGCGTAATCGCAGCAGCCCATGCAGTGATGTCATTTTGGGTTGTGTGATGGCCCGACCCTTTGTAGCGGTCGTGGGAGGCACTAATTTAAAATTAGTGTATATGTCTAAAATGACAATTTATCCCCCCCCCCACCCAAAAAAAATAAATAAATAAAGATTGCCGCGTGGTGATAGTAGGAAAACTGTGACATATAGTCGGGAGTTTGTGAGGGTGTGGGGTGTGGGAGACCGTCCTTTACCCGCCCATTTGAGCAACAAACGCATCAAATCAAATCATACACCTTTCAAATGGCCAACGCCCCAATAACACCCGCCCCCCCCCCGTCCCTTCCTCCCTTCCCCGACCCACCTCCCCGACCCAATACCGCACCCACTCCCACCTCCCCGACCAAATACCGCACCCACTCCCACCTCCCCGACCAAATACCCCACCCACTCTCACCTCCCCGACCAAATACCCCATCCCCTCCCACCTCCCCGACCAAATACCCCACCCACTTCCACCTCCCCGACCAAATACCCCACCCACTCCCACCTCCCCGACCAAATCCCCCCCCCCCACCCAGCTGCGGCACAGCGTCAACTACCCCCTCCTTCCCCCATCGCTTCCACCCTCTCTCCGGTGTGGCCTCCCTAGTGTCCAGCTCTGTCCGGGCCTCTTCACTCTGTATATTTAGTCGGAGGCGGTTGAGTGACGCCTTGTGTCCGCAAGCTACCGCGACGAGAACGAGAACGAGACCAGAGCGAGACAAGACGAGACGAGGTCACCCCATCAGGTCCGAGTCCTATCACGAACCCCCCACTCCCTCTCAGACCCACTCGCTGTCACGAACCCCCCACTCCCTCTCGCACCCACTCGCCACGGTCGGCCGCTGGAAGTGTTGTGTAGGTTCCTTCGCCCCGTCGTTCAGCATTCGGTTGTGAGGATCACAACGCGTCTGGATCACGGCAGTAGCAGATTACAGACATGGATCTGACACCCGCACTATTTTGCATCCTTCTGTGTGGTGTGGTGACAGTTAGCGCCCAGCAAGGTGAGTCCAGCGAGCGGTTGGTGGGTGTGGTTGGGGTGGGGCAGCGTGCGGTGCAGTACATGGGGGGGGGGGGGGTATATATACATGATGTCGCTGCGGTGACTGGTGGGGTGACCACGGGAGTTTACTAGGGGCTTGACCTGTGGTCAGTAGATGACTGGGTGATAAGGGGGATGCCATGACGTATGGTGACATTCGGGTGGCTACCATGCCATTGGGGGACTGCCGGGTTGTTACCATGGCAGTGGGTGACTATGGTTACATGACATTGGACTATCCGGTGGTAATCATGACATTAAGTGACTATAAGGTCATGTCACTGGGTGACAAGAGGTTGGTTGCCATGTTACTGGGTGGCTTACTCTGGGTTTATATGTCATTTTCCGGTTCGAAGGGAAATGAAATATATTGGATTCATCATGAATGTATGGAAAAAAGATGATTTTGAATAATATTTTCAGAAACTAAATAACACCTCAATAATCGCTGTGTGACGCTTATTTCCGTCGCTCGTAAAATCATGATCTACCGTTAAATTAGCATGTAAATGATACAGTTACGAGCTCTTAAAGGAAACCGCCAGCCTGTCCTCTAACTCTGCTTTACAGATTCATACAATACCAAAGTGTCTACCTCTAAATGACCGAATTTTCCGTCTTGTCTGTAGTTCACAATAAAATTTAGAAGTGACCGCCAGCCACGATTTCGCCGCTTAACCAGGCGGCAGCCCTTTTTGGAGGTGTGTCCGCGATTAACCAATCGGGAGGCGATACTCATATATTGATAATGATAATATTCAAACCGGAAATGACGCCTACTGCGTGAGAAAAACAAGATCGCGTGATTATCGCTAATACAAATAGCTGCGATTCTAACTCCAATCATGTTTTTTTCGCGGACACAATCGTTGCAAGAGATATATCAATATGTTTGGATTTTCTTTTTCCGTGAAACACTAATATCATGGTATACCGCGCGGCTTCTAACTGTCGCAATGCATCCGTAAATCGCGGCCCTGATCTCTCGTTCCACGCGTTTCCCCTGAAGGGTACTTCCACTGGGAAAAGTTCCCTCCGCGAAATAACTTCCATTTCTAACGTAAGGTGGCGCCACATGAAGGATCACAATATGCGTCACTTACTTCTGCAAAATGGCGCGATGCTCGACAATGATGGGGGCGGGCTGCCTTAATCTTTTTATCCTTACGAGACGGCCTAAATGAAGTAATAACACTCGCCAAATGAATTTTATGATGTAGACTTTCGGTTTTGACTCTTAGTGAAACGATCTCCTGGATAGTCCGGTTGTTGTGACCTGTGTGTCAGTCAAGGTCATTGTTACATGGTCCGCCACGTGACCGACCATGCTCCGTTGTCCCGCATTGTAACATGGTTGGTGTGCACGTGGCTCGCAGCCAAACAGACGTGTAAAGGTCCCGGATGTACCACGGACACCGTTCGCTCATCTAGTCGTTTACAAGCACATAGCTATACCTGGCCAAAGCACAACACGCTTCGAATGACGAAGCGAGGAAAATAAAGGGGGTGAGCCCTGGGGGGTGGGGGGGGGGGGTCTCTATCGGGCGGCCGCTCAATTTGCGAAAAAAAATAGCTGATGGAAGAGGGGGGCTCAAAAGTACGGTTTTGGATACCCTTGCCCTGGATGTTATAATTGATTAATTCGTTTTTTAAATAATTATTTGAATAATTAAAATTAAATTATTTTCAATTAATTAATTGAAGTTGGACACTTGGGAGAGGTCGAAGTGGCCGTAGTGCTGGATTGGCGAGGAGGTCAGATTGGTGGGATATTCAAATTATTGATGTGGTCAAATTGGTTGGATGGTCAATTAAGAGTTAACCTTCACACAGTAAGACAATGTGTCTAGAAGTTTTTTCCGAAAATATTTCGAAACTCATAGTGTGGTTGAAAACTTACTGTGTGAGCAGTTTTAAAGTATAATCAAAAGCTCGCCGTCTGCCAACATGTCTCGGGCTAATATTATAGTTGGTTGGTTGGTTGGTTTAAGTAAGATACTTTCATCTCTGTATGCAATTTTGCGACAACGGGTATGGTCAAGATAAAGACGAGCCATATCCCCTTGAAACCAGTATAATACAGGGAAGTATGGTTGAAGAAAATGTAGTTACAGTAATCATTGTTACAAGTTTAAATGAGGAGGGCATGGGGACCAGATAGTACTTGACCATGATCTGTAACTCTCACGATCCGTAGGGGTCTGGAAGGGGTGTCCAGTGTCCAGTGTCGATTTTTCTATTAGTGTCGGATTTCGATTTTTCCCGACCTTCTGTGTCGTTTTTTTGGTTAGTTCAGTGTCGATTTTTGTCAACAATCTGTGTCGATGTCTCTTTTTCAGATCCTCAGTGTCGGATTTTGGGGGTCAATGTCGAATGTCAATTTTTTAAATATACCTGTGTCTCGTGTCGCCATTTACCCCTTTCAGACCCCTATCCTTACATGTGTCATTGCTTTTCTGGCAGTGTGTCCGCCGCTGGACTGTCTGGAGCAAGCCAAGCGGGACTGTCCGGCCGGAGTTGTCATAACGAACGGCTGCGAGACTTGCTTCTGCGATCCGGAAGACCCCTTCTGCATTGTGAGCTACACCCCCTCTCTCAACCCACATCCACCCCCCACCCCCACCCCTACTATTGTTTCTCATACGCCATGGTGATCACCGTGGCGCCCTCTGCCGGCCATATCACCTTGACATGCCCATGACTTAGCCATCACCTTCACAATGACATACCCATCGACTGTCCATGCCCCTGTCACTGACATACTCACGACTTATCCATGACCTTTACATTATTATGTATATGACCTGTCAATCACATTCACATTGACATATCTATGAACTATCCATGAACTTTAAATTGACATACCCATGGCATATCCAACACCTTCATATTGACATACCCATGACCTATCCATCACCTTCATATTGACCTACCCGTGACCTATCCATCACCTTCATATTGACATACCCATGACCTATCCATCACCTTCATATTGACCTACCCGTGACCTATCCATCACCTTCATATTGACATACCCGTGACCTATCCATCAACTCCATATTTACATACAAATGACCTACCCATAACCTTCATATTGACATATCCTTGGTCTATCCATCACTTTCACATGGACATACCCAATGCCTATTCATCATCTGCTAATTGACATACCCATGACCTATCCATCCGCTTCATATTGACATACCCATGGCGTATCCATCCGCATCATATTGACATACCCACGGCCTACCTTCATATTGACATACCCATGTCATATCGATCACTTTCATATTGACATACCATGTCATATCCATCACCTTCATACTGACATACCCATGGTCTATAATATTACACTTCCCGCACAAATGTCAATCCGTTAAGGAAGAAAATATGGTAACAGATTACAGGAGGAACATTTGTTTGTAGATTTCGAACTAGAAATTCCATGCATTAAACTTTTAACGGGCAAGGGTTTTAAATCATAATATTTATTGATATTAATGTTTCATGCCGCTTGTAAGTAAGACTTAATATATCTATTTATTTAATAATTGCTCCTTGGTGCTTCCAGTGATCGGAGACATCGTCTTACCTTCATACTTATCGGTCAATAGCACTTGTGCTAATGTTTATTGTTGACTTTTACATACTTACTTTAAATAAGTCTTTATCTTATTTTATCGTATCTTAGAGCCTGACATATGAACGGATCGTGATGACCGGGTGATTATACTGTTTTCGGTGTTTATTTTCTCTCCGCACAGAGAGCCACGTGTCCTGTTGGCACGCGCTGTGATGACACCCTCAGGGCATGTGTGACCTTCAGCTGCCCGGCCGTTTGTGAAATATTCTGCCAGTACGGTAACGTGCTGGACGCGGACGGCTGTCCGATCTGTGCGTGCCGCGGCAACCCGTGCGAGGCAAGTCACCTTAGGGGCGGGGGGGGAGGGGGCCCACATTACCAATTGTACACCGCTAGGACACTTATAATTATATAACATATACTGCTGCAACACCGATATTAAAGCAATATTTTCTGTAATTATTATATTACCAATCTCTTCACCATAAGTATATTCTGTCTAGAATTTAAATCCTAAAAGCCTGTCGGCTATCCGGAGAAAAGCTAAGTTGTTTACCGGAGCAGTAGTTGGTGGCTGCCTTTATATCTCTGCGCGCCTGTTCGCTGTTCGGTATTCTGTGTGATTCTAAAATGTAAAACAATTAAGATGGCGCCTGCTGCTTTAAGCACTGTTGTAACAACTTCTTTCATGATTATTGTAGTTGCAAATCATTTAAAACAGTATTATTATCATTTATATTATATTTTGTTTTGTATGTCGCTTTAGCAAATGCGGGTTCGATGACAGTTTTCGGGTTCAACGTTGTTGATATAACTCCGTCTCGGCCACCTGTGCTTATCGGTCCCTTGTTTTTCTCCCTTATAATTTACAAGCCTTCCGTCCCGAGTTCAAACCCCGGTAGCGATATCTAGATTTTCACACCTGCCTCCATATACAAAATTACGCTCCAAATTCCTTGGAATTCCAAAGCCCAGTTCTTTAAAGAACATGTGCCGGATCGTTTCTGACTAAAAACATACATTAAGTAAATACATATCAATGCAATTAATGCTTTATATGTTTGTATGTTGACCTGTCGCTGCGTGCTGTGTTTCAGACGGTGAGGTGTGGCTTCAACACGGTGTGTGTTACTCGTGTGATTGACGTGGTGTGTGTCCGGGCGCCGTGCCCGCCTCAGGTCATCACCGAGTGTGTCGACCCCAGTAAGTGTGAAGTGTGACTGACTCACTGACAGCGGGTGGCGGGCGGGGGCGAGGGGAGGGGCACTGCTGGGTCAAGGTAAGGTAGGGTCATAACGGAAAGTGGCGCCGAGAGAGACATGAAAGCAGAGCATTCAAAGGATGTAGCGCGTTATGACGCTTTACTGTTGAGCGTCTGGCGGCAGCCCCCACCCAGACGTTGTCACTCACAGCGCCACCTACCGAATTGAAACTTGCAACCTCCGCGTAAGGTGGTACCGCCGCTCATACTCATGCAAGTAAGAGCGAAGTTGGGGCCGCGGAAAAAGGCTATTACGCCCTCTCTCTCTCTCTCACAGCGCCACCTACCGAATGGTAATACCTCATACCGTTCTCTGTTCCCCCCACAGCGCCACCTACCGAATAGTAATACCCTGTAACGTGCTCTGTCTCTCTCACAGCGCCGCCTACCGAATGGTAATACCCAGTGACGTCCTCTGTCTTTCTCACAGCGCCACGGACTGGAGAGTGTGCGGCGGCCTTGATACCCCCTTGCGGCGCCAACAGGGACCAGTGTACTTACGACGCCGAGTGTGACAGTCCGACATCCAAGTGCTGTCAGGATGCGTGTGGCGCCAGAGTCTGTGCTGCCGCCGGTCAGTGATCCAGGAGGCCTACCAGTAGGACCCTGCAGACCAACATATGAGTCTTGTCGTTTTATGGTTGCTGCCGGTTCTATACCTTTCTATTACGGCCACTTGTACTCCTACATAACGGTCACCTTTCTATTACGGCCACTTGTACATAGCAGTGCCCTTTTTATTGTAGCCATATTTAACCTTTTTATTACGGTCACATGTACATAACGGTAACCTTTCTATTACGGCCACGTGTAGACGTGTACATAAAGGGTCATTTTCTTATCGTAGTCATCACTATACCACATTTTGCCTCGGCTCTGATAATGAGTTTACATACATATTTTGGCGAGCCGGGAGTTACATATTTAAGGTATCACTTTGTATATTCCTTCTGGGACGACATTATTCACTTAACGTTACACGTGTGTAATTTTGTGATGCTGTTATATATTTCCGTTCCCACTTTCTGCCAGATTCAACCACAGCCTGTGGCACTCTCAACTGCCTGGTTCCCTGCGATTACGGCGTTCTGTATAACGACGTTGGCTGTCCGACCTGTGACTGCTACGAACCCTGTGAGGTGAGAAACCCGTCACCTGCCACTAGCCTGGGTCCGCGGCCTCAACTTCGCTCTTATGAATATAAGCGGCGGCGCCAACTTAACATTCTATGTGTTCCAAAGGAATAGACCGAAACATAATCCGACACTAAGCCCCGCCCACGCTTGAGTCATTTTTCCTTAATCGTGAGCATGAACTTGACAATCATATCTTTACTCATCTCATCTCTGAAACTGTCAACAAAGTGACATGCTGCTTTGTTTGTTCGACATCACACACGTGGAAGATCTTTTTTCACCACATGATTGGATAAAAGCTACAGTGACGTCAGTGAATGATTGGCAGAGAGTAAGTCTCAGAATCTGGGGTACATACCTTATGGCTGTCGACCGCGGTCGCACGCCATACGGTACGACACATAATGATTTGAACTTGGCGAATTGATCAAGGAAGAGAACAATTTTAAACCGGAAGTGGGGTTTTGTTCGCCGCTTCTGACATAAGTGGGGATAACCCGTAAGTGGGCGCATTTCTTTGGTACCCTGGGTGTATCCCTACGGCGGACCGAATACGCACATTACGCATCGGTTCACCGCCCGACACTTCTTTCACCCGGGTATGGATGCGCGCGCATGCATTCGGTATGCCGATGTGCCCCGTTCTAAACAGCACGGGGCATTCGGGAGAAGATGGCGGCTGATTGAAAGGGGATGAAAGTAGGTTGGTTCCGGTGCCCCCTACGTGCACCGGATGTGAACGGTGTGTGCATTTCATTGGAATAGGCATATCCCTATCGGCATACTCAGAAGTTTCCTGTCACGTGTTGCGGGCCCGGGGCGGGATACCGAACCTGGCCCAAAGAATTGCGCCCACTAATTGATGCGCAATAATTATCCTTTATTTATCAACATTTTACACTATTTAGATTGTGCTGCTATTTCCAAATTAGAGTTAATTATTTAGTGGATATGCCCGCAGCAAATCAAAATAGTTCGCTGTGACCAATGTTGTTCCATATTGACAAAAATTGTAAGCGGCGGTCGACCGCGATGCAGAACTCGGCCCTGGCCTACCATGCGATGGCGCCATCTAGCGGCGGCATTTGCAAACAACACTCACTCTCGGTTAGAGGGCCGACTCCCAGTCTCACCAACCCAATACCACCCACCTAGTAACACCCCACCCACCCCACCGCTCCTCTACCCACACTCATGTGATAAATAATACCACGGATGGACGATCGGGCAACCGATTTGCGCACAATATCTCAACTGGGCCACGTAACAGCACAACAGCTGGTCCCCTGCTTCACGGCTCTGTTAAACAACAACATACCTCAGTTAATAAGCAAGCTGAGCTGCAGATGAACAGGTCGTGGGTTCGAACCCCGGCACCTGCATCTGGGGCAAGTTTCATCCCACCACCGTTCATGGTTCTGGGAGGTTTCTTGGCCCCATGTTGCCATCATGTGCACAAAAGCGACCTCGGAACACACCAACATTATATTTCTTTCGTGTATACAAACTAATTTTATTCGCCAATAGGGGCTGTATTTATAATAATGTCGCGACGTACAAGGTCAAGGGTTGGCGTTTATGATACATACATGATCTTTGCCTATACATACTGGCACATTACTCATGATAACAAGTTATTTGATGTGACATTTTCCCGCTTTTTAGCCGGCAACCATTTCCACGACGTAAGAATTATGAATGTTTTTTTATGAGTAATACTGCTTTTATTTAAATAGACCTCTAGATTGTAAAAAGAAGCTATTATTTCCCAACAATATTCCTATGTTAATTGTTTGATTATATTCCGCCTCGGTCCGGTCCACCTTGTCTGTTTGTCAGGGTATCACTTGCGGCCCGACTGAGCAGTGCGAGGGGCTGTCGCCCCCCTGCGCGGCGGGCTCCTCCCCCCAGACCTGCCGCCCGGTCGGTGTGTGCCGGCGCCAGTGTGCCGAAGTCACGTGTGCCCTGGCCTGTGGCGACCTGGGCTTTCAAACCGACGAATACGGCTGTCCAGTCTGCCAGTGCCGTTGCGCCGACGTTGCCTGTGGCAACCTGTGTCGCCATGGATACAGCCAGGACATGTACGGCTGCGCTACCTGCGACTGCTACGACCCTTGTCAGGTGAGTGGGATTCGAACCGCGCACCGACCGCTTGGGCTGGCCTAGTAGGTAATTAGCGAGCGCCTCTGCACAGGGTGACCCCCGCCAGGTGAGTGGAAAGCCGGCCCCAGTTGCCATGGCAACAGCCAGGATACTAAGCGGTCACACAACTTAGACGCGTATTAATATTGACCTTTAGTTATGAGTGGGTTGGCTGGTCATCAGGGCTATACCGCTGCCTCAGCCATCGTGTAATGGCCCACTGCTTAGGTTGCAGACAGAGCTAGTCAAGTGTCACTGGAGCTGCGTCCGTTATTCTCACGAACATTATTAACACCGTGTTGAATAGTTGATTTTTCATCACATTTATAGTTAGGTTTGGCAAAGTATCACGCATTGCGATAAGTAACATAGCTGCAGTATAAAGGGTACAATGCAGGAAAAAATGCCAACAGAAAGCAAAATTTAAACTTACCCTGTCTGATTTCAAACCTACCGTTAATGATAGAAGTTGACATCCAATAGGTTGGTCTTTCAGAACCTGGGTTGCGGGGGACAGGGGCTGGTGTGCCTGGTGCAACAACCGACCTGCACTGGGTGCCCACCGATTGCTAGCTGTGTGGCCTCAGGTACTACAGACTGGAGCCATACGACACGAACAACGTGTCCCACAATATCACGGATGTATCTTTCAATAGAGTCATGAAAAGTCTCAAATTGCACATGGTGATCATGGGTCGTAAAGGCATATAATCATACGTAGCTTGCGCATGAAAAGTGCGTTGTCATCGAAGCCTCACCAGATCGTTGTGGTGGTGCTTATAAGAAAACATTATACTCATCACGTATTAAAGGCAGAATATTTTGACGCCATTCTTATCTTTTACTTTTCTAATCGATTACTTAACTAATAATACTAATTAAGTAAATTTGCATCAGTGTATATATACAATGCAGAAACTGATGCTCACAATTGTATTGTATTGAAACAAATATGTTCATGGAATTATTTTCCTAACGTTCCTCTATTATCGCCCCCCTCTCCCCCTTTCCTTAACACTGCCCACAATCACCAACGCCCCATCTAGCGGTGAAGCCCGGAACCTGTCCACGACCGTCCCTGTCAGGGTGGCGGTGTTTGGACGGTCGGGGGGACCGTTGCCTTGACGACGGAGCCTGTCCCCAGGAAGAGAAGTGCTGTGTGACCCTGTGTGGACGGCGTTGTACCCAGCCACGTGAGTGAAGTGTTATGTGACCCTGTGTGGACGGCGCTGTGCCCAGCCACGTGAGTGAAGTGTTGTTGGACCCTGTGTGGACGGCGCTGTGCCCAGCCACGTGAGTGAAGTGTTGTGTGACCCTGTGTGGACGGCGTTGTACCCAGCCACGTGAGTGAAGTGTTGTTGGACCCTGTGTGGACGGCGCTGTGCCCAGCCACGTGAGTGAAGTGTTGTGTGACCCTGTGTGGACGGCGTTGTACCCAGTCACGTGAGTGCAGTGTTGTTTGACCCTGTGTGGACGGCGCTGTGCCCAGCCACGTGAGTGAAGTGTTGTGTGACCCTGTGTGGACGGCGCTGTACCCAGTCACATGAATGAAGTGTTGTGTGACCCTGTGTGGACGGCGTTGTACCCAGCCACGTGAGTGAAGTTTTGTGTGACCCTGTGTGGACGGCGCTTTGCCCAGTCACGTGAGTGAAGTGTTGTTTGACCCTGTGTGGACGGCGCTGTGCTCAGTGAGTGAAATGCTGTGTGACCCTGTGTGGACGGCGCTGTGCCCAGCCACGTGAGTGAAGTGTTGTGTGACCCTGTGTGGACGGCGCTGTACCCAGTCACGTGAGTGAAGTGTTGTTTGACCCTGTGTGGACGGCGCTGTACCCAGCCACGTGATGAAGTGTTGTGTGACCCTGTGTGGACGGCGCTGTGCCCAGCCACGTGAGTGAAGTGTTGTGTGACCTTGTGTGGACGGCGTTGTACCCAGCCACGTGAGTGAAGTGTTGTTTGACCCTGTGTGGACGGCGCTGTACCCAGTCACGTGAGTGAAGTGTTGTGTGACCCTGTGTGGGCGGCGCTGTACTCAGTCACGGGAGTGAAGTGTTGTTTGACCCTGTGTGGACGGCGTTGTACCCAGCCACGTGAGTGAAGTGTTGTTTGACCCTGTGTGGACGGCGCTGTGCCCAGCCACGTGAGTGAAGTATTGTTTCACCCTGTGTGGACGGCGTTGTACCCAGCCACGTGAGTGAAGTGTTGTGTGACCCTGTGTGGACGGCGCTGTAACCAGCCACGTGATGAAGTGTTGTTTGACCCTGTGTGGACGGCGCTGTGCTCAGTGAGTGAAGTGTTATGTGACCCTGTGAGGACGGCGCTGTGCGCAGCCACGTGAGTGAAGTGTTCAATATATGAGCACCGACCAACGTGCTCAAATAAACACCCTTCATGATGAGAAACCCAACAAATCCGACACTTCCAATGAAACAATAATAAGCAATTAGTCACGAGACAAGGTAATGTTCCCCTTTGATGCGTAAAATTAAACACACTTTTAGACGATTCTGACCGTTAAATGATAAATGGTCGTTCGTCCATGTTAGACGATATTGATATATTTTCAAAATAGCTCACGTACGACTCACTATAATATGTAGTATTTACTATAATAATCCCGTTTGCGGGGTTTACACATTGAAGATGCTCCAATACCCCCCGTGCTGTGTCTCCGTGTTTTAGTGAGCGCGGAGGGCTCGTGTCCGATGACCCTGGTGGGTGCGACCAGTCTGTACGAGGAGTACGCGCGACTGGCACAGTGGAGTCCCGCCCTGCCCCCCATCACCCACCAGTGTACCTACTCCACCGACTGCCGCTCAGACCGCAAGTGTTGCGACAGCTTCACCGGCCGCCGCTGCTCACGCCCTCTAGCGCCGGGGAGAGTGTCCCGAGACGGAAGTACGTCATCATCAGGGCGTGGGGTTGGGGTTGGGGGGAAATGGCGTAAAGTGTCATGACAATAGTCCTGGCCGTATTTCGGGGTAAACATTGGGGTATGTTTATAGGTGATGATAATGTGGGGAGCTCTGCGGGTCTCGAGATTGGTTTGTTCATCACCAATAAGCCCCAATATCGTAACGCTAATGGGAGTACAAAGCAAGCTGCAGATCTAGCGTATGTCAGGTCCAGGAAAAGTAAATGATAATAAAATAAGATTATAGAGAACATTTGAGGTTAGGATAAATTTAACTCATTAAAATGATTGGTGGACTTTATGTCTGGTCAAAGTTAACATGGTAAGGACTAACCAATTTACATTCTTTTCCTCCATGGCGATTATAATAAGTTAAATAAGTTCGATATCAAGTACAAAAATCACGAATAATGAATTTAAAAAGGGCCCATTGACTGAGCGGAATGTAGGTGATAACATGCGAGGCCGGAAGAGACTCGCCAATCGGGCATTTAGGGTTAATATAATTAGATTTCAAACAATGCTTTTAGAAGGCATATACGTTTACATGTAATCTATCTTCTTTTCAGCCGTTTTCTTCCGCTTTTTGATGCGTCTTTTCGCCGGGGTGCTTAACTTCTAACCACTGGACAGTGACGTCATCCAGGCGCGACACAGCGCACGATGGCCCTTGATCACGTGATAGGAAGGAATGTTTACCATGGCCAGTAACCGTCCCCGAGGCGACGGACACGACACAGAAACAGCACAGAAACGACACAGAACAAGACTGAAATAATAGAAACAGCATAGATGCAGCACGCGTTCGCTAATACATAGCCTTTATTAGTCGCTGAATTATCATGAATAGCGTAATCATGAATCAAATTGACCGTTTCGCCTCAAGAAATACCGACACAAAGAAGTGAAAATTATTGAAATGTAGACTATAAATATTATCGTGTATCGGCCTGGCTTCCGGTTTTCTGGTTGTCCCAGGGTATATGCTCTGCATGAACTACACGTCCATGTTCTGGCAACACACTGTATGTGAAATAAAGTTTCCTGTCTTTTTCTTATTGCATTACAAAATCCCTCATTGACATTGTGATTATTGTATTTGCACATATTGATATTTTCGGGCGCGTTCCGGCGACATCCGGTCGACCAATAGACGGAGCTCCGCGAATTTTTGTTACCGTACGATGTTTTTCAGTTATATCGAACTAAAAGTTACAGAATTTCTCACATCAGCAGGTGACCAGGTGGTCCATACGCTCAGGCGTGATAGAAAACGGAAGCAGGTAACAATTTAACGACTGAACTACGCTTTACAATCCAGGGCCCGTATAAACCGATAATCCGTACTTTAGGCAAAGTGAAAAATCGGAAGAGTGTTTTCCGAACGAAAAAATCCGAATATATCGAGCACACGGAAGAGTCGTACATAATTACTCGGTGACACGTACACGTGTGGAGGGTGGAAAGAAGTTTTTGTTTGGAAAAACGTTCAATATTGTGTTTACCCGGGTTTTGACGAATTTCACAAATGATCGCATTTTATTATATTACACATGCCGAGCATTGCATTATTCGCCATAGCTGTAAATAGCGTAATAAACAGGGACTGTATACATGCGGCGATAATTTCATGATTTGGGGAGCAATTCCGTCCTCCTTCAGTAAACATTCTAGGCTTAAAATCGTTAAATTTAAGAGATTTGTGACAGAGATGATACATTGAAAATGAACGAATAGAGACGTATACATCATTTCCCTGCAAGATGCATAAATTTGTAAAGTTTGCATGACGAAGCAGGCTTCAGTGATCCACAACCCAGTCTTTTATTTGGAAGTTATAGTCCATAAGCGGCAATAACCCATCCCAAGCATGTATACTATATATACATGACTATGGCTGGGATGTACGTTACGCATGGCTTGCTCCAGACTACGGCTCGCATATGTAGGTCCACGGGCTATTGGCCGACCGAGCATTCTATTGGAGAAATCGACATAAATTTATAATATCATTAAAAGCGTTAAAGATATATAATTGATAATTGACTTATTAAAAACTCAACTTAAACATGTACAACAACACAATCCAAGCAGCGTGCTGTGTTTTTTATTCCGGTCGAGTCAACTTGCATAGGGTACATTATCCACATATGTTTTCCGCAGTGACTCAGCGATATGTAGGACAATAGACACAGTGCCAGCTCGAGCGAGGATCAATGAACAGGGTATCCCTTGACGTCACTGGAAGGCCCTGGAAACCAGCGATCCTAAATCATATCATATATCATAAATATCATATTATTTATACATTTCCATTTTTAGAGGTAACGATGACGTCATATTTGCTATTGATAACGATTGATTTTCTTAAAGACATTGTAACTGACAGGTTTATGTGGTAATAGCGGCCCGTCCTTACGTCCTCCATCTCTAGATTTGACCGCTGAAGATGGATATTGGAATAGTAATATTTTATTTTTAAGTCTATCTGATTAGAAAAATCATACAGGATTTTTTTTAAAACGTCCAAGTAATAATTTAACCACGAAACATTAAATAATCTAACTATCCAAGTCGGTTATTATAAGTATGGGAAGCGCTCATGAAGCGAAGGCGTCCCAATGAATTTATTTTATTGGATTGACCTTGAAGTCATACGAAAAGAAAAACAAGTGCACGTACGTCGCGAAGAAAAGCAACGGCAACACCGTGACGGTCGACTGCCTCCTCTTGGGGCTGGCACGGCTGTATGTAACTAAAACAAACCGGTCATTTTGTTTGGCCTACAGAAGAACGATTTCAGTGTCAATGTGGCTTTGCCTTTTGCAGCTGTTATTCTGAGACGCAGTCCGTCTTAACGAGATCCAATATTAGCTTGGTCACGGTGATAACATCAGGAAGAGAAAAACACGGTTCCCCCAGGTCGAGTGGGTGTTACCTAGGCGATCTTAGATAATAGGAATTACAAATGCAAAAACAAAAATGGCCGATTGCGAATAAATTGAGACAATATGCATGCCTTCAGCTATTTTTGTTAAGCAACATATGCTATAAGTAGCAGACCATATACATGAATATATTTGGGATCTAAATTTTATATTTGTATTGGAATACTGCCCATATCTGGAAGGCCGAAGGTTGCATTTGATATAATGAAATATTTGTTATGTTCGATGTGCGTAGTATTCTAATCAAATGAACCATGAAACTCACACCCTAGAGGTATAAGCGTATATATACAACTACTTGTTAGATAGGTATTTAAGAAGATGAATCTCTACATAAATCGTACATAGCCCCACCTCCGCGCGCTCCAATTTGAGTGAGCGGGTCACGCAGCGGGGGACTGTGAAATAATTACATAAATCATAAATACAAAAATGAATATCATAAATACTATCTCATGCAATGTCTAGATCTACGGTTGGCTATGTTGTTAATCTAATAAGTATGTTTTTGTTTGTTGTCAATATGCGGCAGTCCTAAGACCATACATTTCACAGTCACTTGTAAGCCCAGTAGGGCTGGGTGAGGAGTTATATTTTGTGTTTACCCGGTTGTTAATGTCATCAGTTGTATTCCTCATAAGTGACTTAAATAAACAAATTACTTACTTACTAATCCCCACAAATACAATACGTGAGCCGACCTTCCCCCGGGTGTTCACCGAGTAGGTACGAGACTGGTACCTCCCGACACTAACCATTCCAAAGTCTCATACACATGTCACTCGCACATAAACCATAACAAAGAGAAATTACCAGAAGAAGTCCTCACACAGACACTCTGTATGGGTGTATATGGAGTCATGGTTTCCCCACGGTTGTAAGGAATCTCACGGCAGTGGATGGGAGGTGGGGGGGGGGGGGGGGGCTGAGGGGGGTTAACTCGTGGGTGGGCAGCCGCCTGTCACCGCGACCCACTGACCTCACCTATGGGCCACCGTAAGCACACGACCGGGATGTGGTCTGATGAACTTTGAGGACATCCGACGATATTGCCCAAGCACCTGGTACGGGCTGGCACGGTAGGCCGGTCTATACACGTATACCCCGCCCCCGCACCCCCTCCCCAGCACACACACCCCCTCTACCCCCTATGCCCACTACAAACACACAAGAAACATTTTTGTCCTCGTTGTAGGCCACTCGGGTCCACGCTACCATATTCCGACAACAGGCCACATCTCGCCAGACCGGTTAATATATGGTGATTCGGCGTTCCATAGAGCCCTCACAAGTAATGTATGGCAGGCCGATGTGCATCTTTTTGTATTTTGTTTTTTTCCTCGTTTTTTAACAAATAAAAAACACATGTCGGTATTAGAAGTGAATAATGTATCTAAATGTATCCCGGTGAGTTTAATGCGAAGTCATCACCATCGTAAAAAACGCACTTGGTCCAGTTAAGACTTGTCCCTTGCAAATTGCAAACACGTTGTTCATTCATTCAGCCATCATTAATACTCCTACCCAGGGGCGGATCGAGGAATTTGCCAGGGGGGGGGGGGGGGTTGCTCTGAAAACTTACGAGCGGGGGGGGGGGGGGCTGCTCGGTAAAGCCGACTTTAACAGTGTATGTTCAGGTTCCCGAGGTGGGAGGAGTGGGGATTACAACCCCCTTAACCCCCCACCCTAGATCCGCCCCTGCTACCTTTGTAAATTTTTTATATATCCACAACATTGATGTACCTGAAGCATACGATATATGAGGCGTTACACTTATACCCACGTGGTGATCTCTTTGATGTAACTGTAATGTTACTGAAGCACACAGTATATGAGGCGTTACACTTATACCCACGTGGTGATCTCTTTGATGTAGCTGTGATGTTACTGAATCATGCAGTATATGAGGCGTTACACTTATACCCACGTGGTGATCTCTCTGATGTAACTGTAATGTTACTGAAGCACACAGTATGTGAGGCGTTACATTTATGCCCACGTGGTGATCTCTTTGATGTAAGTGTAATGTTACTGAAGCATGCAGTATATGAGGAGTTACACTTATACCCACGTGGTGATCTCTTTGATGTAACTGTAATGTTACTGAAGCATACAGTATATGAGGCGTTACGCTTATACCCACGTGGTGATCTCTTTGATGTAACTGTAATGTTACTGAAGCATGCAGTATATGAGGAGTTACACTTATACCCACGTGGTGATCTCTTTGATGTAACTGTAATGTTACTGAAGCATGCAGTATATGAGGCGTTACACTTATACCCACGTGGTGATCTCTTTGATGTAACTGTAATGTTACTGAAGCATGCAGTATATGAGGCGTTACACTTATACCCACGTGGTGATCTCTTTGATATAACTGTAATGTTACTGAAGCACACAGTATGTGAGGCGTTACATTTATGCCCACGTGGTGATCTCTTTGATGTAAGTGTAATGTTACTGAAGCATGCAGTATATGAGGCGTTACACTTATAACCACGTGGTGATCTCTTTGATGTAACTGTAATGTTAATGAAGCACACAGTATATGAGGCGTTACACTTATACCCACGTGGTGATCTCTTTGATGTAACTGTAATGTTACTGAAGCATGCAGTATATGAGGCGTTACACTTATACCCACGTGGTGATCTCTTTGATATAACTGTAATGTTACTGAAGCACACAGTATGTGAGGCGTTACATTTATGCCCACGTGGTGATCTCTTTGATGTAAGTGTAATGTTACTGAAGCATGCAGTATATGAGGCGTTACACTTATAACCACGTGGTGATCTCTTTGATGTAACTGTAATGTTAATGAAGCACACAGTATATGAGGCGTTACACTTATACCCACGTGGTGATCTCTTTGATGTAACTGTAATGTTACTGAAGCACACAGTATGTGAGGCGTTACACTTATACCCACGTGGTGATCTCTTTGATGTAACTGTAATGTTACTGAAGCATGCAGTATATGAGGCGTTACACTTATACCCACGTGGTGATCTCTTTGATGTAACTGTAATGTTACTGAAGCATACAGTATATGAGGCGTTACACTTATACCCACGTGGTGATCTCTTTGATGTAACTGTAATGTTACTGAAGCATACAGTATATGAGGCGTTACACTTATACCCACGTGGTGATCTCTTTGATGTAACTGTAATGTTACTGAAGCATACAGTATATGAGGCGTTACACTTATACCCACGTGGTGGTGGCTTTGATGTAACTGTAATGTTAGGCCTACTGAAGCATACAGTATATGAGGCGTTACACTTATACCCACGTGGTGATCTCTTTGATGTAACTGTAATGTTACTGAAGCATACAGTATATGAGGCGTTACACTTATACCCACATGGTGATCTCTTTGGTGTAATTGCAATGTTACTGAAGCATACAGTATATGAGGCGTTACGCTTATACCCACGTGGTGATCTCTTTGATGAAACTGTAATGTTACTGAAGCATGCAGTATATGAGGAGTTACACTTATACCCACGTGGTGATCTCTTTGATGTAACTGTAATGTTACTGAAGCATGCAGTATATGAGGAGTTACACGTATACCCACGTGGTGATCTCTTTGATGTAACTGTAATGTTACTGAAGCATACAGTATATGAGGCGTTACACTTATACCCACGTGGTGATCTCTTTGATGTAACTGTAATGTTACTGAAGCATACAGTATATGAGGCGTTACACTTATACCCACGTGGTGATCTCTTTGATGTAACTGTAATGTTAATGAAGCACACAGTATATGAGGCGTTACACTTATACCCACGTGGTGATCTCTTTGATGTAACTGTAATGTTACTGAAGCATACAGTGAGGCGTTACACTTATACCCACGTGGTGATGGCTTTGATGTAACTGTAATGTTACTGAAGCATGCAGTATATGAGGCGTTACACTTAAAACCACGTGGTGATCTCTTTGATGTAACTGTAATGTTAATGAAGCACACAGTATATGAGGCGTTACACTTATACCCACGTGGTGATCTCTTTGATGTAACTGTAATGTTACTGAAGCATACAGTGAGGCGTTACACTTATACCCACGTGGTGATCTCTTTGGTGTAATTGCAATGTTACTGAAGCATACAATATATGAGGCGTTACGCTTATACCCACGTGGTGATCTCTTTGATGTAACTGTAATGTTACTGAAGCATGCAGTATATGAGGCGTTACACTTATACCCACGTGGTGATCTCTTTGATGTAACTGTGATGTTACTGAAGCATGCAGTATATGAGGCGTTACGCTTATACCCACGTGGTGATCCCTTTGGTGTATCTGTAATATTACTGAAGACTGTAATGTGTCAGCGTCCCAGGCGGGATATATATCCTGGCCCGCCTCGAAATGGTGAACCACCGATCCACGTGCTGTTAGGCTCTCAGGTGGCCAGAACACTCAATGCGAGCGCTCTAGCCCACTGAGCTACCGGGCCGCTCCCCCAACATGTTAGGACTAGACCCCGGGATTGGACTATGTCACTGTTTGAGACTCCGTATTACAGCGGTCTCATAAATGTATAAAGGAGTGAATGCTTATCAGCAGCCTTCTATATTGTATATATACCAGTGAGACGTTGTTGTCATGTTTAAACATGTCTACCTCAACCCAGTGGGCGGTGAAATGCGTGATTGTAACTACGTAACTATATATACATATATATATTGTATGTATGACGGTTGGCTGTGTTAACTGAGACAGACAGACGGAGAAACACCGCTTTCGGACTGACCTACGCCACACCCTGGGTCTGCTGGAGCCTGGACACCGAGACATAGGACTCACTCGCCGAGCACGGCCACCTACATCGCATTTCCCATGTGTTGATGAAAGAATAAACGGAAACTGCTGGCAGAAGCCCAGCGTTATCTGTTTATTGTATAAACCCCAAACAGGGTCGGTATCATATTTCATTGTGTTGCTAATTTCTGAGCCTATATAGCATCAACGGCCTGTACGTGCTGCCTACCTTCCGGTTGTTTGCGTTCACTCGCTTCACACACAAAATCGGCTGAAGCTGTCCTTGGATGCTCAAATAACCACTGAATTTAATGCGTATATCAAAATTATAACCATTAGAGTAGATTTGTGTAATCTATGAGCTGTCAGACAGTTGATAAACCAGAATGGGGCTGTTTCATGAGTGGCTGTCAGTGTCAGGAGAACTACTTTCCTGCGCGGTTCCATGTTGTATGACATAATAATCATTATGACTCGCATGTCTGCGCGCGGTGTCTATGGTTACGTAACAACGCTCCTTATATGGACTGAGCAGGCGAGGACAATCGTGCTCAGTTCGTAAACACCGATGATTCGTCTCAAAATACAACGCTTCCAACAGTCTCATCAAACGGACGACATGCATTATGGAGAAAGAAATGTCTTATTTTTAACTATATTATGATTTCATAGTTAGGAATGCCTTGACCAAAGCAAGCCAAAAATGGTTTCACACCCACTCGATTCTTCACGCTCAAACCGCGCAGCCAGCCGGTTCCCAACACCCAAACGTTGACTACAATGAGTGCGCGTCACCCAGCTGTAGCAAGGCACCAGCGTGATGCGCACTGGTTCTAAGAACACGTGTTTCTTTTTGGTTCGTGCCCAAAGGATCTAAACTCACGAGAACTGTACAATCCTATTACATGCAAATAAGTTATTCCAGTTGACCGAGTAGGCCTACATGGACCCAGTGCCCTTTACCACCCAACACTACGCCGCATGCCGCATGTTTAAATCGATATCATCGAACCACCATTCTCTGGCATCGATCGCCTTGTAAATCGCCTGAGGCCCAGTCTTTTGGAGAGTGGCTCCCCCTACCAGGCGAGTCGATAATTAGGCGTAATAGAGCCCCAGACATGTTGTATTTACATGAATGATATGTGAGAGTACATAGGAGAGGAAGCTGTCTGTGTATCACGTGACCGCGGAGTGATACACAACACTACTTTGGGACTATATCATTGCTTCATGCGCAGATGTTCAGGGCCCAAAATAGTGACTATAGTCAAGTGACCATAGTGACTATAACTGAAGTCGTCCAAGTACAATCTAGTTCGACCATAGTGGCGTTCCCGGTAAGTTGCTAAGGTTAGACAAGACCACAGCACAAGCACGACTCATGAAACGCCCACGCGTGCGGCGTGCTGGATTTAGTTAAGTTTGTTTTAGCGTCAACCAGAACCAGACGTGTGCAATATACAGACACTAGTCAACGCTCCAAGTCAGTCACTGTCACTTTATATGGTTTTTTTTTATCAATTGATTACCAGCCCTTGCTTGGTGACCAACACCAGAGTGTTTTGCAAAATCCTGGATCCACCCTTGTCATAACTTGGAAGCGAGTTTTGGACAGGCCCGGCGGTTACCAACCATGCAGGCGACCCCCCCCCTCCCTTCCCTACCTTCCCCTCTCCCGCATCGTTTGGCGCGTGCCCTCCACCCCACCTCACCCGTCTTTTTACCAATCCTGGAGACGCCCAGGTAGCTACACTTAGATCTTATATGATAACCATTGCAATTAGCTTGTGCCTTGTTTTTTGTACTATGGGCCGAATAGTGAGAATGCGAATTTTCTCTCGTAGTTTTATTAGGCGCGTATAAGTGTATATATTTAAATATATATATAGCAAAGGCGTCGTCTACCAAACTGCCAACGCATGTATGAGTCACTTGATTTAAGTACTTTGGGCGTCCAGTGTTTTATGCTACTTCTGTAAAATATATTTTTTGCGCAACATAAGCGATGCATCAGTTCTTGTATTTGTGTTTTTACGCAAGCTGTTGCAACGGGCTTTGATATTAGCCATCTATAAAAAAATCTTTCTCAAGTGGTATTACTTTTTAAGTGCAACAATTGAACCCTTGTCGTACATAAACGGAATGTTGTCGGCGTTTCCAGGTGAAGTGTTGGCCATATTGACTTCCGTTTACCTTGTCGCTCTCATACCTTTGTGCCGACGCATCACCAATGCTTTGAGCCGACACAACGTGAGCGATGAAATATGTGGATGGATTGGTGTGTACTTCTGCTGCATTAACTTTGCCTTTTCTATCGCTCTCTGTGAAGGACGTCTGACACATCGCTGGATTTACTGGACCACCGGTCACCGTACCACTCGACGCCTGTCTCCGCCAGCTGCGCTTGTCGCGTGACGTCACTACAATCCCGTCATGCCTCGGTGATCGTATCCTCGCTGGTTCGTTCTCAGTTCAGTTGGCGCACTCGCCACTTTAGGTCATAACCGGCGCCTGGGTGAGAGCCGCAACCGGCGCATGCAAGCTGTGAGTATATAAGGTGGAGGAGGCGAGCCGACCTTGGCAGTGTTACCAAGCGATCTGATCGAGGACCTGTTGACACGCACATTAAAGCTGAGAGGAACTACCCCAAGGAGAGGAGAAATTTACCATGATGACCATCCGATGTGTCCTGGTGGCACTGCTGGCCACCGCTGCCGTAGCAGCGCCAGGTACGCTAGTATTCATTTATTATAACTAATTATTGTGTGGGGTAGTTTAGCGAAAGAACGGAGTGAATCGTTCGGCTTTTGAGCCACTTTCGTGCCCATTAAGATTGGCAAAGAAAACTCCCGGTGACAATGAAATGGGATTGGATGTCACAGATCCAGCTTCCAGGTTTCGCACCCGTTGACTCTTAATCGGCCGCGCAGTCCTCTTACTAACCAAGCTTGACAGTGTCCCTTGATTTGAATTTTCCAATGCTGTAGTTTATAGTTTAATTAAGGATTGCTTATTGTCGTCCATTTAAAGGGCACGTGACCTGCTTTAAACTTTAATTAATAAAAACTGTATTATTTTGTGAAGTGAACTAACTCTGAACGGTAGAATACTCTAAAGGACATAATTATGATTCGAAGTAAAACTACTGTTCTTGTTGACATGTTTTCCCAAGAATTCGGCCCGTATCATAGTGAGAGGTCCATGTAGTGGTTTAGGACGTGTACAGTACAGTGGGCTACTCAGACAACGCCTTGATTTGTCTTGGCTGTAGATTAATTTTTAAGAATGTACTGCGAGCTGAGAAATACTGACTCAAGGAGACCAAACTGTTATCAGTTGAACAATGTTCCTTGTATGTTGCCGGGTACGAAATGGACAGTCGCATTTCATGCCTGTCGTGAGCAATGGGGCAGTTTGGTTGTAGCCATCAAGCTAAGCAAGTCATTGCCACAACGAAAGATGAACTGGATTCTTGACGCCCGAAGGAATGCTTTCGCGTAGATGTTACCGTATACCGGCCTTTTTATGCGTCTCGTACATTCTGTTTCAAGAACGTCCCGTTCTCCTTAACTACGATGGCGATGAGTAAATATCAAACACTCCACTAGCAAAGTGCAGAATACAAAGTTCACTACGACTTTGCATGTTTGAACTATATAAAGCTAAATTTGAACTTGGACTTAGCACCTGATCCAAACCAACGTCTGGCTTGTCAATAGTCTGGGTTTGTTTCAGCCCTTTCTTAGTCCGCTCCCAACCGGATTTCGCCATTTTCGTGTGCCGCTACCAACCTGTTTCCACACGTCTCTTGCCCCGCTCCCAAAATGTTTCCACCCTTCTGTCTGTCCCGCTCTCAACCTGTTTACACCTGATACCTACGCTCCGTGAGTACCCTCCCATGTGGGCGGGGGCCTGATACCTACGCTCCGTGAGTACCCTCCGATGTGGGCGGGGGCCTGATACCTACGCTCCGTGAGTACCCTCCGGTGTGGGCGGGGCCTGATACCTACGCTCCGTGAGTACCCTCCGGTGTGGGCGGGGGCCTGATACCTACGCTCCGTGAGTACCCTCCGGTGTGGGCGGGGCCTGATACCTACGCACGGTGAGTACCCTCCGGTGTGGGCGGGGGCCTGATACCTACGCTCCGTGAGTACCCTCCCATGTGGGCGGGGCCTGATACCTACGCTCCGTGAGTACCCTCCGGTGTGGGCGGGGGCCTGATACCTACGCTCCGTGAGTACCCTCCGGTGTGGGCGGGGGCCTGATACCTACGCTCCGTGAGTACCCTCCGGTGTGGGCGGGGGCCTGATACCTACGCTCCGTGAGTACCCTTCGGTGTGGGCGCTGCCTGATACCTACGCTCCGTGAGTACCCTCCGGTGTGGGCGGGGCCTGATACCTACGCGCCGTGAGTACCCTCCGGTGTGGGCGGGGGCCTGATACCTACGCGCCGTGAGTATCCTCCGGTGTGGGCGGGGCCTGATACCTACGCTCCGCAGCCAGGTATAGTGAGTACCCTCCGATGGGGGCGAGGCCTGATACATACGCTCCGCAGTCAGGTACAGGGAGTACCCTCCGATGGGGGCGGGGCCTGATACATACGCTCCGCAGTCAGGTACAGTGAGTACCCTCCGATGGGGGCGGGGCCTGATACATACTCACTGAGTGAGTACCCTTTGATGTGGGCGGGGTTGGCTCAGCGCCAGCTCCCTGACATCATTCTGATTGTCTAAACAGGCATTGTAACAGCGACCTGCATCCGCAACACGACGTCATTCATTTCGCCATATATGCCGTTTTTTTAGATGTAATATCGACTAATTGGTTTCTCCCTGTGTTTTGGTGCTTTACATGATGATCGCCCACTCACTTGGCTGCGGCCCATGACGACATTGCCAACGCCCACGGCGGAAGTTCGCCTTGCACGCTATGTACACACTTCTCACCGCGAACTGTTGTCTTTCGCACAATGCGAAGGCCGGTCCGGTAGCTCACTGGGTTAGCCTTGAGTGATCTGGCCACCTGAGAGCCTAACGGCTCGTGGATCGGTGGTTCGCGTCCCGCTGTGGTCCTGGCTGTGTGGTCGCAGGATAAAGATCACATGTCTTTCTTCGCAAAAAGTAGGGGGTTACCCACGGGGACATGGATCCACTCTCCCTTCCTTCTCCCATATGACCAACAGTGGTTAAAGCGTCCTGAATATACAACCAGCCAACCAACCAACCTTCGCACAATGCAACAGGACATTGTTGTAGGCGTATCCACTGAATAATTAGCCATAATTTGGAAATAGTAGCACAATCAATATATAGAATAAAACGGATAAATATTGCGCATCGATACCTAACACTCAGCACTAACTTTAGAGCAATCGCAGTCCAGAATTAAATATTACTACTTACATGTATTTGATGCCCCCCCCCCCCACCCCCACACACACATACACCATCCCATACAGTTTTTGTGTGAACAAGACTTTACCGCTCTAATTGTCGGGGTGTTCAAGTGCTAGAAAACGGTGTTCCGGCGATCTAATTGTTTCCACGACGTGATGATCAGGGGGCAAGTAATCATAACATTCAGTTAACGTCCCGTTGATCCAAAAACCGCAGCCAAACTGACGCTACAGTTTGAAACTCAGGGGTTTTGTCTGAATCGCTAGGGATTGTGGGTAACGGGACTACTTAAGCCGGCGGACCACCACAAAGGCTGATCACTGCGCGAGTATATCGCTACATGCGGCAAATACTTAACTGTCCGGAATCTACCGACCCGGTTACATATGTATGGGTCTTTGTACCACATTATCACAGCTCCAGGGTCTCTCTGGATATCATCTTCTTCTTCTCCCTACCTTCACCCATGCAGACCTCCAGCCTGCACCGCACCGCGCCAGAGACTCACACGCCCATATATATTTCCTCTTGCTCCAGCTCCCGACTGTCCCGTTACGGATTGTCTACATCCGTGTCCCGATGGAGTCTACATGAAAGACGGCTGCCCGACCTGTGACTGCATCACTGACGTCGAGTTCTGCACGGTGAGCCATCGACCGAGCGTCTTACATTATGTATCGTATGTAATTTATATTTATTAGTAAGCCAAAACAAGCATGATTCAAAAGCAAACTTGGTGACGCTAAAATGACATGACTTGATGCCAGCGGACGAGCCATCAAATAAAATTGGTTCACTTAAAATCGCTTTACAACGATGTTTACTGAAGTTACGGAATGTTCCAACAATATATATATACAGGTTTAGAGATATACAGTCCTCCACATGTTAGCAACCTGAACAAGTTGTTTGTAACATTAATGATGGTTCATTTAAAAACTGAATTTCATGAACATTAATGTATGTTTACAGCATATATAGGTTTCCAGATAAACGCATATGCATTTTATCAGAGCTGAAGTGGCTTGTAACATCACTATTGTTTATTTAAACACCGAATTTCACAATACTTAATGAATGTTTTCAACGTGCATGCAGGTTTACAGATGTCCAGGCATACAGTTTGACAGACCTGATTAACTTGTTATAAGTGACAATTTACATTTGCGTTAAAAAAACGTTTGACTCAGTGCGGTGATCGGTCCATAGGTGGCGCTGTGCCCGACGGGGACGCTCTGTGACAATGACCGCCGAGAGTGCGTGCCCTTCGCCTGTTCACTTCCGGTTTGCGAAGAGGAGTGTGAATACGGCTTCATATTTGACGACGCCGGATGTCCCTTGTGCGAGTGCGCACCGGATCCCTGCGAGGTGAGCTTCCGGTTTATATCAAATGTGTCAATGTGGATTTTTTTGCATTACAAAATTGTCACAATCCTACTACATATAATTTCTGAATAATGAAAACCACAAAAATGTGATGCTACGACGAAAAGACACTTTTCCGTGTATGTCAGGGCTATGCCTATGCGGCACTGGGCATCTTTTCACTTAGAGTTTGTAACCCAATTGTTATTCAATTGGAATAAAACTCCTCGGAGCCTTCGTGCAATATATTTCTCAGCTGACCTTTATTAAAGACAAATAAGGATAGCCACATATTTAGATAAATTCCTACTCACCCAACGGCCTGGCTGTACAACTTTTTAATTGTGTGAGTAAGAAATTATCCCCGTGTCATTATTACATGTTTACATGCACATGTTTTCAGTGAGAGGCAATTATTTCTTTCACATATTCTCCTGTTAATTATATCTTGCTCCAGTCACGTAACTATAATAACTGACCATTTCGCAACTTACTTAATTCCTCTCGCGCATGTATAGGATGCAAACTGCCCAACAGGAACTGGCTGTGTGGTGCGCCTTATCGCCGTTCAGTGTATTCGTGCGCCGTGCCCCTCGATATACCAAGCCGAGTGTGTCGACCCAAGTGAGTAACCCCGCCGCCAGGTGGCACTCCGAACACTGACTCTAATTACTGGCAGCTTTACACTAAGCTCCGAGTTAACTACTTGCTTAGAACTAATGTTTTATTTACAGAACGTATGATGTATTGTAACATAAAATAATATATCCGTGTTCATGTGACTCGTTGACGTCATTATGGTGCCATACATCGGTGGTCATATTATATATTTCTCTTCTACCAGAAGCATTAACTTAAGCCAACAATCACACATTGCGTTGCATAACTCCCTTCTCTTCCCTCTTTCCTCTCTTCTCCCTGTTCCCCTCTTCGCCTGTTCCCCTCCTACCCCCCCCAGTCCCCCGCCCCCTGTTCCCCTACTCCACCTTCTTCCCCATATTCCTATTCCACCTTCTTTTCCATTGACCCCCTCCCCCATCGTCCTTATCTTCCAACTCGGCCCGGTTCCCACTCTTCCCTCTCTTCCCCCTCTCCCCCACACCGCCTTCCCCCCTTCCCACCTTTGCCTCTCTCCCCCATCTCCCGTCACCTTCCCCCGCTATCCTGATCTTACCTTTCTTGAACCATGTCGCGATTACTCCCCAGACGTGCTGAAGGACGGCAGCTGCCCCCCGAACGACGTCATCGGCATCTGTGTCGTACCGGACAACGCCTGTATCGGCGACGGCCAGTGTCCCGGGGACGAGAAGTGCTGCTCGTTCGGGTGTAACAGGGTGTGTCTGCCCCCCGTGAAAGGTAAGACTGTGGTAATGTGACTGTAACAGGGTTCGTGTGGCCTTTCTAGTTTCATCTTTTTCTAGATTCACCTTCGTTTTAGATTCACCTTCTTTCTAGATTCATCTTCTTTCTGGATTCACCTTCTTTCTAGATACATCTTCTTTCTAGATTTATCTTCTTTCTAGATTCACCTTCTTTCTAGATACATCTTCTTTCTAGATTCATCTTCTTTCTAGATTCATCTTCTTTCTAGATTTATCTTCTTTCTAGATTCATCTTCTTTCTAGATTTATCTTCTTTCCAGATTCATCTTATTTCTAGATTGACATTCTTCCCCCTTCATTATGTTTCTAGATTCCCCTTCTTTCTAGATTCACATTCTTTCCTCCTTCATTATAAATTCATTCATAATTTATTTAGAATCCATACATACAAATAATGAGTACTGATTTATTTTGTGTCTTGTTTGTAAGCATAATATACAACAGGGCTGAGAATTACTTGACTATATATGTATATATAGATAAATATATTAAATTCTACATGTATCTTATCATAGAACTGTTTATAAATATTTGAAATAAATATAAATTTATAACAATTGTAAAGAAAAAGGTTCAGCGCCTTAATTGTTAATCGAGGTTGATGGATGAATTAATATATGAGTGTACATAATGCCAAGGATGTTGCCTATGTTCAGATGAGGACTGTGAGGAGTTGGACTGCTTGGAGGAAGCCAGAGAAACTTGCCCCAATGGAGTGGTTACTGTGTTTGGCTGCCCCACCTGTCAATGCCAAGACGAGGCTCCCTTCTGCACGGTACGTATCGGGGCCGGGTAGGGGGGGGGGGCGTCCCACGCTGGGGTAACTGCCATTCCAGAGCTGACGTGTTAGAACTAAACACACATTTCGGACAGAAATGTCATACTTGAAAATGAAGACCTTTGCTGGAGAGCTGGAGAGGTGGAGGGGGAGGGGGGAGAACAGTAAATCAAACAGAAATGTCGTACTCCAGAATGCAGACTTTGCTGTGGGATGAACAGTAAGCACATTATTTGAAAGAATTAGTAAAGAACAATGGCCAACATGTCAATGCTAAAACCAATAGCCCTCGACATAGCAGATGGATAATGCCTTCGATAAAGAGTACCTAAGAATAATTTTCTTCCAACAACTGTTTCAACCGCAAAGTGACTATACCATGATTTTGATTTTTAAAGTTAATAACAGATCTGGATGGATGGCTAATGCCAGGTCAATTCATTATCATTATTCAATATCGCAGCAACTCCAAACGTGACTTGATTTTCCGAATTCGTGTCTCAAAATACCGTTTTGTGTGTTGTGTCCTAACTGGTGTTTTCACTGTTTGACATGGTCCATATGATCATGGTTTTACTGCGCTTCGGATGTCCAGTGTGATAAGTTTTTCGGTGTTTGGTTTCGTCCCACGCAGAGAGCCTTGTGCCCTGTTGGCACGCGCTGTGACGACACTCTCGAAGCGTGTGTTCCCCTGGAGGCCTGCCCGCCAGTCTGCGCCGACTTCTGTGAGTTCGGCAAAGTACTGGACGCTAACGGCTGTGAGACCTGTGAATGTAACCCGGATCCGTGCAGGGTGAGTACTTTGCCTGGTTAGACATTCTACAGTTATAATTACGATATATATGTTATTATCAGCCGTTAATATATCAGCTAGAGAGATCGCGATTCGTCTAAACGGTGATTTGGCACCCCTAGCGGGAACTGCTAGATGTCAAGCAAAGTGTAACCTCCCGACCTATAACAGTAAAATTAATAACATCAGAAACGTCGCCAAGGTGACAAATATATGTGTTACATTATAGGCCCTGCTCTTAAAATTGTAGAGAAAAAGTCCACGAGAATGTATTCATAAGTGTACATTTTCTACTCAAAAATATAAACACAATGAAAAATGTCTGTATATGGAGCATTATGAATTTTCATTCCTCTGTTTTTGCCATCGAACCTTTCTAGCTCAGTTTATACGCAGAATGAGCCGCAAGTCAATAGGTCGCCCATACGAACCATGACACACACCTCTGGAGCAAAATTCACCCAACCCAGGTTTCTTGGCCTAGTATAGCCTGTATGTGCACAGTAATGGCCTAAACTGTTAATTTTCATGTTGTTTCAGACGATGACCTGTGAACCTGGGACGGTGTGTACGACCCGCGTCATCAGTGTGGCGTGCATCTGGGGGCCGTGTCCACCTCAGGTCACCTCGTCCTGTGTAGACCCCAGTAAGTGTGACTGCCCCACCCCATCCCCCTCCATCTCATCCCTCAGTCGATCTTGGCGGCCATCGCATGGTGACCCATATCCCCCCCACCCGTGTCATTCTGTGCTCAGTGTGTCCTCCCCCACCCCTGTCATCCAGTGCTCAGTGTGCCCTCCCCCACCCCATTCAACATGCATGTTGAAGGCACAGTTATTATATGTAAAAAAACAGTTAATGAATATCGATGAATAACACATGGTGACTGAATACTGAGCCCGTCGTGGATATACATCTACCTCACACGACATTTGGTGAATGCCAAGTAAAAACACCGGTACATACGCCTGACTGTGCCGCGTGGCTGACGTCATCCCTTCTCTGCCCGCCAGCGCCACGTGCCGGGGACTGTCCCGCGTTCCTCTTCCCTCCCTGCGCCGAGTCCCTGAACCAGTGTACTTACGACGCCGAGTGCGACAAGCCGGACTCCAAGTGCTGTCAGGATCAGTGCGGGGCCACCAGATGCACCGCCCCCGGTCAGTAATCCAGAACAAATACTGTAGTGTATCCAGGGTGATCCAAGATAATCTTTATCGTCGTTATTTGGGTCAGATTTGGTGAAAATGCCAAAGCCACTTACTCTAAATTCTTATCTTATCGGAAGAAACTAAATGTCTTATGGATAGTGTCCGAGGATTGGTTTATGGATCATGCGCATGTCATTATTCCATGAGAGGTATATGCCTGCGTTAACCCATATGTACACAAAGGTGGGTTAAAACACCCATCTCGTTTATATGATTAAAGTAACATTCAACCAGAAAAATGTCTATGTAACCGGTAATAACCGTTGATTGGAAGGCAGAGGCGGGGGGAGGACCTCCCCCTACTCCCCCACCCTCCACCTCACATCCGGCTCCTACACCCCCGCCTCGACCCACCCCCCTGCCAACCCCCGCTGCCCCTCAGCTGCCCCCGCTAACGTCATTTCAAGTCACTTCTCAGGGGCGTGTGCAGGAATTCTTGCAAGGGGAGGCACAAAAAATAGATCCACAAAAACATAACAAAATGCGTTTAAAAGTCTGAGACGTAGGTGACCATGGTGCTCGTTGGGTATTATTTGCACACCTTATAATCGTTGACAAGGTGAGGGGCACAGACATACCCTAGTGTCTGAAAGAGGTGGGTGGGGGGGGGGGACGTGCCCCCTGTGCCCCCACTCTGGACACGCCCATGCTTCTCCTTCCCTTCACCGTTATCCACGCTAAATCGTTGTTTACCTCCTGAATTTGTCTTCAGCCCCAGCCTGTGGCACTCTCAACTGCCCGGTTCACTGCGAATACGGCGTCCTCTACGACGACATTGGCTGTCCTACTTGTGACTGCTACGACCCCTGTGAGGTAAGGGATGCGGTGGCGGCCTCAAGTGGCGAATGTCGAAGTTAGGCTCGACATTCGCCATGTAGGAACATTTGCCAATTAATATGGATCATTGTTTGTCGTCCACTAGAGCATGCTCTAAGCGTTTCTATACTGGTTTGTAACACTACGAAGGGCAGTATCAGAGGTAAGCAACATAATCTCGTGTGTTTTATAGCCCATTCAGGTATCAATGTGGATGTTTACTCCAACTCAGGGTAATCCATCAAATTTTGATATCAGGCGTTTTCGTTTTGTAAGACATCAACCAATGTTGAATTAATCATACAGATCCAGATTTTATCTAAGGCTAGAATTTTACCCGCGGCCATTTTGAAATGCCCACCCCCTGCAGAACGTGCAATGCGAGGCCGGAGAGACGTGCGAGGGGTTTTACACACCCTGTCCGGCGGGTACCCCTCCCCAGTTCTGCCGCCCGGTCGGGTCCTGCGTCCACCGGTGTTCCGAGCTCATGTGCGACCTGGCCTGTCCCGAGGGCCTCAGCTTCAAGAAGGACGAGTACGGCTGCGACATCTGTGACTGCTGCCCCGCGCTGGATTGTTCAGAGGCCTGTCCCTACGGCCACGCCAGGGATCCGCAGGGCTGCGAGACCTGTCGCTGCTCCAACCCTTGCGAGGTGAGCCAAAAGCAAACCCCCGTCATGGAAGCGACCAGGGCCCGTAAGTTCGAAACGGCCGGAGCAAATTATTTCGCCCCAGAATAGGACTCTAGCATGGAACGGGGCGAAATATTTGGCCCCCGCCGTTCGAACTTACGGGCCCAGCCCAACAAATAATGTACACGCACGTTGTCATAACGTCATCACATGGACGTATACACAATATACCGATTGCTTAACGCAGAACCAGTCAGGATCTAGTTTGGATTATAAGTATTTTTGTTGCAACCCCACTTGTTCTGTAGATGTTGTAGTAACGAGATCGCCTCGCTCACACCTATATCTCTCTCTTCTACTGTTAAAAAAAGCACGTTTAATACGAGACATGTTATTGTGAACTGTTTTGTTTCATCATATGATATTATGTCAATATGCCCCGGTGATTGCGACACCGGCGATTTCAGTTTTCACAAGCTGTGTTGACATGGTAGGCCTATAGACGACTTCGCAAAGTTTAGATTATCCAACTGTGAGGCGCCACTGTATGTGCAATGCAATCTCGGTATTATTTTGGTCTTTGCAAGAGGTCAAGATAGCGTTATCGCATGACAGCCTGTTCTATAGACAATTAAACATGCTATATTGTCATCATTATGTCTTATTATTTTGTACATGCTTTGTCCACACCATAGAAATATTTTATTTATCGGTAAATACCAAAATACTTTCCAAAATAGTCTTTGCGCCAGTCACCTTTATTCCAAAATGTCGCATAATTGCGAAGTCATACTTTTCTTGCCCCAGGTGGTAAAATGCGGAAGCGGCACGCAGTGCGTTGTGATACGCGTCGACATAGTGTGTATTACTACGCCATGCGATCCTCAGTTCCACGCGGAATGTGTTGACTCAAGTAAGTCACGTGAAAGCAAGTTGCTTAGATACGTACATTGGCGTCATATGACGTCATAGCATGCGGTATAAACATTTACGAAAGGGAATTCGCTCACAGTATTCTTTCATCCTCCCACCGTTGAGAAACCTTGCACTTTTCAATACAACATACACCCCATTGTAGGTGTGCCCCCCCACCCTCTGTACAACCCCCCCCCCTGTTTCACTACCTACATAAAGTGGACCCCACCCCCTCCTTTCAAGCTCTAATACAAGGTGCTTATATCTATAATTATATATATTTGTACTTTTCTTTAAAATATTTTTGATTTAAGCAGTTTTGCTTTAAACAAGTTAAACAGTTAAACATTTTTAAGTTGAAGACGTATTGATGATGTAACTCATGTGTTCTGATTCTATTGCCTATTGCCGTGCAGCCCCCAAGCCCGGTGATTGCCCCGTCCTTCTCAGCCGTCGACCGTGCACCGACCCCAACGCCGTGGACGAGTGTACCCTGGACGCCCAGTGCCGCGGGACCTACAAGTGTTGTGACGACGGCGTCTGCAGCGTCCTCAGGTGTCAGCCCCCAGGTCAGTGGTGTCACGTGACCGCTCTGAACCCCACTTTTAAGCTACAGCTATGACGTCATTTGGGAAGATCAGTTGTGAAGATTCGTACTGTCAGTCAGTCAGAGAACTCATCAGAGAATGGACGAGATTCGTAGAAGCTGACGGTCTCAGGCGCCTAACATCGAGAATTGCCAGGTCTACGTATTCGCATCTATAGGGGCCTGGAAGGGGTAAATGGCGACATGCGATACAGGCATATTTGAAAAGTCGACATGCGCCATTGACCCCCAAACTCCGACACTGAGGATATGAAAAAGCGACATCGATAGATAAGTGGCGTTTTAGAAAAAAGCGTCACGGAACGTCGTGAAAAATCGACATTCGACACTGAGAATCTTCAAAAATCGACACTGCACAATGGACTTCCCTTCCCTCTTCCAGACCGCTATCTATCGTTATGGAGTTCTTTAACTACGACGTCCTCCAGCAATGGAATGGGCAGGTGAATAAACGTGACGCTCTTCGGAAGGAAATTCTCTAGTCGATGGAAGATAAAAGAGGGGCAGTTAATACTCGTTAATAATGACTTGTGTTTCTGGTTTAGTGTTGGACTGCGAGGATCTGGATTGCCTGGCGGACATCCGTGAGCGCTGTCCGATCGGAGTTGTCGTCCGGGATGGCTGTCCCACCTGTGAATGTCTGGAGGAGACTCCATTCTGCGCCGTGAGTAGCCAGGAGAAAATAAATAATCATACATGAAATTTTACAATTCCACATTAACCCAGAAACTGCACTACTTGCTGAAACATACACTTATGTTAAAGGAGATAAGTCATATTCGCAGAATCTATGTAACATTGTGCCTCCCCTGTCGTACGATCAGTCTATGACTTTAACTGTTACATCGTAACGGAGAAAAGCAAAGTATAGAATGGTCCTCAAATAGGGAGTTGATGCAAGTGGAAATGGGCAGAGAGAGAATGCGCCAATGGAAAAATATGGCGAGTTATTTCGTACTGAAGCTTATTAGGGTGCTATGGGAGCTTACATATGTTATGATAAACATCGTGCGAGCATGCTTGGCGGGGCCATCCCGTCCTCACGCAAGGAACTCTGGGTGAATCTAGATTGTTAATAACGGAGCCGGCTCATTCTCCACCACTCCCGCAGGTGGCGCTGTGTATTGTGGGCACGGTCTGTGACGAGGAGAGACGGGCGTGCGTCCCGATAGAATGCCCGCCTGCGATATGCCTGGTGGCCTGTGAGTTCGGCAGCGATCCGGACGCCAGGGGATGCCCCTCGTGTGACTGTCTTCCGGATCCATGCCAGGTCAGTTAACCAAACCCTCGTCAGGATTGAAACGCGCTCCCTTTTATATTCTTTATACCTGCAAGCTGTGTATGACTTTGCAACAAAATAAAGCATGTAGGTTATGGGGATGCTAGATATTTTACTTGCTAGATATTTTCTTTGGACACGCCTGGTTGATTTTGGATATCTTTTCAACTGTTATTATGTGTGTTCATACATCTGTTATTAAAGCATAACATATATATGAATTACAGCGTTTCTGTACTCCATGAACATATTAACAGGGATCTATGAGAGGTCCGAACGCTAAGTCTAGATATTAGGCGAGACACATATGCTAATCGCCGTTGTTACTAGACTGTCATAGCTGTAGTTAGAGCTCTGTGTAAGCGATAAGCGGAAGGGTGCTTGCGGTGAAATCCGCAGGGTCCTGCGTTCGATTCCTAAGCCAAGTGTCCCTGTTTACACAACAGTCAATTAATGGCATGGCACTTGTTCGAGATCATTCTAAGAGCCTCCCTAACTCAGTTGGAAAGCTGGCTAAGCAGTGTACCAAACGCTTACGGGTTCGCGCCTTGGCACCTGTATCTATCAGGGGCATGTTTCCATTGTCCTGGTAGTTAGATTGTTTGGGCCCAATTCAACCTTTGATGTACGTGAAAGGGGCCTTCATATTCTACTTTTTGGAGATGTTTTCATTCTGGCTGTCCCAACAGACGGTGGACTGTAAGCCCGACGCGGTGTGCGTGGCGCGACCGGTTGATGTGGGATGTGCTTCTGGCTCACACTGCCCCGTCGTCTACCAGGCGATGTGCCTCGACCCCAGTGAGTAGTCACGTCACCAGTCGGCAGAATACATTATGGCCATTTAATACAGAGCTGTCCCTACTAAAGATCATAATATTTAGGAAGTTAATTTTTACAGTATGTACTATGTCCCCCATGGTCCCCATGGTCCCCATGGTCCCCATGGTCCGCATGGTCCCCATGGTCCCCATGGTTCACAATTGAATTAAATTAAGCTGCAACGAACGCCTGTACTTGCTAGCAAATACATATTAGCGTACTAGTACTTAAATCAATGCGCTCATTTACTCCTTTTTCTGATAAATTTCGTTGACATAAATTTGAAATTATTAATTGGGGTTCAGTTTATCTGATTCGTGTTTCATTTGGCAGTTCCATAGTTTGGTATTTGATTTACTGAGGAGGGGGGGGGGGGTGCTCCCTGATGTAATGGTTACTTCAGACGACTAAAAGCCCCTGGGTTCAAATCCGAGCCATGGCATCTAATCTGATGCATATTTCATCCTTCACCGTCCCGGGAGTTTCCTTGGCCCAGTTTAGCCTTTATGTGCACAAGAGCGGTCTAAAACAGCAATGCATTTGATTGGTTGACAGATGAGAAGCCGGGTACGTGTCCAGTCATCTTCTCCCGGCGGGTGTGCACGGAGCCCGAGCCCAGGGACGAGTGCTCTACAGACTCCGGGTGTCGTGGAGATTACAAATGTTGTCATGACAACATTTGTGGCGTCCTCAAATGCATGGAACCAGGTAAGTGGCGACACTTGACCGCCCCTCGGGTGTAGGCGAGGAACCAGGTAGGTGGTGGTGACAGGTGACCGCTCTCGCATTCAGGGAACCAGGCAAGTGACACGTGAATTGTACGTCTTGTCCCAGTCCGTGTCTTATCTTGTCCTCGCCTGTGCCACGAGTCTTGTCTTGTCCTCGTCTGTGCCACGAGTCTTGTCTTGTCCCTGCACAATGTGCATGTATGATTTGTTTGTGCTTTCCGGTCTTGTGTGTGTTGTCTTGGCAAGTATGAGTCACAATATCTCTTCCCTGTGCAATATAACATTATACAAATGCGACAAATCATTAAATGGCAATGTTCATAATCTTCATATCGGTGCCGAATCCCGTAGAATCCACATTGAAAGCTGGTGCCATCTGGCGAGGGAATAATCCAGACTTAAACAAGGGTGAAAGTTCTCTGTGAATTGGTGGCTGCCTCGTTCTGCCAGTAGAGGGCAGCACTGTACGATATAGGGAACTCGGCAGAGATATGAAGAGGAACGAGTATGCCCCATTGTCCTATTTGGCACCATGTCGTTGCCCATTTATAAATTCCCAACGATAGGGCTCAACAGTTCCGCTTACTTGTTGGTTTTACACATGGCGAACCACGCAAGATTATTTGACCACGTTATCTTCACTATTCTTACTTCAGTGGTCCAGTGCCCACAAGTTCGTTGTTCCAGTAAATGTCCCGCCGGGTATATTCACGACAAGGACGGCTGCCAGACCTGTGAATGTGAAAACCTATGCGCGGTAAGTAACTCTGCTCACAACCTCCTGGTATCCAGGCCTGATTTAAATGTGCTCTTAAGCTGCAAACAAACAAGGCCCAAAGGCTCGATTTCGCAAATAGTTCATACTTCAGATTATTCCACTGTGAGGCGTCACTGCCATTGCCACGCATTCTGCGTAATTCGTGTTCTTCGCGAAATGTCAAGATGGTGTCATCGAGTGTGAGTATTTTCTGGAAACCATTACACGTTCAATTTTCATTAATGTAAAAGAAAACCTTTATCTTCTGTTGTGATAAAGACAAGATCATTGCTTTTGAACATTATATGCCATTAACCCGGAAATATCTTATTTATCTCCAGAACCGTTCATACTAAAATGTTTTCCAGAACTATTTGCGCATATCATACGTTCTCCAATATGGCGTATACTTGCGAATTCATATATGTTGTATAGGTTATGCATACAAAATGCACTAAAACTAGGTTTCATGTTCGCATAATAATACACTTGTAAGGAGCTACGTGGCACTTTTCAACGTCAACAATAGCGTGTTTGTACTTCAACCACAAGACCCAACGTTATAAAGTATGCGTATGGTGAGATATGTGTGCATTGATTGTTGTTGTCATCTACTTCCCATGCAGCTGATAGACTGTGCTCCGGGCTACAGGTGTGACCCGGATGTAGGAGACTGCGTCCCCGAAGAATGCGAGCCCGAGCTCTGTGAAATGTGGTGCGAGTTTGGGTTCGCATTGGATGAGAATGGCTGCGAGTTCTGTCAGTGCCGCATCGACCCCTGCGCGGTTAGTTACCTGTTAAACACCTCATGGATATCTCATGTGACTATCGATATGGTGGTAAATACGTACTGCTGCAATCGAATCACTTCATATAATAGACATCGAGATAAGTTCTAGACAATAGCGCGGGGCATTTTACATTATTGATTATGTTGTAAAGCGAAAATCAAAACACTTAATTTGTCAGAAAAATATAAGAAAAATACATTGCCAACTTGATATTTTATAGGATTTAAGCCAGGAACTAATAACCGGAAGTCGCGCTCCGACGTCTCGTGTTTCCGTTGCCATGGCTTACCCTACTTTTCCTCTTCCCGGCAGACTGTGCGCTGTGGTTTCGGCACGGTGTGTGTGGCTCGCCGTGTAGACGTGCTGTGCAAGCGCGCCCCGTGTCCTCCACAATTCGAGGTGTCCTGTGTAGACCCAGGTAAGTAATCCTTAACGCCCATGCAATACTTTATCCGGCATCAGCCTAAATATTGCCTTTACCTTGGATTATATGCATATGTCGGTGTACACAGAACGCTAACGTTATTACGTCATGATTGAATATACCTTATGAATATTGATGGGGAAATATGAATATTGATGGGGAGATAACTATATTGATATATAAGCGTCCAATACAATATAATAACAATACGACTGACTCGTCGGAAGGAAGCAATATTGATAGGCTCTGGTGGGCTGTCGGGGTCCGAGGCACTCGCCATGAATAACCCTTTAAGATCTAGACGCAACATGGCGCTTACTGGTGTATTCTCCCTAAGATATTGTCAGACCAACACCTGGCTGGCCCTGAATGCCGCTACCGACGGCCTGTGACACCGTCATTACCCTGTCGTTGTGGTATAAGCCACGTCTCTAATCCTCCTCCCCTGCAGCCTCCAAGCCCGGCAGCTGCCCGACTGTCCTCAGCCTCCGGCCCTGCACCGAACCCAACGCCGTGGCCGAGTGTGTGTATGACACGGAGTGCCGCGGGGACTACAAGTGCTGTGACGACGGCATCTGCGGGGTCATGCGGTGCACCGCTCCCCGTAAGACACCATACTTCCGGTCACGTGGTCATATTGGTCATAATCCTGTCATTCATTGTGCATCAGCTACAAGATCATACAACGGCAGGACGAGAACTATTGTTCCTATTCCCCTCTTACATACGTATATATTTCATTTCTTATTATATTTGCCTCCGTTTCTTTTGTGTATGTAACATCAGGTCTGTGTGTATATATGTTTTTGTTGTGGTTCTTGTTAAAGGTGACCCTGCTCGATGTCGTACCCCTCAGGGGAACGTTTTGTTTAACAAATATTTATCAGATATTGAGATATATTTGTAATTATCCACGGAAGAGCGAGACAACTGTTCTGTTCCAAATATCACGAAATATCTTTGCTATGACTTCCCCACCAAGTGACGCATAATGACCTCATATGTAAGATGTTTCTTACGCTATCCTCTATAACTATAGAGGATAATTATAGAGGACAGCGTACAAGACGCTGCCGTCACCCGTCTGTTATGTCTACTGTGGCGGCTCCGTGGTGAGGTTTATCCTGTCTCTATCCACAGAAGTCTCGTGTCGTCCGCTGAGGTGTCCGGCGTGCCGAGCAGGTCACGTGATGGTGGACGGATGTCCAACCTGTGAATGCATCAACCCCTGTGCGGTACGTATTAACACCCGACTCGTGTTCACAGACCCCGGTATTTGTCATCACTCATGCGTAAATTACGACACGATTACGAATACGGGCGCATTATGTTGACTGTAACTGTGCACCTCGCCACCAGTGTGTACTGTGAACTATGGATGTAAGTATCATATTGTTGTAGGCCATTGACTGTGCACCCGGCTACATGTGCGACGAGAACACTGCTCGGTGCGAGCAGGTGGGGCCCCGGTGTCTACCCGTCATGTGCGACGCCACGTGTCAGCTAACGCTGGACGAGAACGACTGCGAGATCTGCAGCTGTAGCCGTGACCCCTGTGCTGTAAGTTTATGGGCACGGCGGCCGGGCAACGGCCAAGCCGTATTTATATTGGTCCTATATTGTCACATTAAACTCCTGACACCACACCTTATTTCTGAAAGATCTTCTATGCATATAACTGGCATATAAATGGATTAAACACAGAGGCGTTTGATATGTCCGCTCGCTTTATTTTATGGCCCAGTGATCGAATGAAATACGGGCCGTGAGTTACATACATTTCGGTGTTTATAAACATAGTGACGTAGAACCGAAATAAACAATATAGTCTATGTAACTGCATATGATAAATACTCGTACATTTCAATGTCGATTTCACGATTTCTCACTGATTTAACACCGAGCAATTAATGTACGTTTCGGATAGTACTTTCGTTTGGTTTCAATTTGCGCTGTATCCATTCGCTTTCTGTATGAGTTCCGATTATATATTTGCAGACCCAGATCTGCCGTCGTAATTACCACTGTGAGGTGACAAGGGGGGACCAGACGAGATGTGTCCGAGGTAAGTTTCGCTGCCGTTGAAACGAAAACAAACATTTATGGGTTACCCTTTCTTTAATTGAAAGGAAACAGGAAAATAAATATGTCCCGACTCTGACCGGAAAAGGAAAGGGCTAGTTCCTGTTTGGTTGACATATAATGTATGACTAAAAACACGTGAACCACTGATCTGATGATGGAACCGATAATGGACTACCCCGCATAAATACGTTTAACGTTGCAAAAACGCCTGTTGTGGTTAACGCTTTCTTTGACCTTTAAACGTTTCCTTAATTAATATTTATTCCTTGATATCGCGTTGGTGCTGCTCATCCGTTATAGATCAAATTGGGATTGCTTCATTGTTCTATTATCATTATTGTTTGCAACATGGCCAGGAAGATCGCGTTTGTCGATTGTGACGTCATATTCTTTTGTCTGCTGAACGCTATGCTTTGACGTCATACTCTTTTGTCTGTTAAACGGCATACTTTGACGTCACATTCCTTTGTCCGTTGAACGGCATACTTTGACGTCATACTCTTTCGTCTGTTAAACGGCATACTTTGACGTCACATACCTTTGTCCGTTTAACGGCATACTGTGACGTCATACTCTTTTGTCTGTTAAACGGCATACTGTGACGTCAGATCCCCTTGTCTGTTGATGCCCCTTAAGTGTGACACCACATCACATTGGATGGCATTATTATCAGTGGGTTTGTCCCTAGCAATCCACCAATGTCATTCCATTCCTTCCTCGTTTCCCCCGCAGACCGCCACTGTCAGTTCCCGACGATCCCCGACAGTATCTATGACATGCTGGCCCAGGTCATGGCTATCAACCACCGTTGCCAAGGTGACTCGGAGTGCAGTTCGTCCCAGAAGTGCTGTGACTCCCTGGAGGGGCGAGCCTGCTCGGCGGAGCTGACCACCCGACCCTCCACCAGTCTCTGTGAGTGTCACCCCAGTTATCATCACCCCCATAGCGACCTCTGGCGGGACATCCCGGCATTGATTCCCCAACGGAATTAATCACTTTAATTAGTTAAAATCATGTTTTGTTTCATCCGCAATTGAGATATTGATGTTAAATAGTTTTAATTTATTTTTCATAAATCGCAAGAATCATTTATTTGCATGTAATAGCAACACGACATGTTATCAATAATCAAGACATAAATATTGCAATGGCACCACATGCCTCATAATTATATGGATATCGTCAAATAGAATCTTCTCTTCCATACCGGTAACTACTTTGTTTATACTACGGAAGTGATAGACGGGTCTCTCCCTGATTATTATTTTTAAAAAAAGGTCATTTTTACTACGGTATTTGGTTCACTGATACATTTGTCTTTGTTTTCTGCCCATTTGCGAAATTTGTGTTCTCTCTTCCTGTCCATGACGTGAAGTCCATTTTCTCTCTCTACAGCACGTATTCTGCGACTTATCCTCGGGGGTCTGGGCTCGAGACGCCGACCCAGTTTGTGAGCCGGCGCCAACAACCCACAGCCAACCGCCAACAGCCAACAGCCAACCGCCATCAGCCAACAGCCAACAGCCAACAGTCCGCAGCCCGCAACCAACAACCAACAGCCAACGACTCACAACCAACAACCAACATCCCACAACTCACAACCAACAGTCCGCAGCCAACAACCAACAGCCAACGGTCCGCAGCCAACCGCCAACAGCCAGCAGCCAACAGCCCACAGCTCACAACCAACAGCCAACAACTCACAATCAACAACCAACAGCCCACAAATCACAACCAACAGCCAAAAGCCAACAACTCACAACCAACAGCCCACAAATCACAACCAACAGCCAGCAGCCAGCCGCTAACAGTCCGCAGCCAACCGCCAACACCTAACAAAGACAGGGTGTAGCAAACTCCATGAATGTTATGCTCCACTCTCTCAGCGACTTTACTTAAACATGGCGGTGTGACAATGATATACAGCTGCTTATGTGTTATTGCTATGGTGTCACTCGAGGAAATATGCGTCAGTAAAACACTTGTATTAACGTTGATGACGTTATTTGGTGACGTCGACCTGTATAATATTGGTGGGTTAGAAAGTCAAGTCTGTGCAACTTACTAGATTGCAGACGTAGGAAAATCGCCTTGTTTTGTTCCAAAGACGTTACGATTACACTAAAGATGCGACAAATTAAGTACAAATGCCACCCAGCGTGTTACCTAGCGCATGGAGGCATGTGTTGGGGATTTACCCCGCCAACTCTGTTTGTGTTTGACCCACCAGGATGACATGTGTAGGGGAATCGGTGTATTAAACACACGCGACTAGTCCTGGATGTCAAAGGTGCATATGATTTATTTTCATTACACGAGGAAAGTTTATAACTGGGATCTGAGCGAAATGGCCATAACAAATATCCATTTGCGAGAAGTATTTCGCCATACCCTGGTGTTACTATTGTGTGCTTTGCTATTAATGTTATTTGATTGTACATAGCCGTTATGTCAATAAAGATCTGCACATTATTAAACATTTTATAACTTATATTGTCGTCTATGTGAAAGGAGAAGATATATCATCTGGATATAATTTGAACAAACTAAACTTTGAACTTATTTCAGACCCGCTGTGTCCTTACCATGGAAATATTGTATTAATCTCTGCAGAATAATTAAAGACACCAAAATACTGCCCAGAACCCCAGGAGATCGCCAGTCACGCTTTTTTGCCAAGATGGCGATAATTGCGAAGTCCTGTACAATGGCGTTCCCAGCAATTTGCAACGGGGGTCTGAACTTGATAATCTCCATTTCAGCAGAATATCTTTCCCAACGGTATAGATTTAACATTGTATCGATATCGTTGGGAAAGATATTTTGCTGAAATGGAGATTATCAAGTTCAGACCCCCTTGCACATTGCTGGGAACGCCATATCTCGACTTTAACAAAGAATTTTTTCTACGAACCTAGACTTTAGCAGTATATATTTTCTACGAATCTTGACTTTAGCAGATTCCCTTCCTATGGATCTTACGTGTCATGTCTTGTCTGACGCATTATTGCTGACGACTTCTGTGTCATATCTACTCTATCGTATCTGTCGTATCTTGTCACACGCATTGCCTCATATCTTGTCTGGTGCACTGTGTCGTATCTTGCCTCACGCCTTATGTCTCACGCCGTATGTCTCACGCCGTATGTCTCACGCCGTATGTCTCACGCCGTATGTCTCACGCCGTATGTCTCACGCCTTATGTCTCACGCCTTATGTCTCACGCCTTATGTCTCACGCCTTATGTCTCACGCCGTATGTCTCACGCCGTATGTCTCACGCCTTATGTCTCACGCCTTATGTCTCACGCCTTATGTCTCACGCCTTATGTCTCACTCCTTATGTCTCACGCCTTGTCTCACGCCTTATGTCTCACGCCTTATGCCTCACGCCTTATGCCTCACGCCTTATGCCTCACGCCTTACGCCTTATGCCTCACGCCTTATGCCTCGCGCCTTATGTCTCGCGCCTTGTGTCTCGCGCCTTGTGTCTCGCGCCTTCTGTCTCACGCCTTCTGTCTCACGCCTTCTTTCAGTGACTTACCCCTGGATAAAAGGGGATAAAACGAGCGGGTCAATCGGGGCAAGGGAGTCGTGGGGGGGGGGGGGGTGCGTGCAGCACCAGGAGGATCTGCAAACCAATTTACAATATCCATTCTTACACACATATCCAATTCCAGAAACACTATGCCGCGTCCCCCCTTAGATAACTCGTCTGTTCGTTTCGCTCCAATGTTTACTGTACAGTTCCTTGTGAACCGCGCTGGCGACCAGGAAACTCGATCTCGGGAAGTTTCCGGTAATTAGTCTGCATGCTCTGTCTCATGTGACACCGTGACACTCGGTGTCACCATGCGGGGCAAAGACAGCCGTAAACATAGCATGATGTGATCGAGGGTTGTCTTGTATGTAAGACGCAGTTAAAACATAATATAATTATCCATATTGCGGAAAAAAGTATCTACCTAGCTAGATAATTACTCGTTTCCTTTTGGTTGACATTCGTCCGTCTGGGTAAAACGCCGGATTTGCGGTATTGAGATTTATTTTGCGGTGATTTGGGTGTATGGCTGGATAAGCCTATTGGAGACCGACAGAGCTTGCCGCAGACTTCTTACCGACGTCCTGTCGTTCGGTATGCAACATTAGTCATTTAGCATTATTATGGTCTACGCAATATGCTACGGAATCTCATATTGCGAGTGACACAAATGTAGCATTACGTCATTTTCATGTCACTGCTTCAGACTGGAATACATTAAGTTTCAATGGAGTAGCCAAGGTAACCAGATCTGGATAACGACGACAATATCGTAAGATGATCCCGGGATAGGCCTGGATGTGACGTCACTGGGGCGACTCGAGAATAGATTTCTCTGGATCTGACAATCGACGTAACGAGGGGAAGGACATTTAATGAGCACACCCGCTGGTCTGGATTTCAGGTTTTCTCTGTTATGGAGACGCCAGGGTTCGTTGTATTCTCCGGAATATTAATTTTGATTATCGGTAAAATCTTCCTATTGTTTTGGCCGTCACTTTTGGAAGAGAACTGCTTTCATAAAACTAGTTTTATCCACCAGAAGACACATTTCAAGACATAAGTTTGTTTTTCTAATGTGGATACACATCGATATTTTGATTACACTAGTATATTTAGGCCGCTGTCTAAATCATTATGCGAGCATTTTTTACTCGAAGCTAAATTTAAGGCCAACTCAATCAAAAGTAACCATGTGACTTCATTTTATAAAAAAATCGACAGATTCGTACGATTTTACTGTAGATTCGTACTGTAAGTCAGTCTCAGAACTCTGTTCCATTGCTGGAGAAGAAGAAATGTGTTGATTACGATAGGGTCGTATACGTGACAATAATTGGCACCAGCGTGCCTCGGAGCTCATCTCAATCTATCGTATTGACTCGCGTTTTTTCTCCATGACATACAGGTCAGATTCACACGGTCACATGTTTGTTCACCCACATTTATTAGCCCTCCCCTGCCCCCAGGCAGCACAAACACACACATACAGATATACGCGCACCCTGGGGGAGAAGCAGTTAGCGAATAAGTGTGCGCGGGGGTCACTCCGTGGCCCAGTGGGTAGCGCGCTCGGTTATTGTCGAGTGTTCTCTGCTGGGCCAGCCCGCCCGAGTGGGCAGGTGCGTGGGTCGCATCCCTCCTGTGCCGATGTCTGTGTTTGCATATACGTGTGCAGGATAAAAGTTAAAGATCTCACGGCATGGCTCCTTTCTACATTGATCCTCACATTGTCACGATACGAATTACTGAAGGTAAAGCGCCCTATCAAAAGGCAGCTCAACTCATCACGAATTCATGAATAATCAATGACGCGTTTTCATCGTTTCTGGCTTCCATATCTCTGGGGACAGTTTCCCATGCCGTTTGTCTCCTTGCCACAGGATCTACCATGGCCGCCAGTCTCCGCTTATGAGCTCATTTCCACAAAGATGGCGTAAAAACTAAAAAAAATCTAATATAAACAGAAATTCCACACAAATGTCTCATTGCGCAGTGTCTTCTGGGCCGGTTGACGGCTTCATCCGGGGACACCACTTCCGGGGACACCGCTTCCGGGGACACCCCTTCCGGCTTGATCCCGGGGCCGGGCATAACGCCACGGAGGTGAGCCAGATGCCGGTGTGGGCTATGCGACTCGCCAATAGCAGCACGTGGCTGGATCAGTTTAAGGACTGGCTGCAACCCGAGGGGTGGCAAGCGGGCAACAGGTAAGAATATATTGCGTTGCAACGTCGACTATAGACATGCCTTTAATTTGTTACTCGTTTCCTATGGTAAGGAGGTATGTTTAATTCATGTAAATTTGTAAGCTTGGCTCTGAAAAGGAAAAATCAGAGAGGTTATTCAAGATTTCCGGATACACTTTTCATCACCCGTATGTACTGTCATGACTGCTTCTGTTTTCATGTTTTATGTACTTTGGCCGGAGGCCAGCCTGTAGTACACTATACTATACTTAGGGAGGTCAAAGAACCATTACTCTTCTTTATGCATTACACGTTGTGACAGAATATTATACTTATTAAGGCGTTTGATACTAAAGTATTTGTGTTTTTTCAAAAGTGAGCTATGACATTTTACAATTTTCATTCCCAATTCCCTCTTCCAAGGCCTGTCCATTGCTTCCTCACTCTCTTTATATTTTGTTTCCTCCTTTGTCGTTACTGTGTTTGACAAAATGGATTTCACAAAAACGTAAAATTAACTTCAGAGATTTTTTATCATTATATTTATATAGAACGCATATTGTGCAGTGAACTAATTTTCACCGAAGTAAGGGTGAGTTTCCATCGTGTATAGATGCCGCGGCACGTCCCTGTCCACTTGATAAACCGTCACCGCCCGTTTCCTCACAACAGTCCTCGGTCACGTGTGGGCCTGCATCTAAATTGGTGTCACGCGGTCAGCGAGAGTTGGTCCATATGTTATCTGTCATTGACTATGGTCACTCTGTGTCTCCTTTCCGCGCGAGGGGATGGGAGGAGATGGGGGTGGCAATGAAATGTGAGTGTCCAGCGCGTATCGAGGGCATAGCCTCCGTACACCCATGGTCAATTCGGTTTACATCATATGTATCCAGTGTATATATCCAGGGTGTGTCTAGTATGTATTCAGGGTGTATCCGGCATGTATCCAGGGTGTATCCGGCATGTATCCATGACATCTCCAGGATGTATGGTATGGTGCTATACGAATAATCTTGTTGCGGTTTTTTAACAAGTTCGTTTATCCTCCGTATTTCGAACCCCCATGACATCTTCTCCCGTGAATCCGGGTAACCCACTCCTGTCCAGTAACATAAGAAAAGAAATGACGGACAAGCGCAATCATTGGTCATATCCACATTGATCCGGGGATGTTTAGCTGCACTCATCATCATCGCCGGCCTTTTCACAAAAAAAGACCACAATAGTGTCATGCGATGGGAAGTAAAATAGACCGATGCACACTCCGACACTAAGCCCCGCCCACGCTTGAGTCCATTTTCCTCAATCGTGAGTGACAATCATAGCTGATGATAGGTACAGATGTGCAGTACTCATCTCTGAAACTTGTTTGTCCGACATAACGCACGTGGAAGACTTTTTTTCATCACATGGTTGGATAAAAGCAAGAGTGACGTCAGTGAATGATTGACGCTTGGATCGGTCCAATAGGTGACATGTTTTAAGTAAGAAAAACACTCGAAAGATCAACACTTTCTCGTGCTTTCTCCTTACCAGAACAGCGTATAGCCAAACAGATCAGCTTATAACTGAGCAGCTCAGCATAACATAAACTGTTCGTGCCACGATTTTGTCTTGCTCAGAGTTAACTTGGTTTAGGGAAGATAAACAAATAACAATTAGTTTTAATGGGAGTTTACAGTTTTTATTCCACGATATCACTATAAACGGGTTCGTTAAAGTAGCAAAAGTGAGGTCCGGCGGGTTTATTTCTGGGAGCATTGCATCTGAGCGTTATGTGAAAATTCCCCAATAATGTCACAAGATTGACAGGGGAGCTTTGATGCAGTGCGTAGACATCTGTGGTCGAGGGCGTGTATTGTTTTCATGGTTGAGTGCTTTTCGTTGAGTGCAAGCCGATGAGCAGACAGAATCTGAGTCTCAATATAAATGCACGTGCGTCTGTATTCCTCTTTGACGTCACTTTCCTCGCTCGCAGAAGTTAAATTGGTAAGTGCGAAAACAAGTGGAAAAAGTATGCCCTTCTACTATTTGGGGCGTTACAGCTCGATAATATAAGCGCGGACACACAGAAGATTAATATGAGCTAAAGTTCTTTTGGCGTGGCACGAACACTTTAATAGATCAGCTTATAACTAAACAGATCAGCCTATAATTGAACAGATCAGCTTATAACTGAATAGATCAGCTTATAACTGAATATATCAGCTTATAACTGAATAGATCGGCTTATAACTGAAGAGATCAGCTTATAACTGAATAGATCAGCTTATAACTGAATAGATCGGCCTATAACTAAACCGATCAGCGTATAACTGAGCAGCACATTTCATAACGGAATAGATCAGCTTATAACTAAACAGATCAGCTTATAATTGAAACGATTAGCTTATAACTGAGCAACTCGGCTCATAACTAAACAGATCAGCTTGTAACTGAACAGATCAGCTTATCACTGCACAGATCAGCTTATCACTGAACAGATCAGCTTATCACTGAACAGATCAGCTTATAACTGAACAGATCAGCTTATGACTGAACAGATTAGCTTATGACTGAACAGATCAGCTTATAACTGAACAGATCAGCTTATGACTGAACAGATCAGCTTATAACTGAACAGATCAGCTTATAACTGAACAGATCAGCTTACAACTAAAAGAAGAACAATATATGCTTGGGTAAATCTATGCAGAGGCTTGATATATGTATTCACAAAGGTAACTAAGATCACTCTTTTCCGGGTTCCCGTGATAACCCTTGAGGCCCTAAGGTCGGTGACTATAATTTAGTTGCTGAGGTTTTGGTGCACATCTCTGGTCCTGATTTAAGCGAAGGCGACCGATACTAAATCCCCCATGGCACTCATCTCATCCTCAACCTCCCCGGTCCATCTTGTATGTTAGAACCCACCATAAGGGTCATTGCGGTAAATGATAGACGTTAGCTATACTTGAGCTATGCTGAAACAATGATTCGCCCTGACTTAGAAGAATGACCCCTCCCCCCATCCATTCACCCACCGTATATCTGATCTTTGCTCGTGCCGCACGGCGCCAGTATATACTTGATCTCTGATCGTGCCGCAGGGGTAAGTTGCGATCGTGGTTGGAATGCCAACCGGAAGAAAACGATTGTCTCAACAATTCCACGTGCTTCCGGTTTGGTGTGCGTCACTGTCTGTGTCCGGATGGCTTCAGTGGTACACGCTGCGAGAACACCACCGACGTCGGAGGTAATTCCGTCTTATATTTGTCACCAAGTCGCAGTCGAATTATGCAAATTAGGTACCAATGATAACATTTACGCATTTTTAATAACAACTCGATTGTATGAGGCGTCGATCTGTTATCGGATGTTCCAATTTATTCTGTTGTAGGATGAAAAGAAAGGCCTTGTCATGTGTGCCGCTGAAACAAAGCATTGCAATCGTTCATGTTAGGACTATTTCGTCTAGACAATAAACCGATGCCTGCAGCAGTTGCACAGGATTCAGATTCAGATTCATATCAGACATGTACGTGATGCATATTTAGACAACCGCCATGCCTGATCGTCGTGCCCACCACGGGATTAATGCAGTATCACTCCGCTTGTTTTCTCGGTTTACAGACAGATGCGTATTTCAATGTGTCCGCCATTGTCAGTTTGGGTACGTGTTGGACCCAGCCACGGAATGCTACCAGTGCAAGTGTGCTGCCGATCCGTGCCAGGTAATGACTGCATAGCGCTACTTAATTGTGAGAGCTTATTGGTTGTTGTATGGTTGTTCTCTGCACATATATGTCAACGATATTCTTTTAATTATTAGTTCAATGCGCTGTTTGGTATGCACATAAGAGGTTACCTTAATGTCAATAGCGGCCGGTTTGTTAAAATTCGGCTTCAGGCACATAAACCTATCTTGGGGGCCCTGGGGTCCACTTTTCTCATGCATTACTGTGCGTCCAGGAAACAACCCACCAGATTTGTATTAGGTTCCCTCCCGGGTTTGGGGGTGCAGATGAGATATTTATTTGGTTGGGTAAACCCAGCCGCCGTTGCCCTTTGGTTATCATGACAAAGTAGTTCGCTTGAGTTGGATAGTGAATGCATATTGGTTTTTCAATAAAACGATCTTATCAATTAAGTAAAGCGTCCGTCAGAACATTTTAATTGTAATATGATGCCATTGTAGAAATTTAAATGCGGTACCAAGGAGGTGTGCGAACTCCATCGGCAGCCATGCTCAAGCTTTCCGTGTCCACCACCAGCTCCTGGCTGTAAATGTAAGCCATCTTGTCTCACGTCAACTCCTGGCTGTAAAGGCAAGTCATCTTGTCTCTCGTCAACTCCTGGCTGTACGGGTAAGCTATCTTGTCTCTCGTCAACTCCTGGCTGTACGGGTAAGTCATCTTGTCTCCCCTCAACTCCTAGCTGTACGGGTAAGTCATCTTGTCTCTCGTCAACTCCTGGCTGTACGGGTAAGCTATCTTGTCTCATGTCAACTCCTGGCTGAACAGGTAAGTCATCTTGTCTGCCCTCAACTCTTAGCTGTACAGGTAAGCCATCTTGTCTCTCCTCAACTCCTGGTTGTAAAGGTAAGCCATCTTGTCTCACGTCAACTGTTGGCTGTAAAGGTAAGCTATCTTGTCTCTCGCCAACTCCTGGTGGTACAGGTAAGCCATCTTGTCTCAGGTCAACTCCGAGCTGTAAAGGTAAGTCATCTTGTCTCCCTTCAACTCCGAGCTGTAAAGGTAAGCTATCTTGTCTCTCGTCAACTCCTGGCTGTAAACGTAAGCCATCTTGTCTCATGTCAACTCCTGCCGTTTACAACCGTTTAACGTATGATAATATATCTATTGTGTAGATTCACAGTCCGAAAATGAGCGTGAAAAGTGTTCCCAAGTTGAGCGGCTTTACCATGTTCATTTTCATGAATTAGGTAAACTTCATAGTCATAGATGTTCCCTGGCGCTGTTGGCCAGCAGGTTGTTGGCGCTCACGAAACCTGATACCTGCATCTTGCCCTTCAGTTTCATCCAAACCCATGTCATTGTTCCGAGATGTTTCTTGGCCCAATTTAGCCTTCACAAAAGTGGAATGAAACACCAACTTTGTTTCATTTCATTCCATTTCAGCCATAGACGACGAGGCGTCGACGTGTGATGACGTCACGCACTGTACATCCGGGTGTAAGTTCGGTCCCTCCGTGGACACGTCTGGCTGCCCGACGTGTCAGTGCCGGGCGGACCCCTGCAAGGTGCGACCCCCCCCCCCCTCCCTACACACACACACACAGAAGGGTACATCCTCCAGTATATGGGTGGGGCGGAGGAGGAAGGTTGTGGACAATGAGCTACTTATCTTTCCCTGTAATGTGTATTAATTAATGTATTATGATTTTGCAATGGCCTGAAAAATATCTTTGTGTACTAATTGTCACGTGTCATGATTTGTGTTGTACGGCTACCTCACAGCATATTAGTTACATAAGTACCCGTCATTATACAGTCGGATGCTCTTTCTGAGTTTGTTTCACAGGTGTAGACGTGTTTGACAAACCTTTTCGTCTCCAAACCTCCCTAAGCCCCTCGAGCACACCCATTAATAGTATAAAGTCAGCAGTAATTATATTTACTTCAATAACTCAATTTATACATTGAAGAAAATTGAGAGAGAAGCGAAAGATTAAATAAGAATCTGTATTAATCAGAAGATTAGAGCCAACATTTGATGAGTGAAGTGCCGAATGGCCACATCGCACTCTGACTTTATATTGCTCTTTACGATGCGATGTACATGCTATGCGCCCACCACTGTCTACAGTCGGTCAAGTGTAGAGCAGGACGTCAGTGTGTCATGGAGTCATTACCATGTTTCGGTAACAACTACGGTTGCCATGGTAACGACCGGACGTGGCGAGCCGTATGCCGGTCGGGTACGTCGTTGCTCAGTTATTTCACATTTCATAGTGTAGAAATGGTCTGGAAGCCATGCAAGTCACGCTTAAATCTAAACGCATATGAATATAAATGGCACATATGTAATCGTCACAATATTCGTCAATCAATTGAAATGGATAAGCTTTGTGATAAGATATAAATACTATAAAAAATATAAATTGCTCATATTAATTTGACTAGGTTAAAACTGTGCATTGGCTCACAGATCCCCCAATGTTAAAAGATCGTGAATACTGTAAAATGATAATGAAAAATAAACGATGCTAATAGTGCAACTGTACTCCATATTGGTCCATCTCTGAATGAGGAATGGGGGTTACCTGCGTAGCGATTCATCGTTTTCCAATACCGGTTCTTTACAAAACCCTGATCTGGTAAAGATGACATCGTTTGATCTCTGGCAATCTCTGTTTGTTTACCTTGAGGTATTTGTTTTATCCAGAGAAGAAACCTGGAGAATGTCCGGATTACGAGGATTACGAGCATTACGAGGATAACTACGATTACTCCGGGTCGGGAGATTACTCCGGAGTAAGCGCCAGCATGATGAGAGGGCACTGATCCGTCTCCCAAAACTGGATCTAACAAACGTTCAATCTCTATATGTACTGTCATATATAGATGACCACAGTCCATGACGCTAACATTTAACGAGGTACTGTAGAGCGTAAGCCAAATCCTTTGATTTAGATACCCAGGACGGAACGAATGTCTTGAAAGGAAAAAGTAAATCAATAGTAACATCAAAACGCAACATGATGGTAGGTTCCTTAGTATATACGGTGACTCTAGGAGTAGCACCCCCCCCCCCCCCCTCTCACCAATTCCCCCGTCCATCGGGCCATAAGGTAATCAATCTCCTATCCGATCAATCTGGGGAATAGCTCACATATATTCCGTTTAACCACACCGGGAGGCCGCTTTGCCCCACTTACCCCAATACATGGCACCTCAGATACCATGCCCAATAGCATCACCTCCCCCACTAGGAATCTCGAGCTGTGGTGGTAACCTGAACACATGCGACATTGACCCATTCGCCGGCGGTCAAAATTAGGACATGGCTGCCAATGCATTGCTTATATGTATGTTTGTGACAATATAGCAATCCAAATACATAAATATTTTATTGATGTATAGAAACAATTAAGATAACACCAAAATCTTTGTCGGAAATCATTTCGCCAGTCATGCCTTTTCTAACGTTGCGTATATATTGGGGAAGTCATGTGTCAACTACCCACATGTGTGCAACATCTGATCAATTCCAGGGGTCGGTGGTCTTTCCCTCGGACACGAACCACGTGGACAGCCGTAGCCCCTGTCTCAGCATGTGCACCAGTGACGTCAACTGTACCGGGCTCACCAAGTGCTGTGCCACCGAGTGTGGCAGGAGCTGCATGATGCCCACCCTGACCAGTAAGAACCCCAATAGACCAAGCCATACTCAGGCACTGAGCCCCGCCCGCGCTTGAGTTCTTTTTCCGTAATCACGAGTATGAAATTGACAATCATGGCTGCGGGGGGGGGGGGGGGGCGCAAGAGGGGGGGGAGGGGGGTCGTGTTCCCAGATCACGAAGAATAAATTTCCTTATTCCCATGTCATGATTAATTAAAACAAGAACTCATACAAAGGCATACAAAGGAAGGGCGGATACATAATGTCAATTGACGATTTCCTGATTCACGTTTATTTCATATTAAAATTCCCAGTTCACGATTAATGAAAATTCTTGATCACGGCTAATACCCCATTCCCTGTTCACGAATAATTATTTTCCTCATTCCCAGTTCACGGTAAAATGAAAAGTTCATTCTCGAGGAACGGATATACACCTCCCCCCCCCCCCCCCCCCCATGGCTGATGGTGAGAACAAATGAAAAGTACCCATCTCTAAAACTCATCTCTAGGAACCAGTGGCGCCACTATGCGGCCTATTCAATGTTATTTTGACTCCCCATTCGTCAAGCTTGGGACCGCTTGTTTGCGAGTGCCATTTGGGGGGTATATTTGGGGGCAGATTAAAATCAAAATGACCATCTGTTCCCCAAAATCATTGTGGAGGGGCAAGAGGAGGGGGTTGGGCCAATGAGGTCGCATCGCAATGGAAAGTAGAAGGGACAATCTTACTACGTTTACTAGTGTCCTACAACCCAGATTTCCGCTGCGTTCATACAATACCGACGTCCTAAAGACAATTCACAATTTATAGTAAAAAACTAAATGTCATTAGAAGCTTCTAACAGCTCGTCTGTATCACCTATCAGGTCAGGATCAGTGTCGTCTGGAGCGGAATGAGGCCATAGAGAGCGGCACCTCATGGTACGTCCCGGAGTGTGACCAGGATGACCTCTACAGACCGATGCAATGCCAGACGCTCGAGGGGCAAGATATCTGCTACTGTGTCGACCCGCAGGCAGGGACCTACCTTCCGGGCACCTTCAACATCTCCAGCAGCGATGGTTGTAAAGGTAACAGGAGGTCCATATATGTTTATATCAAGAGCAGATCCAGAATTTTGATTGAAAAGAGCCCGGCCGGACGTGAGGTTTATGACTTAGGTCCAGCGAGTTCTCCGTAAACACACTTACAAGGGGACTTGCGAGGGGGAGGGTGGGGGGGGGGGGGGTGTTGAGCTCTCTCTCTCTCTCTCTCTCTCTCTCTATATATATATATATATATATCTTACGTGGCCGGATGGTCCTACCCACACTAATAGTGGGGCCTCAACGAAAAGAACGGGTCAACGTTTGTTTCGGTCCAAGCTCTGCATGACGCTGCAATAATACCGTACTAATGTTAAGATTAATACAAAGAATTCTTTGAGTGAAGGGAAAGATGACAACAGGGAATGTGTGTAGTAGCTGTTCTCTTCTTACCGTGCCTCAAAGAAATGGTCAGGAGCGAAATATAAACCAAACGGTACCTGCGCGCCACAGGAGAGAAATAGGCCGGCCTTGTTCGGGATACCCTTGGGGAGGCCGTTGTTGACTTGATCTTCTATTCCCCCAGATGTCTTGTCCCGTCATATTTGTCGCCCGTTAACCCACTGTCGTCTCGCCTGTGACTTCGGCTTGGCTGTCGACACCATGGGATGTCAAACGTGCTCATGTGCCGAAGACCCGTGCTTGGTGAGTGGTGACGGTGACGGTGCTGATGGTGAGAACAAAACAGTCAATACAAATACATGACAATGACATTTAGCTGGCACTATACCGTACAAGGATTTGTTTGCTGGTTGATTACTTGACTCGATGCTTACATATTATTATGGTTGAGTTATATTGTATGTTCTCTTTGTGTATGTTACCCTTACTCTTTGGCATAATGCCAGTTACTAAACCTTGATGCTTAACATGTAATTTTAGCTATAAAAGTACATTTTTTATTCACGAGGACTTTAGGTTTATTAAACAGCCCAACGTCTCTCGCATATCAAAACTGCCGAATGGGACACATGTCCTTGTAAGTGATTCAATGACACTAACGCCTAACGCTCCGCCAACCTTGCTTCTAAAAACATTAAAGTTACTCATCAAGCTATATTTTTCTTGAAAATGTAAAAACTATTTCGATTGGCAATGATGTATTTATATTCTTAGCATAGAAGTACACCGTAATATGCACATTGCGGCAGTTTTATACCTTTCATCATGCGATGACAGATTTTTTTCTCATGAAGGTTACAGTTATGCAGGCAGGCAATGTGTTCTAAATGTGTTTCCAAAATATTTCGAAAACCATAATTTAAGTAACAAAATTGCTGCATGAGCAGCTTTAAAGGAACGGTAATTTATTTTAGGTTGATCATAACCTTCCAAAATGGTTATAGGCGGGTTGAACAATTTCGGGCTTACAAGAAAACGTTATACAAACATTCCTTGAAAGCTAAGCATAACGTTATCTTTTAACGTTTGCGTAACGCCAGGAAAACTTTCCCAGATAACGTAATCGGAACGTACTTGTAGCTCCAATCAAACTTTTGCCTGACGTTCCACAAACGTTATTTTGTTATCTGAGCAGCTGGTATACGCATATTTATGGCTATTAAGATTCCAACATGTAAGTAATGGCTAAGTTGACATGTAAATTAATGAAGCTTAACTTTGTGCCAAAATGCCAGATATGGTATACGTTTTGAGTAATTTGGAGTAATAAATTAATAAAGCCTTCTATTTAGCGCTTTATAATTAGGGCGTACCGATATCATGTATTGTAAGCAATGTCTCCCCACAGGACAAAGCGAGTCCGTGTGGCCCGGACCTGGTGTGTGAGCGCATGTCACGACCATATTGCCCTTCGTGCCCGCCAATGGTCGTTTGTTTGGGTAAGCACGTATTTCCCCGCCAAAAAGCAAACCTCGTTTTGGCGTTTTTGTGTTGTTTTGTATCCTCTTCTTAATGTTCTCATCGAATCAGATCTGCAATACAGATGCGTCTTTGTTCGTAATTTAAAGCATTTGATTGCGTTACTTTTATCAAGTATAGCGAGTGGAACTGGAACCTTAGGTCTCACGTCTGATGTACAGGGAAAGTTATTTAATGATCGATAAATGCCTGCCTCGTGTGACACAAACTGTTGCAAAGTACACGTGAGTAGACTTCCTGGAGTTAAGCTGCCTGCAATGTTACGTCCACAGAGCCTAAGTGGTCGACTGCTACGTGTGAGTCTGGCTTGGACCCCAAGCGAGCAAACGACCTCTCCCTAGCGCTTTGTTGGCTGCCTGACGAGGAGAAGGAACACTCGTGTCCGCCCGGCCACGGCTGTGTCCGTATTCACAGCTTCCATGCCTCGATAGGAGTCTGTTGTCCGGTGGCTGACACTAACCAAGGTCTGATTATTAACAGCTCGATTATGAATCATAATACCTCGGGTTAATTTAGTTTGTTGCTGTTTCAAAGCAGTTCTGCTTTTTAATGTCGAAGGTGGAAAAAGTCCAACTTTTTAATGTCTCCGATTAAAAAAGTCCAACGTTGTAATGTCCTCGGTTGAAAAGTCTGAGTTTTAAATGACCGCAGCTCAACCATATATACAATATTCGCTTTCCACATAGTCCACATATGTAATGTCCCCTCTTGCAGTATCGTTTTTTTTTACAATGGGATGAATAACGTTAGAATGAGTTTAGCAGATAACTGAAAATGAGTTGAACACTGAATAGGGCTACTGGGCGGATTGAAGCGGATTTAATTAATTATCAGTTTAACTTTAAAACTGTTTAAACAGTTAACAGTTTAAAATTAAGGGGATTTTTGTTTTTTTCAAAGTTATGTTTTATCAAAACCTAACAATGTTTGCATTGCAGCGGAAAAGCCCGGCAGCTGTCCGGCGTCAACAAGTATGCCTAACGTTTGCAGGGAGGAGTGCACCACCGATATGGACTGCGATGGCGACCTCAAGTGCTGTGCCCATATCTGTGGCAGTCAATGTCACATTCCGCAAGGTACAACTAAGCTCCGGGGGGGGGGCTGAGGGGGATAACTAAATACCACAAATATATAAGGAGGTGCCTCTGGGAAATCTTTCTCATCCAAGCACCAAGAAATGTGTCAAATTAGGGCCCATCCATCTACCAGGTGAGCAAGCAAAATATACTATGACGAATATCTTTACGATTGCGTAACTTTATATACAAGAAACTGGCTTGGCGCTTGCTATCTTTGAACTTCATACAGTCTGTCAATTTGGTTGCATATTACATGATGTTTAAAATCAGGACATGCAGTTGTAATGTTAACCGTTGCAGTGAACATGAATTCGACATGTCAACAGAGGCTGGAGGACGCTATGCTTCAGCTGAAACTCATGCCAGGGTCTCCGATCTTCATCCCCAGGTTTGTGGTTAATTCCAGGGTCAGTACTTTATCCCAAGGTCAGTGCCTCATTCCTAGATCAGTACTTTAACCCATGGTCAGTGCCCAATTCCTAGGTCAGTACTTTATCCCAAGAGTCAGTACTTTATTTCAAGGTCAGTGACTCATCCCTTGATCCGTACTTTATTCGAAGGTCAGTACCTCATCCCTAGGTCAGTACTATATCCGAAGGTCAGTGCCTCATCTCTAGCTTAGTAATTTATCCCAAGGTCAGCGCCTTATCCCTTGGTCCGTACTTTATCTCAAGGTCAGTGAATCATCCCTTGGTCCGTACTTCTTCCCCAGGCCAGTGCTTTATACTAACGTCGGTAGATACAAGTCAACATCGGCTCAAATCATATTAGAGAGTTATTGCACTACGTTTTCGATTGAACGTATCCCCAAACGTAACCCGATGAGAAATTACGTCATCAACACTCGGGGCGTTTCCTAACCTACGTAGATACGTTTGCGGGATCCGTTTGCGGGACAACGTATGAATAGCCTTTCTAACGTTTTGTCCGTACGTATCACAGCCCAAGGGAATTCCCTTAATATCTTTAATTTCTCTGCAAATACATGTTTCAGTTTATGCAATTATCGGGAGAGGATACTTCACAGATACTTATATATAACATTGATTGTCTTTAGAAGGAGCAAAGCAAAATAATTTGTCAAATGTAAGTGGAACAGGTTTCGGTCGTCTGCAGTAACCGTGGCCAGCGCATTAGCCGTGGCCAGCGCAGAAGCCGTGGCCAGCGCAGTAGCCGTGGCCAGCGCAGTAGCCGTGGCCAGCGCAGTGGCCGTGGCCAGCGCAGTAGCCGTGGCCAGCGCAGAAGCCGTGGCCAGCGCAGTAGCCGTGGCCAGCGCAGTAGCCGTGGCCAGCGCAGTGGCCGTGGCCAGCGCAGTAGCCGTGGCCAGCGCAGTAGCCGTGGCCAGCGCAGTAGCCGTGGCCAGCGCAGTGGCCGTGGCCAGCGCAGAAGCCGTGGCCAGCGCAGTGGCCGTGGCCAGCGCAGAAGCCGTGGCCAGCGCAGTAGCCGTGGCCAGCGCAGTAGCCGTGGCCACCACAGTAGCCGTGGCCAGCGCAGTAGCCGTGGCCAGCGCAGTGGCCGTGGCCAGCGCAGAAGCCGTGGCCAGCGCAGTAGCCGTGGCCAGCGCAGTAGCCGTGGCCACCACAGTAGCCGTGGCCAGCGCAGTAGCCGTGGCCAGCGCAGTGGCCGTGGCCAGCGCAGAAGCCGTGGCCAGCGCAGTAGCCGTGGCCAGCGCAGAAGCCGTGGCCAGCGCAGTAGCCGTGGCCAGCGCAGTAGCCGTGGCCACCACAGTAGCCGTGGCCAGCGCAGTAGCCGTGGCCAGCGCAGTGGCCGTGGCCAGCGCAGTAGCCGTGGCCAGCGCAGAAGCCGTGGCCAGCGCAGTAGCCGTGGCCAGCGCAGTAGCCGTGGCCAGCGCAGTGGCCGTGGCCAGCGCAGTAGCCGTGGCCAGCGCAGTAGCCGTGGCCAGCGCAGTAGCCGTGGCCAGCGCAGTGGCCGTGGCCAGCGCAGTAGCCGTGGCCAGCGCAGTGGCCGTGGCCAGCGCAGAAGCCGTGGCCAGCGCAGTGGCCGTGGACAGCGCAGTAGCCGTGGCCACCACAGTAGCCATGGCCAGCGCATTAGCCGTGGCCAGCGCAGTAGCCGTGGCCAGCGCAGTAGCCGTGGCCAGAGCAGTAGCCGTGGCCAGCGCAGTAGCCAGTCTCCCAGTGCACAATGTCGCACAAACAAGTAACACTCGACCACTAGCGTTGAACTATTATATCTGCGACTAACACGGACGACACTAGGGAAAGAGAAACAATACACTATGTTGGATGGCTTATAATTTTAGCAACTCTAGTTTCGTAAAAACATTTTCATCACAAAAAAGCATTACCAGTTTCTTTCAAACAAAAACATGATTTATACATAACAATACCTAGGACCTCCCCTATTAGAGGGACCAAAATTGTAAATTGTGACGAACGCCAGCCGTCGCTTAACGGGTATCGACTGAACACCGAGAGTAAAACCGAAACGTAAATGTATCGGCGCTAACGGATCGGGTTGCGTATCAGTGGCGCAGAAACGTAGTTGAATAACTCTCTATTGTTCAGCATATCTCGTAGGTCTTCTTAGAAAACCTAATCGCTGCCTTGATACTTCACTGAAGGTCTACAAGCTACTGTTTTAGCGCGTGCAATGCATATTTTTTAATACGTAATGGCGTTCCGTTAAGTTAACGTCTCCTGCCGCCAGGTGTCAGATTGACGGGGCTTGGTTTTCGGTGCAGTGCCATGAGAGTTACGGCGTCTGTTGGTGCGTGCGCAGCGACGGAAGCAGGCGTCGCGGCACCCAGGTCCGCGGCGTGCCCGACTGCAGCGCAGGTAGTCATCGCAACAGCCCTGGGCAATGACGGGTGGAGGGGGGCGGGGTTGTAAGGGGGGTCAGGATACATCTGGAGACTTTCTCCGTTCTCCATTTTTTCTCCATTTTGACTAGCCATTTTGAGGTAGCCAACCGACCAGTATCTCATATGTGTTTGATATAATGTAACATAGGCCTAAGTTGAAACCACGGAAGATGTGCAGAAGGAATGATAATATTCAGACACGGCCAAAACATACCATGGCGTAACGAGTTGAGTGACATAATCATCATGCATTAAGCTATGTATGAATATATTGCTCTGTAAATGGTTATTGAACTTTCAATGACCCATATAAATGGAGATTTGCGCATGTTCTTTGTGTATGTTACGTTTTTCATCACATTATTCATTTTGAAAACATGGTTGGCTTGGTCGCTGGCAGATGTTCCTGATGGGGCCATGGATGAACCAGGTAATGTCGTTCGTTGTTTTGCTATGAGAAGATACATCAACGTGATTAAAGACATCTTTTACTCACCTTGGTACATCAGTAACTATCTGTGGTTTAATTGTTTATTCCCTTGGTGCATTCCCATCGTTATTTGCTGAACAAAAGTTACATGTCATACACCAACTTGTGGCAACAAACGGCACAACGATAATTCCAGCGCAACATAATATTTTAAGTTTATTTTACTGTTCTATTTAGTGACGTTCCTATATATGGGCTCCATAAGTTTAAATCTCTGCGCAAATACACTACTAACTAGCTGGTACACATTAAAGCAAGAATCATATTATCCGTGGGAAGTCATACACTTGACAACGTGAGTACCGTTACACTAGTTGCTGATATCCAACCAGTAGCGTTGCCTTATTGTATTGTAATCTATTCCTTACAGTTTGTCCTTCGAACTCAGCGATTCATGCCTGTCCATCATACATGTGCTCGGAGTATATAGACGAAATGGAGAACTGTTCTGCGGCATGCAGGATTAACCCATGTGGGTCTTGCACTGTTGAGTTCTTCGATGGCCTAAACAGACCGACCAAGTGTCTAGAGGGTGAGCGACTTTCGTTACTTATATTAACCTCACTCATTTTGCGAGCCAATGCACATGTGCATGTGCACGTCAAATGCGATATCAAATAGTTGGGAACTAATTAAACCAGTGTAAACGGGCCAAATTATTTAAATAAAGAATTACACGCATTATGTGGATTATGTGCATTAAGTAAAACTAAAGGACAGAAAATGTTCTCATATATTAATGTACGACTGCGACATAAACAACACAGCACAGGACTTTTGGACGACTATATTACAAAGAACACTGAGCAGGCATTCAGCAGCACAACATTACAAACAAATAACCCATACTTGAACATATTAATAGCGAATAAGAACAACCCACTATTAACCTAAATCGTTTCGAGCTAGCAATATACCGGATAGAAGGCAACAAAGGAATAGAAACAATGAAGAATTCGCCAGTGGTAAGTATGGTAGACCGGCGTAATAACGAGTCATAAATGATATTAAGCTCAATTTAGTAATCGGGTGGATATTAAAATTGTATTTTCTAGAAATGCTTCATGATTTAATTGTGATCGTGGGCTTCAGAGAAAGCTGAATACTGATTTAGAACATGAACATTCTCCTCGGATTGAGATAAACAATACTCCCAAATGTTATTCCTGATAACCACTTAAGTATAACGGTATGCGTCTAGACCCATAGGCATTCTGCCTTGATGTACGGCTTCAGTGCGTGATTACAAGCGTGGATCCATGCGAGCCCCCCCCCCCTTTTTGAGCCGAAATTTATACCATTTAACATATGAAAACCGACGCCCCCACCCTCTCCCCTATCCAGCATATCTGCATCCGACCCTGAACCGGTCCCCCCCCCCCGCCTACCCTATCCAGAGTTTCTAGATCCGCCCCTAGATTTCGTATCATGAAGGTCCTTCAGGCTGAAGAAATTAATCTTGGTATTATGTTTGAAGGAAGATATATAGAGTAATCCCAAGTACTGTCGGGCAGTTCATCCAATGAAGTATTGTTCCCCACAGCAAGCTTTTAATTGAGTATGTTTTCTTTAAACGCGGAAGTAACAGGGCGTTTCTACTTCTGATGGGATGGCGCGATACTTTAGAGACTGGCGGGGGATCTAGCGATCTCAGACATTGTGGGGAAGCCCGTTAACCATTTTATATAACGTACATGGAACAGTTAGTTCCACGTCAAAACAACGTCAGCTTATATTCTTCTTCTATGTTTACCCTTTTACATTCCATAGTTATCACGCCCCGAATAGTAGAAGGGAATATTTTTTCTACTAATTTCCGCGCATACCGATTTAAATGCTGGGAGCGAAGAAAGTGACGTCAAAGAGGAATACATCATTGGGGAATTTTCAAATAGAGCTCAGATGCAATGCCCCGAGAAATAAACCCATCAGACATCAGTTTGCTACTTTGACGAACACGTTCATAGTGATTTCGTGGAATAAAAACTGCAAACTCCTGTTGAAACACATTCTTATTTGTTTAGGTTTCATAAACAATATTAACCTTGAGCTTAACAAAACTGTTGTCCTTTTTCCATAATCGTGAGCATGACATTGACAATGACAGCTGATGGTAAATACAAGTAAGAAGTACTCTGAAACAGACAAGAACGTGACAATGGGGTGAGTTCGGGTATACGAGAGGAGTAGTGGGACTCCGCGGAGTGCAAGAGCGGATCATGAAGGGGGGGAGGGGGTCAGGGGGTTCAGACCCCCCACCCCTTTTTGTTAATAAAGATTGTCGTTTTTCAATGCAAAATTTAGGCCATCTGAGGCGAGGAAGAACGCGAAGTTTTCAGTAGACCCGGTCGTCAAAAAATTGGTAGATCCCCCGGTCGCACTTTGGACCCACTCCTTTTCACATTCCTGGATACGCACTTGGAGTGCATAACCGAACGCGGAGATTGTGGTCCGATATCGCGGTCACGTGGTACATTTTACTCCCAGACCTAGTTTACTCCCCACCCATAGGAGGATCACGAGGATTTCCAACACGGCGTCCAGGCCCCACAATACGCTAAATATATAGAGCGTACTATTTCTATCTGGAAAAAAATTGGTGATCTATTTTATATTACTGTTTGATGATCTTCATGATTTGTGGATTTCAGCAAGTGCAACTTTCACGCGGATCGGGGATTTTGCGCTCGGCTTATATTTATCCGCACACGAGCGGAATTGTTGAGCGCGCATGCTACAAATATCTGCGCCGATTACTCCGGTCGCTTATCCGAACTCACCCATGGTGCTTTGTTTTTTCCGACTTGTTTGTCCACACGATTGGATAAAAGCGACGTCAGTGAAGGGGTTACAGCCTAGATCGGTCGATTACCGTGTCATGTACCGAACTATGAGTTCGACATATGTGTCAACGTATTGATGGGTTTCGAGGACTTTGGATATTCATTGCCCGTGAATCCCAGTTCGCGATGTCTGTGAGAGTAGTGACAATCGGCGCATCATAGCTAAGACATATGGCGATACTCCCTGATAGATCTGACATGTCACGCTCAATGATTATTATAATATTTACAAACTTATTAATGAGCCAAAAGAAATTCACACGAATATGTAAACCAAACAGATTGTATTACCCACATCACTTCGGCATTTGTAGTTAATAGTGTAATCGATTATATTGCATGACATTGTGTTGTCGTTATTGTGTATTTTATAATACATTATTTATGATGCCGATAGATATATCACAATATAACGCATTAAGAACTGGATTTTATGACAATATGAGGTATACGTAGATATCTAACCTAGTGTCCTTATATGTACCAGGTCCTATCCATCTTGTCGTAAGTCAAGCGCAGCCAATTATTGATACCAGTGAGACTAAATCACTTGATGCTACCATACCAGTTCGATGCCCTTCCGCGCTCGTATGCTATGTTTGGTATCTAACACAATATTGGACTATTCTATAGCGCTTTTCGGTATTTGTATGTTCGCCACAGAAATGAGTTCCTGTCAGAGGCACGTGGTTGAGACAAGGAAGATTATGGAGAACGACCAAGATGAGATCGATATGATGTACCACATGACACTCGATTACCTCCACCGGTACCGATCGGGGATAACCAATGGCGCCAAGGACCCGCTCCTGAATGGTAAGGTACATTCTGGGTGGGCAGCATGTCCTCATCGCTGTTACCTCCACTGGCACCGATCGGGGATAACCAAGGGTGCCAAGGACCCGCTACTCCATGGTGAGGTACAGTCTGGGTGGGCAGCATGTCCTCATCGCTCAGTAACCTCCACTGGCACCGATCGGGGATAACCAAGGGTGCCAAGGACCCGCTACTCCATGGTGAGGTACAGTCTGGGTGGGCAGCATGTCCTCATCGCTCAGTTACCTCCACTGGCACCGATCGGGGATAACCAAGGGCGCCAAGGACCCGCTACTCCATGGTGAGGTACAGTCTGGTGGGCAGCATGTCCTCATCGCTCAGTTACCTCCACTGGCACCGATCGGGGAGAACCAAGGGCGCCAAGGACCCGCTACTCCATGGTGAGGTACAGTCTGGGTGGGCAGCATGTCCTCATCGCTCAGTAACCTCCACTGGCACCGATCGGGGATAACCAAGGGTGCCAAGGACCCGCTACTCCATGGTGAGGTACAGTCTGGGTGGGCAGCATGTCCTCATCGCTCAGTTACCTCCACTGGCACCGATCGGGGATAACCAAGGGTGCCAAGGACCCGCTACTTCATGGTGAGGTACAGTCTGGGTGGGCAGCATGTCCTCATCGCTCAGTTACCTCCACTGGCACCGATCGGGGATAACCAAGGGTGCCAAGGACCCGCTACTCCATGGTGAGGTACAGTCTGGGTGGGCAGCATGTCCTCATCGCTCAGTTACCTCCACTGGCACCGATCGGGGAGAACCAAGGGTGCCAAGGACCCGCTACTCCATGGTGAGGTACAGTCTGGGTGGGCAGCATGTCCTCATCGCTCAGTTACCTCCACTGGCACCGATCGGGGATAACCAAGGGTGCCAAGGACCCGCTACTCCATGGTGAGGTACAGTCTGGGTGGGCAGCATGTCCTCATCGCTCAGTTACCTCCACTGGCACCGATCGGGGAGAACCAAGGGCGCCAAGGACCCGCTACTCCATGGTGAGGTACAGTCTGGGTGGGCAGCATGTCCTCATTGCTCAAATACTTCCACTAGCACCGATCGGGGATAAGAAAGGGCGCCAAGGACCCGCTGCTCCATGGTGAGGTACAGTCTGGGGGGGTGGGCAGCATGTCCTCATTGCTCAAATACCTCCACTGGCACCGATCGGGGATAACCAAGGGTGCCAAGGACCCGCTACTCTATGGTGAGGTACAGTCTGGGGGGGTGGGCAGCATGTCCTCATTGCTCAAATACCTCCACTGGCACCGATCGGGGATAACCAAGGGTGCCAAGGACCCGCTACTCTATGGTGAGGTACAGTCTGGGTGGGCAGCATGTCCTCATCGCTCAAATACTTCCACTAGCACCGATCGGGGATAAGAAAGGGCGCCAAGGACCCGCTGCTCCATGGTGAGGTACAGTCTGGGGGGGGGGGGGGTGGGCAGCATGTCCTCATTGCTCAAATACCTCCACTGGCACCGATCGGGGATAACAAAGGGTCCCAAGGACCCGCTACTCGGTGGTAAGGTACAACAGTTGAAACAGCTCGCCATATCTGCAAACCAAGTTGAAACACTATACCTTATCTGCAATAGTAATTGAGACAGTCCGCTGTATCTACAATCTCTAATTCCTACATTTAAACCCATCCGACATTTCTTCATGTGCTATTTTTCAGTTGTAACATATCTCCATTTTTATTGAAATCAGTAAATGTCTGCACTTATCTGCAAATCAATATGTCAAGCCTTTTGTATGATATTTCCTGTTGTAGCACACATATGCAACACACTTGCAGGCGCTGCAACATGCCTTCAACATTACTAATGTTATGTTCGCCAATGTGCCCTTAGCGTTTTCATATACAAGCTTTTATTACATTTCTTAAGCACCCTTTGGCTCGCGGGGAGCCTTTCGGGGCAAGCGGTCCCTCAGCCGGAGGCCTTTACCCCTCTACTGGATGACCCTCCAGCCAGCCACGCTGCGCTCAAGCCAACGCCGATCACGTGACCGTACTACGTTTGTCCGGCGGAAGCGGAGTTCGGGTGGCCAGCAGCGGTACACGCCCACTGGCTTTGAATGCGCCATGGAGAGGGGACGCCATGTCATCGGTACAGACAGGGTGTCGTGGTGTATCATCCATAGGGTGACCAACAATATCGCCTATACTATATGTATTTATATAATTATTATATAAATATATTACCTATGTATGTATATATATACGTGCAACGGAAGGAGCAAGAGAAAAGTGCACCGACCCGGTACTGCTGCGATTTGTTATAGAGCCTTGACGCGAGAAATTATTTCTTTTCAACAAATTGGAGGTAAATTGCTTACATTTGTTTTATTTTCAATTAGGTACTACGCATACAGTTCTGAGATACAGTTATCAGATTAAAATACTATCCACTGTAATCATGTTAACTGCATTATTTATATAATGTGCGTCAAGACCTTTAAGAAATTGTCTGCAGTGAACTAGGTAATATTTCATTTGAATGAAAACGGAAATGTGTCGGGATCATTCGCTAGGTGGCGCTTCATTTCGAGCGCGCCTATACCAGTCGGAGAGAAGGTATTCAAAATTACGCACAGCCACATATGACTCACGCATTCAGTTATGAATATCATTTGCACTCGCGACATTCAAGGACTACCTAAATGACGTGATTATGCTGACATGACATGGCTACTATTATTTAAATCGTATTAAATGTATTGCATGTATGCGACGAGATGACCTGTCATCTTCCATGTTTTGCGCAGGTCGCCAATGCCCGGCCTCGCGCTATCTGACAAAGCAGCTTGGAGACATGGCCTGCCTGCAGCAATGCCAGTATGATGAGGATTGCCAAGACAGCCTGGTGTGCTGCCCGACCACCTGCGGCCACGTCTGCGCGCCAGAGACCCGTATGTAGTTGTCATGGTATTGTCTGCGCGCCAGAGACCCGTATGTAATTGTCATGTTATTGTACTGCGCGCCAGAGACCCGTATGTAGTTGTGTTATTGTCTGCGCGCCAGAGACCCGTATGTAATTGTCATGGTATTGTACTGCGCGCCAGAGACGCTTAGGTAGTTGTCATGCTATTGTCTGCGCGCCAGAGACCCGTATGTATTTACCGTGTTATTTTCTGTACCAGATACCCGTATGTAGTAGTTATATTGTTGTCTGGGGAGTTGGGTTTTCCGTGGGATTTTACAGTGATTTTTAGTGAACCAGTCACTGCAACGGATTGTTGACATCAATAGTTTTTATGTAACGGTCTATCTAAGAAGTCAAAATTCGACCCAGTACTCAGATGCATTATATTAAATGTCTCGGTTGACCTAACTAACCTATATATGTCCGTTTCATGACACGTTTCTGTCGTACAGCTTCAGCCAAGAAGTGTTTTGACTATAAGCCCCAGAGACCAGAGGATTGTCTGATGGGTTCGCAATCCCAGCGGACCCGTTACACGACAACCCGGTGGTTCTTCAACACCGACACGCTCCACTGTGAATCATACACCTACTTGTCGGAATGCGATTCCTCGTCCCAAAATAGCTTCTATTCAGAAAGATCTTGTCAGGAGCAATGCTTTGGTAATATGTAAAACAAATCATCTCTCGTTAAACGTTTATCTCTCTATATACATGTACGGTTTATATAGTCGTTTTACGAGAGAATATGTACAGGGTCAAAACCACCATGTATGCACTTGGATTTACTACTTCTAGGACGGACAGGATCGGGGCCTGTCTGGTGGGGGGTGGGGGAGGGGGGCATACCCAGATGCAGAAATCTGCAATTCCTCTCGATTTGCTCTTCGATGATTGCCCGTAATACAGCCATTAATATCGGTGTGGACCTTGCATAACATGGAGTTTATATTTATTGAAGGAGGGGGGGGGGGGATCCGAATGTTCAATACGACGCCGAAATCCGTATATACCACATGCAGCAGTGCTGCCATCTGGCTACAGAGTCACCGAAACGTAACAACCAAAGTCATTCAGCAATGAGATTGAAAGGAACGAGCGCGCGTCATTGTATGTGTGGGGAAGATGTTTTTGTTGACCTTTCGCTACAGCTAACGGTGGTAACCTATGAACACTTGGACATCTTCATCGAGCCAAAAATACATACAAAAAAATATTGTAGTTTTAATTATAACTTATAATTATGACTAGCTTGTAAAGCACGTGGGATTGTCGACTACAAAAAATAATGGAGACGACTGTAACAAAGCCTTTGTGTGAAATACATGAACAGGTGTCTACCCCATGAAGGGAACATGGTATCCAAAATGTCAGGGTTCCCAGTACTCGACAATGCAGTGTGTGGACGGGCTGTGCTGGTGTTCTCTGCCCAACGGTACAGCAGTGCCCGGCACGCTCACCACCGGCGATCTTATCTGTGATTCCAATGGTAATAATTATAATAATAACAATCTGTATTGACATAAGTCACAGTAAGAACAATACAAACCAGTTGGCCAGACACGATGGTAATTTCTGTTGTCCTGTGCTTTTACCTATTGTCAATACGAGTTCTGACTTGGGCATCTCATTTCCATCTGGTATATATACATTGTTGTTTGTAGCAATCTTATCCTCGATATAATTCATATTCGATGTATCATTAAAAAATCATATTATATGTATATGTGCAAGTGTGCACGAGATGCTATTTTGCAGAACGATGGATCAGTTGGGGTTGATACTGAGGTGTTCATTTGGCTCTTTTCAGGCCAGATGGTGAGAGAGGATAGCAGTACTCCAGGAGGTAATCTGTACATCTCATGCACCCGTTGTCACTGAGGCAAGGGGGTAGAGGCATACAATCCCCTAACAACCAAAAATGCTCCATTTAAAATATTGTTTCATCATATATATATCGTTTTTAATGTGTTAATTAATTAATTAATTAATTAATAATTCTCTCACTCTATCTTGCTCTCGCCGTCCAGTGTGTCCTGATGGTAAGCAACCCAAGATCTGCCAGCGAGAATGCCTCGATGAGTACTGCTACCTGGACAACTGCTCCGTCTCTCAAACGATATACGACTCAGCGCATGACGGGAAGGCTAAGTGTCATGGTAAGTATAATGCGGTTCCAATTGAACATGTAACGACATGATGCAGGCCCGCGGGGTGACAGAGGGAGCGGCCGGGGTGGGGTGCGTTGGTCCGCGGGGTGACAGAGGGAGCGGCAGGGGTGGGGTGCGTTGGTCCGCGGGGTGACAGAGGGAGCGGCCGGGGTGGGGTGCGTTGGTCCGCGGGGTGACAGAGGGAGCGGCCGGGGTGGGTTGTGTTGGCCCGCGGGGTGACAGAGGGAGCGGCCGGGGTGGGGTGCGTTGGTCCGCGGGGTGACAGAGGGAGCGGCAGGAGTGGGGTGCGTTGGTCCGCGGGGTGACAGAGGGAGCGGCCGGGGTGGGGTGCGTTGGCCCGCGGGGTGACAGGGGGAGCGGCCGGGGTGGGGTGCGTTGGTCCGCGGTGTGACAGAGGGAGCGGCAGGGGTGGGGTGCGTTGTTCCGCGGGGTGACAGAAGGAGCGGCAGGGGTGGGGTGCGTTGGTCCGCTGGGTGACAGAGGGAGCGGCCGGGGTGGGGTGCGTTGGTCCGCGGGGTGACAGAGGGAGCGGCAGGGGTGGGGTGCGTTGGTCCGCGGGGTGACAGGGGGAGCGGCAGGGGTGGGGCGCGTTGGTCCGCGGGGTGACAGAGGGAGCGGCCGGGGTGGGGTGCGTTGGCCCGCGGGGTGACAGGGGGAGCGGCAGGGGTGGGGTGGGTTGGTCCGGTTAGAGGATTCTCGTGTTCGAAACGGGCATAGATCCCCTTTTCGAGCGAGGATGCCCTTATTCAATGCAAGTATACCCCTTTCGGGATATCCAACATACATATACCCCCATGTACTATAGACCGGAGAGAAGCGACAGTTTGTGTTTGAAAGGGATGTTCGCTGAGGCGGGTGGGCAGTGTGTATGTGGGGGTGGGGGGGGGATTGGTGTTTTAGACTACCCTTTGTGCACATCGACGCTACAGTTGGCCGCGAAACATCTCGAAACATTAGAATGGGGTTGGATCGAATACTTAGTCCTACGACATCTGCAAGACAGCGACTTGATGTGGTTGGAGGGGGCGGGTGGTTGGGATTACGAGTGAGAGGCGATTCTGCCCCAACACATTGATAAGTTTGTAGGGGTGAGGGGTAACGGCCACGAGCGGACTCTGCCCCCCCCCCCCCAACTCACACACACCCACACATCAGCCTACGGGTCTGTACTGATGACATAGTACCGAGGAAAGACAAATTTTGACATCTTTCAATTTGATGCAGCACCTTTGACGTTATCTTTAGCGCCTTTTCGTAGACACTATGTATTTGACGCGTTGGTCTGGTGTACACATGTACGCAAGCCAGTATCATAACTTCTAATGAAAGTTGACCACAGCATATTACCAGATTACTTACCACCAACCGCACAAAAACCAGTGCATCCGAGTCTGTTCACAGTTGGGAGACTTAGCTGATGCATGTTTCATTTAACTTCTCTTAATCATTCTATTTTCTTCGGCGCCTGCAGACAAACCCTCGTGCGAGGCTCCCATGGATACGGGTACCTGCACGGAGTCCTTGCCTCGCTGGTCCCACAACACGACTTCCCGTACCTGTCAGCGCTTCATCTATAGTGGCTGTGGCGGAAACCTCAATGTCTTTGAGAGCGAGTCACAATGCCAGAAGAAATGCCGAGGTAGGCTTTATAATATACTCTACATTCTGCCCCCAATATCTTTCTACTGCTAGGTTGTAGGAGGCGTAGAGTTCAGTAAAAGCATTTTGAGTGAATCACCGCGTCCATAACCACCAATATACATATTACTTGCAGACAACCGGATTTCTAGTCATGTGATTCCCAGAAATACGTGTCTCCAAGAAATTCCTAGGGTACGAGGTGTGGTGGTTGGCCCACTCATGGTCTTTAAGTTTGATCAAATGAACTACAAGATCTGCACAACGAACGCTTAACTGATTTGAAGCCTTCGCCTTCATGCATTAACTCCGGCCCTAATGCTATAGTAAGCGGGCCATTGGGAAAAATGTATGTGACTCTATAATCCTTGATTGAATACAGACTTAGCAAACGAAAGACCAAAAATCAACCTATGATTTCCTCGTGGCCAAATACCATGACAGCTTAACCTGACGGCTCTGGCGGCTGCTTCTTTTTTGTCTGCTGTCCCTTCGAGATCTGCAGACTTTCGAAACCCAAAGCGAGGCTCAATTGTGGCGTAATTCAATCGCTGGTTCCCCGCGCGCAAGGCAATGAAATTAGCGCAGGTAGTTAATTACTACAGTTCAATTACCTTAATTCTTATTGTGTCACACCTGTCTTCGCTTTCAGCCGTATTGTGCCCACATAGTAGTAAAGTCAAAGTCTGCGACGACGCGTGCGTGGAGGCCACGTGTCCTAAAGTCCCAGAAGCCATCTGCACCGCCGACCCCTGCTCGTGTGACGCCATCTTTGTTGATCCGCTGATTGGCCACGTGGTCGATTGCGCAATCGGTGAGTGAAGCCTTGCTATGTATACATTAGTTACACCAGTTAGCCGATACAGGTGTTGTTACTTTTGGATCCTTTTCGCCAATTTATTCTCGGATAGACTCATCGCTCGACGTGATGGGTATAGACGGGTTTACGCAATTGTACGCTGCGTTTTCAATGGTAATCCTAAGAATTAAATCACTAAGGAATGTATATAGATGGAATGTACTCTGCGTAACTCATAGCGTTTTTTCCACCATTAAATAACCGAGGTCTCTCGGGGCATTACAGTACAAAACTGCTACATGTATGGCACTGTTTTACGTCATTACACTAAACAGTATAGATATATATAGGTATTTACGTGTATGCATTACTTACCGGCACATATTTAACACTTCTTAGTATATGGCCAACGTACATAGCATTAACCACACAAGTACAGCATATCAGTACTTAAAAATGTCCACATGTCACATTGATTACTACTAACAACAGATGTCACATTGACTACAACACATGTCACATTGACTACAACACATGTAACATTGAATACAACACATGTAACAATTTTCTCTTAACACACGAGCCCGCCAGTGTACTGTAACTACTCCCTATTTTGCCGTTACCCAGCCCGCACACTGTGCGAGCGCATGCGCATCGAAAAAGAAAAAATACGCACGCTGACTCCTGCGCATGCGTCGTCGATTCACGTGCCACACTGCGAGGCTGACGGGACGTTTGGCGCATTGCAGTGCAGCACACACCACGAGACATGTTGGTGTGTGGACGACATGGGACAGGTCATCCCAGGATCACGTCGAATCAATGGCACCGACCAGCCGCCCAGCTGTGGTAAGGCTCACATGGCCCAGCCGCCCTGGTAAGAGTCCCTTTCAGAGAGAGAGTGAGAGACAGAGGCAGAGAGAGATGTCGTTTATTTAGCCAATGCCTTACATCGAATGCATGATAATGAAAAGAAACACATCGAGTATATGAGACTAAAATAAGGTTATAGTAAATGGTGATACTAAGTGGCATTGGTTGAGGATAAGAGATTACGACACAGAAGACGCGTGGAACCCACCTCAAGTAATCAGGCAGTATAAGTATCGTTATATGAAACTGGTACACTGGGTTACTAACTGAAGTAAGTACGTAAGGCTCGTTGTTATTATCTTTTGACTCCATCCTGGCTGTCGAGGCCAACTTAGCGCAGCCAACTTTGGTATTAGTTCACTAAATAAAATAATTATGAAGTCAGTAGGTGAGAGGTACTTTGTTAATATGTTAATTTTAATGTTCCACGTTCCTGACTCTCCAGCAAATGGAGGAATAAAGTACATTCATTCATTAATGCCTCAACAGAGCAGTAAAAGGGATTGACATTTTAATTCGGTTAATCTTTGACTTTGACACGTGGTCTCCATACCCTGTTTTTTCCCAGACAAGATCAAGACAACTGCTGTGCATCTATCATTTGAGTTCAGCAACAAGTTCGAGAGCATTGCGGAGGATCTTCCTGGTTTTAAACGGTAAAGGTGACCCTTAATTATCCGTCATAAATAACCCAAAACATGCCTCCATCATTTCATAACGCCTCTCTCGGCGTATCACGCCACTTAACTTTCAGTCTAGGTTCGAATCGCACGTGGCCATGGCGCTGCTCGTAGTTCGGCTATATATGCGACATATATAAGGCCGGGTGCAGACAAACGTAGATAAGGCAATGTACCAGGCGTGGTTTACAATGGAACGCCACTAACACTGTAAGCTTTATGCCTTACTATTGCAGAGAACTGCGGAGCAGTTTAAGCGAAAGGTTCCAAGTACCCGATGCACACATTACCAACCTTCAGGGTAGTGTTTTACCGGAAACAGACATGTTTTACCCTCAGAAACCTGTCGCGTATATATCGTAACAAAGGCGAATGACAGTGAGTGACAGTGACAGTACGGAAGTATAGAAATACCAACAGAAATCAGTAAGCCATGGTATATAAACAACATAATTATCATATATGAAATAATTATCATTATGTCAATCAAGGGACGGACGATTAGTATATATATACTTAAACAATATGTCGATGCGTCAATAATCAAGGGTAGCCATTGTCGGCACTAGGTGGCGCCAGGGAGCATTCGTATCACGTGCGATATCCTGGCGGCAGAAGGAAGCGATCTGGCATCGGAGATATCAATCTTCAAAAGTGAGGTAGGTGATCGTCTCCGCAGCGTGACGTTGTATTTAAAGTATTTAAAGTATTCGGCGTTAATTTGCAAAGAAAATTATCTATTAGGGTACCCCTATGTTTCGATAGTCTCGTAGGAAGAGTAATTTTAGGGAAGAAGAGATAGAAGAGATAACTGTGTCAAAATAATCATTAAACGCTGGTTTCTCGTTTAGTCTTAATAAATCTATGTTAAAGTCACCAGCAATAATGACCTCACTGTCGTTTCCTCCATAGACATTGAGGACACGTCCCATCTCCTCCGTAAATACTTCATAATTTGCATTGGTATCACAAGGGGGCCTGTATATATTCCCTATTATAAGTTTTTTTTCTGAGGAACACCCGCCTATTTCAATGAATTGACCTTCCCAGATATCTGATATAACCAGTGGTACAAGTTCTTTGTACTGATATTTATCATGCAAATAAAGTAATAATCCACCACGAGTACTACAATATTTACCCTTAGAAATTAACGTATAATTGTCTAACTGATAATATGTAGTATTCGAATCATCCGATAACCAAGTTTCTTGTATACATATAGCAGAGAATTCTAAATCATTACTTTTGATACACTCTATAAACAATCTGAGTTCATCAAATTTTGATGAAATGGAACATATGTTTAGACTTAGTATACAGAAATGGTTGTTTACTTTTTAAGACGTGCGACATGTCTTCATCATTAACATAAGGAGAATGCTGTATGGGCTCAGGTTCCACAGAAGTATCGTCAGTAATAATTCTTTCTCCTAGTCTTGGGACTTCGATCAAAGATTGATTTTGCATACTTCCAAAATTTCTTAAGCTATCGTCACCATCCATAGTATTAATTATACATATGTTTCAAGTTCAACCAGGCTTTGTATAGATGTGACACATTACCAACAAAGTTAAACAACCCAGATATGACAGAAGATATGATGAACATTATCACACACTGCTTTTGTATGAATAACTGTGTATCGGAACAGTAACTCAACACATGCGGGCAATACAAACACAATAAACATGAATATTTACATTTAGGTTCACCGTTTCGGAACATCCGATGAACCAAATTAGTACGATGGTCATTGAGTAATATAACAGAGTGGCTTATAAAACATTTCCACAACTGCAATGAACTTATACATGACATGGAGAACCGAGGGGGGGGGAGTATCTGTTCCGCTCTGGTTAACCGGAACCTACCCAATGCCAAGCAGTGGCCTGGCACCCGAGGTCAGAACAGGGACTGCTCGGTCGTAGGGACGAGTCGTAGGGGTTGGAATGAGTGAAATGTAAGTGAAGTTAAGTGCCAATTTAGTGGCTTTCAGCAAACTAACAGGGTGATCGAAATGGGAGGCCAGTGGGGGGGTGGGTGCCTCCTACCCTGGTTCACCAGGACCCCCCACACACGAGCTGTGCAAAGGGGTGCTCGGTGGGGAAGGACTCACCGCAAAGAACGGGGGAGGGGGGGGGGGGTGTATGGCGATGTTAGGTGAACGACAGGCATTACCGACATGAACTCGTTTTGGAGTCGCTGTAGTTAGACGATTACATGCATGATTGAGCTGAAGCGTTACATTGGCCACAAGCACATTGTGGCCATAATCACAGTCTTCTGCTGTTATGTCCGTTACAGCTCACGTTTGTAGCCTCAGTTCCTCGTACTTTGTCAACGCCGAGTTGACTGATTTCTCATGCAGTCTAAATTTACTGGAGCCAAGGACAGTGGTATGTTGATGGCTGATGATGAACACCGCGATGTTAGTCATTTTCTGTCTTTGGAGGAGATAGCGGAGGTGTCTTCCTGTCCCGTGGTTCCCGTCGTCTTGCCACCCCTCTAGGATATTCCCTGATGCGTCAGCAAGGCGAAATGCAGCTGAAATGTGGGCTGCCCGAGTCTTGGCCGGATCGAGGTGTAATTTTTTGTACGCCAAACGGATATCATTCATACTTTGAACGGAGGCAGCTATCGCTATTAGAGACCCAGTTTCAGTGGGGCAATCACCAGGAATCATCAGCGGCGCCTCGTTGATCAGCTTCTCTCGTTCCAGCGGAGTAAGCAGTAGCAGATCTTTTGCCGTCAGTGCAGGTAAGCGGTCACGCTGACGTTCATTGTTGATGTATAACGCATCATTGGTGATCTTGGTTTTAACAGGGTGGGGAGCACTGCGTGCCCTAGCTGTTTGCGCCTGCTCACCAAAGTCTTTTCTCCGCTCCAAGATTTCTGGTGGGTTATGAGGGGTGACTTTAATTACGTCTTTTCCTTTAGGAAGGTGGTTTTTGGCGAAAGTCAAAATGTCCTCAACGTCTTTGTGGCAGAGAAATTTCGCCACGATGTGTCTCGATCTAGCGTTCTCTTGATAACGCGGTCCTACGCGGTGACACCGTTCGACCACAGGGGTGCGTTTGAAACCGTGGCGGGCCAGATAGGCAAATATGGCCTGCTCACAATCCTCAGTGTGGCCATGTTTAGCTTCTGGTACGTTGTGAAATAGTAAATTGTTTCTCATACTTCTCCATTTAAGATCGATTAGTTCTTTTTTCACTTTTCGTAGAGTCTCATCCTGACGTATCACAAAGCCTTTCAACAAGCTTACCTCCTTTTTGAGATCTTCATTTTCAAACCTCATGATTTCCCTTCGACTCGCCAAATCACCAGTTTCCACCTCCAATGTATCAAATTTTTCAGTTATCCCTTCTTTCTCATACAGTTCAATATTATGCGTCTCTTGCTGAGTCGCTATGTCCTCCAATCTTTCATGGAGAAGTTCAATAGATTTCTCAGCCATGGTAGGCATGCGCGTCGAGTGTTCCTTTGTTGACATAGTTGCCATTGGTTCCAACCCCAGCTCGCTGCCCTCGCTAGCACAAAAAGGCTAATATTATCAGTGAAATTTCATCGCCCACATCTGACATGGGCGATGAACTGATATAGTTTAGACCATCCGAACGCCTGACCTTATGCGTCCGCCATCTTAGAAAAAAAGGACGTGCTGACCAAACCGGCTAATGCGTGGAATATTTTGCGCCGTAGGGTTGTGGTGCAAGCATAACACATGAGCAACACATCAACAGTGATACAGTCGCTTCTACACGCTATTTATCACTACAAAAAAAACTTAAATTTTGATACCAATTGTGATTCGTTGAAAACATTTAAAGTTACTTACACAGATATTTCCGGCGAATTAAAAAAAAAGCGTTCCGCAGCATAGGCTACAATGAAAGATCAACATTCACATATTGTCAGGACTGTAGCATTTGCTTCAAATTTAGTTAGTAAACATAGCAGAAACGATATCGCTGGCCTAATAGAGGCTGCATGTATTACGTCACAAAGTTGTGTGTAGTTCACTGGTTTGTTGCTCACTTTTAGATATGCTGAACAGGCCCCATGCAATGAATTATGGCGATACGTTGCACTAATCAGGCCATTAAATTGCTAACATTTAAAATCCATATTGTGACGGGACAAATCTGTTTTGTCAATTGTTGATGTTTTGTTCTTTGTTATTAATATTGCAGGTGATTGCCGGTCACTACGTCTTCGAGTTTAAGAGCATGAACTTTACAGTCCAATCGGCGAACATGACAACACAACTCGTGCACTATAAGGACAATGCCACCACCTTCACTACGCACGCGGACCAATCACACCACGACCAGGCTGCAGGCACACACAATATGTATGACGTCATCATAACTGTCAGTGTCGTCCTGGCCATTATCGCGCTGGCTATCCTGGCTTTCGTGGCCTACATGGTAGGGATGGTGGGCCTGGGTGGTCAGAGTCAATGTCACATTGATAGCGGGACAAAGATGCAAGGGCGGATCTAGGGAACCGGACCCCCCCCCCCCCGCCCCCCTTTGAGGAAGAATGCCAGTTTTTAATGAAAACTGTAGGCCATCCGAGGCGTGGACCCCCCCCCCCTCCCCCACCCCGTTTTTGGAGAAATGCATGGCATTTGGGGCGGCGTGGACACCACCCCCTGGACTTTCCCACGGTCGCAAGTTTTCAGTGGACCCCCCCCCCCCGGTCGACCCCCTCCCCCCTTTTCAAATTCCTGGATCCGCCCCTGAAGATGCAATTTTACTTACTTATTGTTCGTGTAAAGATAGTGTCACAAAATATAATTTGATGACTGAACAAAGTGAGTTTTCTGAACAGTATATTTATCCCTAACATCCCTAACATAATGCTTGTAGTAATGCTGAGTTTGCCTATTCCTAAACGGTATGTCCATCTATACACTAATACACTATACACTATACACTATACGCTTATTGTAATTTTCTTTACATTAGTAGGTAACACACGACTATAGTCACTGTAGAAATAACAAAAATATGAGATTTTTTGGCCTAAATAGGATGCTTTAACGAATAAGGGACCTGTGACAAGGGTTTGCTGGTTGGCGCGAGCGAATAGTTATAGTGTGCCTTGCTTCTTATGTGGCTCATATGACTGCAACGTAGCATAGGAGCCAAATCTCCGGTATTACCCCCTACTCTTTTGAAAGAAAGACATGGGGTCTTTATCCTGCGTCAATATAGATATTAACACAGGTGGGATTCGAACCAAGCACCGGCCGCTTGGGCTGGCTTTGCCGAGCACACTTGGCAACGGCTGAACACTACCAACAAGGCCACGAGGTGATAACGAGAAAAATCCCACGACTGTCATCGTCCGAGTCTTCCGCCATTCTATCAAATAATGGAATCAAATTTCCAAGCTATTAATGACCAGTTCTTACACTTTATACCGAGAATTCCAAGGATGCTTAATTGTGAAATTCAAATGTTCTGGTATCTACACTCCATCTCCTTCTTCAGATTGTTCGCCGCCATAAGAGAGAAGACGCGCATGATGTAAGTCATCACGTGGGAACAACGCCATCATAAACACCTATATTGTGGGGGGGGGGGGCGGGTTGGGGGGGGGGTTAATGTGTAAGAACATTTCCCCATGTATACAGTCGTCAACCTGATTATCGATATGCGACATTTTACGTGTCGTATTTTACACTATATGTTACAAGCAGGACACTATGCAATGTGCTGTAACTGTTATATTTGCACTTTAATGTACCTAGAATTGTCACACAAAATGTCCGACAAGTCCGTAAGCATTTCAATTAAAGAATTTCTTTCATACGGTATAGGCATCCTACCTATGCTGATGTCTTGGCATTTTCTTCAATACCGGCGTTTGGTGAAGACACAGAAATCGGTTGAAGCCTTCAACAATTTTATGCGTCCCCCCAGTGTAATATAATGCTCGTTTTGTTCCAGACTGTCGGATTCAGTAATCAGTGTTTCGAGAATGAAACCGCTGCCCACGAGGCTGTGATTCACTCATCGGGTTTGACCTTGGACTACCAACAACAACCTTGTGACTCGGACGCCTAGCGATCAGAGATCAGAGACAGCACATGAGTATGGGATGTCGCCCCAGATTTCAATTGGCGCTTGATACATTTCATATTGTTGCGTAGAATTGACAGTGTCGCATCGTTCGGCCTTAGTGTTAAATCTTTAAGAAATGTATACATTATCATATCTATCTTGAGTTTAAGTTGCAAAAAGAGCAGTGCCCAGTTTGATGAGGTAGTACACAAGGACGCCACTTTTTCATTTTTGCTTCTGGCTTGTCTGTTGTCCGGAGTTTCGTGGTCCTGACTAACCGCCTCTTATCTTTTATTAATGTCTCGTGGTTAACCGGCTCGTTATTTCACCGGTAACGGACCCGTTGTCTCGTGGTTAACCGGCCTGTTATATCTTGATTAACTGGCCCCGTTATGTCGTGTTTAACCGGCCCTTTATATCGTGGTTAATTGGCCCGTTATGTCGTGGTTAACGGGGCCCACTATGTCATGGTTAATCGACCCGTTATGTCGTGGTGAACCGGCCCGTTATGTCGTGGTTGACCGACCCGTTAACTCTTAGCTAATCGGCCCTTTATCTCGTGGTTAACCGGCCCGATATGCCGTAGTTAATCGGCCGTTATGTCGTGGTTAACGGGGCCCGCTATGTCATGATTAATCGTCCCATTATGTCGTGGTTAATCGGCCGTTATGTCGTGGTTAACGGGGCCCGCTATGTCATGATTAATCGACCCATTATGTCGTGGTTAATCGACCGTTATGTCGTGGTTAACGGGGCCCGCTATGTCCTGATTAATCGACCCATTATGTCGTGGTTAATCGGCCGTGATGTCGTGGTTAAGCGACCCGTCATGCCTTGGTTAACTGGCCCGCTATCCCCTGGTTAACCGGCGCGTTTTCTCGTTAACCGACCCGTTATCGCGTGGTTAATCGACCCGTGATGTCGTGGCTAACGGGCCCGTTATGTCGTGTTTAATATGCTTCTGCTGCCGTTGTCCTAACTGTGTGACACTTTGTTTTGTAAGGTGCGATTATCGAGCCTTTAAGCGCGTTGACTAATTAACTGCTGTAACGAAATCGTTGGCACATTCTTCTAGTTCTGTAACAGTCGTGCAAAATTGTCACATACATGAACTTTCTATATATATCATCACATTAGGCTTTATCAATCGTTGTAATCGTTGTAGTTACTAAATGGTTTGATTTGCCCGTAGTATTGTAATTAAATTGCATGTTGTTGTAATCAAAAAAAAAAGGCATTTCTCTGTCTTTGCTTTGAATAATCAACTTAAGTTTTTTATTACAGTGACTTTAATTTGAGTATTCTAATTAAAACACGTACATTTAAGCACATATGAAAGGTTTATGCAATCAATTCGTGGAACACATTTTATGTATTAATTATTACAATCACTTTGGAATGTTTCTGAATAAAATTGTTTTCACGAGTTACTAGTTTTCTTAAGTTGTGTATGCTGATGTTGCCAGTTAAGCTGGACTGGGCTCTGTATCGTCGCTTGCCAGTTAATTAGCTCTATATATATAGGTCCTCTGTTTCGTCGCTTGCCGAGAAAGCTGGTCTCCATCTTTTACCGGTCAAAAATAAAACTGAGTCTCTCCTAAACCAGACCATTTGTTTGTTATAGCAAAGGCGTTGAGCATAATTTCTATTTTTTGGACACGGATGAGCTGCAATATACATTATTCGCCTCTTTACTGCTGTTGTTTATATTTAGGCTTACCTGTAGAAAGAGTCATGAGAGGGAGCCCGGGCGGAGCGCGAGTATATATGCGAGCGGGCGAGTGTATATATTACGAGCTGGGCGAGAGTAGATTGCGAGCGGGGCAGTTCTCGCTTTAGCTCTCAGAACACTTTCGCCACTGTTATATTTGACAAAGGTATTTGGCTGTTTTTTGAAGTGACAGCCCGTGACTCTGTACACACCAATGTTTGTCGTTGACGCCTGAGCACATTTTATGACGTCAAAGTTTACCTTTACATAAGATTAGATTTCTCATATACATAGAAGCCCTAGCCCTGGTACATGTCTCTCTGACCACGCTCGTAAATGGAGCAAGGCTCTCCCATTCTGAACAACAACGTAAAGAAATCGTGCATCGTCGTAATTCGCTTAGCTTCATATTAACGTCCATAACGTTACGCCTCTTATTAGTCTTAAACAAGTACAAACTTACTTTATAAGCTCACCTTACAAATATTATAACAGATCGGTCGTGGGAAGAGCCGCAGAGGGGGTATCATAGAACAGCCTTAGAGATGGACGTGCAAAGCGGCATTATGTCATCTTACATTTCATCAACTACTCACAGGTGAGCTGTGATCGCATCCCGGCGATAATTTGCACAATCCTTGTTTTATGATTTTCTCCGATCTGACTGATGCGATTGTTGATTTGAGAAGTTAGTAGTGCAAAGCATAATCTGAATTAGTGCCCCTCTCCTCATGACAATACTCCCTCGGTCAGCCCCATTCCCCCCTCCCCCTTCCCCCCATGACCATACTCCCTCGATCAGCCGTAACCCCCTCCCCCCCCCATGACAATACTCCCTCGGCCAGCCCCATGCCCCCTCCCCGCCATGACAAGACTCCCTCGGAATATGGGCTCAATCTGGGCTAGCGGCCTAGGCTAACAACCTAGGCTACCTTACTGGTCTACGGCCTGAGCCAGCGGCTTGGACTAGCGGCCAGGTCTATGACTAGGTTAGGGGCCTGGGCTGGTGCCCTGGGCTGGCGGCATGGGCTTGCCATTTTTCAACATGACGGACCGGGCCAGCAAGAATATTGAGTATCTTGAAAACAAGAGGGATAGAACCATTATTTTTGTACCTGTGCATATCTTTTCGGGGTCGCTGAATTCGAAACAAAATCATTATTGCGTATCCTGTTGCAACGCATCCGCAATTTTTCAAAATGACGCACCACGAAACATACCCAATATGTTGAAAATTGACAGTGATGATTTTTATGTTTATGTAGAGTGATAGCTGAATAAGGAAATGTTATTGTATAAGTTTGGACAACGCATCCGCCATTTGCCAAGACGGAGGAGACTTCCTGCAACAGTACGCAAAATCTCCTAAACGCAGAGGGATCACTCTATGGAAGTCTAAGTGTTGGTTTTCGGGGCCAGACACATTTTTGTGTTTCTAAGAGCAACGCATCCAATATGACGGACAAGGCCAGCAAGAATACTCAATATCTTGTAAACAAGAGGGATAGAACCGTTATTTTGGTACATAGGTTTTCGGGGTCACTGAATTTAATACTCCTCCGGTCAGCCCCATGGTATCTGGTATGTTAGAGTACATATGGATGACATGGTATTCCATTGGTGGACTCAGTTAACGAATAATTGCGTGAAACTGCAATCTGCCGATCTGCAATCTGTCAATCTGTGTCTTAAAGACGCCCTCCCTACCGGCTGAATCATCCCCGGACAACTGCCCCCCCCCCACCCCCAGGCAAATCCCCACAATTTCCTCACAGACCGTGCCTCCCCCCCCCCCCCACACACACACAAAGCTTCCTACCGCCACTCCCCTCCCCTTTGACAATCACCCTGTCCCCTTCATGACAATACTCCCTCGATCAGCCCCATGCCTCATACTCACACCCCCACCGCCGCATCCCAAAGCTATGCTCCCTCGATCAGCCCCACGCCCCTCCTCCCTCATGACAATGCTCCCTCGGTCAGCCCTATGCCCCCTTCCCCCGTGACAATACTCCTGACAATGAGCCCCATGCTTCATCCCGCCCCATCCGCCAAGGCTATACTCCCTGGGTCAGCACCATGCCCTCTTTCTCCATGAAAATATTCCCTCGGTCAGCCCGATGCCTCCTCCCTCCTCATGACAATACTTCCTCGGTCTGCCCCACGCCCCCCATCCCCACGACAACACACCCTCGGGCAGCCCCATGCCCCCCCCCCCCGAGACAATACTCCATCGGTCAGCCCCGTTCCCCCTCCCCCCTCATGGCAATACTCCCTCGATCAGCCCCATGCCCCCGCCCTCCAAGACAATAATCCCTCAATCAGCTGCATGCTTCATCCCGCCCCACCCCCCACGGCCATACAACCTTGGTCAGCCCCATGCCCCTTCCCTCCACATGACAATACTCCCTTGATCAGCCCCATGCTTCATCCCGCCCCACTCCCAATGCTATATTCCCTGGGTCAGCCCCATGCCCTCTTTCTTCATGAAAATATTCCCTCGGTCAGCCCGATGCCTCCTCCCTCCTCATGACAATACTCCCTCGGTCTGCCCCATGCCCCCCCATCCCCAAGACCCTCGGACATCCCCCCCCCCCGCCCCCCTTCGAGACAATACTCCTTCGGTCAGCTCCATTCCCACTCCCCCCCCCCCCCCGAGACAATACTCCCTCGGTCAGCCCATTCCCCCTCCTCCCTCATGGCACTACTCCCACGATGAGCCCCATGCCCCCTCCCTCTACATGACAATACTCCCTCGACCAGCCCCATGCCCCCCCCCCCCAAGACAATACACCCTCGGTCAGCCGCATGCCCCCTTTCCCCCCGAAACAATACTCCCTCGGTCAGCCCAATGCCCCCTCCCCCCATGTCAATACTCTCACGGTCATCCCATGCCACCCCCCCCCATGACGATACGCCCACGGTCAGCCTCATGCCCCCTGCCCCCAAGACAATACTCCCTTGGTCAACCCTACGCCCCCGCCCCCCTAACACAATGCTTCCTGGGCTAGGAGCTATTTTTTTTTTATTTTTTTTATTGACCACTAAACATTAGTGCACATTAACAAATGAAAACATGGAAAATACATAATTTTACATAAACATATATATTCTCATGTTTTCCAGAAAACAAATATGCTTAATCTGCCCTAGGGCACCTTTTACGTTTGGAACCAAATTTCTCCACTTACATGAATATATGAAGCGTTTCACAATAATAAATATATGGTTAATCAATTTCACATTTTCTACGGTTTTAATCACACCAAGCATTATAATTTGGCAGTCCAACGTAATGTTACTATCTCTATTATCTGTACCCAAAGCCGAACGTAACCACTCATCTATATCTCGCCAAAAGGCTTTTATTACAGGGCATCTCCAAAACAGGTGCTCTAAAGACTCAACTTCACTTTTGCAAAAGCTGCATTGGTCGGTTTTAGACATCTTACATGTGAATAGATACTTATTTGTTGGAATACAGCGATGTAATAACCTATACTGAAAGCTTCTTGTTCGTTCGTCCTTTGTCGATATATGGCACCATATAATACCTTTCCCAATCTGCTTCCGAGATAGTTTCATTAAGATGTTGAGCCCACTTAACTTCATTGCATTTGCTAAACTTTAAACCACTTATCAATATATTATAACTCGCATTTACAACTCGTTCGTTTCGCGTAATAAATTGGATACTCTGGTTTGTAACTGTTTCTAATCTATCCGTTTCTTCCCCAAGTTCTCTGTTCCAATCTCGGGGGATACAATGCATGAGGCTGTAGTAATCTGCGAAGTTAATTTGCAATCCATATCGTACTGTAAATTCCCCCCTATTATACATTGTACCTTTTTCATTTATTAAATCGTTGAAGTATATAATACCTTTATCAATGAACTCCTGCTTCCGCTTGGCTAAATTACTATTGCACAAAAAGTATGTATTCCATATCGGCATGCATCTCACGTCTGCGTTGAGCTGTATATGTCGCAGTTTTACCCAAGCTCTGAATACATCTGACCAAAAGTTATTTGACACATTGTAAAACTTCTGCAGTGACCTTAAATCTAATTCCCAGCATACAACCTTTTCCTTACAGATAAATGTACGAAATAAGTCTTGCCATGCACCTTCGCTAGAAATTAACCTGCGAATCCAGGATATCTTGATGGCATGGGCAAAGGTTTCCACATGAGTAAGAGCGGCACCGCCATATTTACAGGTTTGAGCCAGGCGGTTGATCCCTATCCTGGCTTGTTTTTTCCATATAAAATTGCGAATCACCTGGTTGAGTTTACAAAGGGTTTTTGTTGTCTGGTGATGGTAACACAGACAGAACATGTACAAGTTTCGTTAATGCCAATGTCTTTATGACGGTAACCCTGCCTGTCATCGATAAATGCCTTTTTTTGTACAATGCTAGAAAGCTTTCTATCTCAATGATTTTACTGTCGTAGTTTAAACTTGGCATTTTGGAGAGGTTTACGTCAAATTTTATACCAAGCAACGTGAACTTACTCGCCCATTTGATTGGAATGTTTGGGCAAATAACTTCCTTCAAATTGCTTTTTCGTCCAAGCCACACCCCAATCGTTTTATCAACATTTATCTTTAGTCCCGAACATTTGCCAAATTTATCGAGCAATTCCATTGTAGTTTTTAGCGATTCAGTACTCCCGTCTAATAATAAAAATGCATCGTCTGCATATTGGCCCAGCTTGTGTTCTGTGTTCCCGAGATTACCCCCACGTATACCTTTATGTTTTTGTAATGCCATTGCAAGAGGTTCCACAACAAGGATAAATAAATAAGGGGAAAGCGGGTCCCCCTGCCTACACCCTCTAGCTAACGAGAAAAACTGAGAAAAGTGACCGTTATTTAACACACAACTAGAATAATCTCTATACAAAATATCACACCATTTTACAAAGGATTCTCCAAACCCGTATCTTAAAAAGATATTGCCAACTTACAGTATCGAATGCCTTCTCAAAATCAAGTAATAATAACAGACCAACTAAATCACCTTCTTTTAAATAATGCATTGCATCATACAAGAATCTAGTGTTTTCACCTATGAATCTACCCCGAAGGAATCCCTTGTGTTGTGACCCAATTACTTCCTGCAAGACAACTCTTAATCGATGAGACATAATTCCAGATAAAATCTTATAATCTACATTAAGTAGCGTGATGGGCCTCCAGTTTTTTAAGTAGATCCTCGGTCTATCCCCCTTTGGTAGGCAAGTTATCACACCTTGTTTTTGAGTAATTGAAAGACTGTCCGTCGCATACGCATAGTTCAAACTGTTCAATAGATATTGCCCAATATCTTTCCAAAATACTTTATAGAATTCGGCGGGGAATCCATCGCTTCCAGGTGTTTTATCGTTTTTCATATTCTTAAGTACCTCCTTAATCTCTTCCTGTGTTATCAACCCTTCACATGAATTGATCTGCCCCTGGGTTAAAATCTGAACATTGTTTTCATTTAGGAACTCATCCGTTGAACCCTGAGGGTCAATGCCAGCGTATAAGTTTTGATAGAAATTCATTTGGGCCTTCAAAATTAGTGTCGGTTCCTCAATAGTACAATTATCTACTTCTACTATATTTATCACCTTATTAACGTAATTTCTTTTTTCGAGTCCGCAAACAAATCGCGTAGGTTTTTCTCCCTCTTCATAGTATTGAGCACGTGATCTTAAAAATACAGCTTTAGCTTTGTGAAGTCTAAGTTCCTCTAGCCTCCTCTTAGCCTCCGATAACTCATCAGCACCCTGTGCTTCCGTAAAATCTGTTTGTTCCAAGAGTTCTATACGTTCTTCTAATTCCCTTTCCACTTTTATATTCTTCCTTTTCTTATAGCTGCTATAACGTATTGATGCTCCTCTTATGTTAAGCTTTAACATTTCAAAAAGCATTTGACTGTTAGTCCCATTCTCACCTTTACTGGAGTCAAAAACTGATTGATCGTGCATAAGGAGAGTAACCTGGATACATTGTTTTACCAGATCAACATAGGCAATGTCCCGTAGCAATGATGTATTGAGTTTCCAGAAACCTTTCCCTCGTTCTTGGAGATTTAAGTCAACGAGAAGGTATACGAGAGAATGATCCGTACGGTAACCACTAGAGATATCTGTTTTCTGTATAAGGGCCTGAAAATCTGACGAGACCAAAAAGAAATCCAATCTTGCTCTCTGTGATTTCTTCTGTTGGTTAGTCCACGTGTACCTTCTCGTTTTCTCGTGATTCACCCTCCAAATATCAAATAATTCTAAACTGTCCATCATATTAATGACTCTACGCTTAGCTTTGCAATTGTTTTCTCTGATATAGCCGGTCGTATCGAGAGAGTGGTTTAAGACAAGATTCCAATCTCCGCACATAATGATACTTGGGTTATTGAAATCTTGAACCTTTTTCTGCACTTCGTCATAAAATTCTGGGGAATCCTTATTTGGTCCATATATATTGACCAACGTAAACCGATTATCTTTAATGGTCAGATCTAAGATCAATAGGTTACCTTTATCATCCTTACCAATGTTATGGATTTCATATTCCAGCGTTTTTGATATAACGATTGCCACTCCCCGGGATTGGGTTGATATTGAGTTAGCATAGCAGTCCGCTCCCCACTCATCTTTCATTGAAACCTCCAATGTAGGATCTAAGTGTACATCTTGTAAGCATAGAATCGTAAATTGTTTGCTCTTCAGCCAATCTATGACATCCAACCTCTTTAAAACCGATCCAATCCCGCGCACATTCAAACTACATATTGAGATTAGGTTGGTCATGGCTTGTAGCTACTGTAGTCATAAATATTTCCCAAAACAGCGTAACAAACTCCGCAATGTTAATATGCACATGTCTAGTGAACGATATTAAAGACATTATAAAGTAAATAATGTACGCAAGGTAGCTGGAAAGTATAAATATATATAAACTAGCTTAAGAAATATATAATTATTTATATATAGACCAAGATACTGTCAGAGTGGCACTCTTCCTGGGCTACACGACTCCTAACGATGGTGTCTTTGTCGCCTGCTCCCTGTGGTCCAGTTTGACTGCTGCTCATGGCTGCTGGGTCATCGCCCGTTGACCACTGGCGCCGGTAGATCAGTTCGCCACGTGTTGTCGTTCCACCAGCTGATCGCCGTTGACGGTTGCATATAGGGGGGGGCGGGTACTGTAGTCTGTGTCACGGACTCACGGCCGGGCGGCTGGGTGAGAGACTTGGGGGTACTTGGACTCCCAAGAAGTCCATTCAACCGTGGACCGCATGCCTTGCTCGACACTCGCTGACGCTCGCGGACGCTCACCCGGTGATGTTGCCTGTACGCAGCTGACGGCGATGGAGAAGGCGCACGCGTGCGGGGGACAGGGGGGATGCATGCAGGGTCGAGGGGGGGGGGGGGCTGGGTCGCATTCGGGATAAAGGGTGCTGGGCGATGGCGGTTGGGGGGTGATACAAGTGTCGCACTGATCGCCAATCACTCAGCCGTAAACCGCGTAATCTGCTCGACGCTCATTGAGGAGGGGTGGGGGGTGGGGGGTGAGGGCAGGAAGCGCTGGTGAACGGCCCTCGTAGAATGTCCGCTCCTGTAGACCGCCTGCTCGACGCTCAATTATGCTTTCCGAGCTGAAGATGTTGATTTCCTGGCGCGGGGGAGGGGGTGGTGGCGAGGGGAGGAAACGCTGGTGAACGGCGATCGCTCCAATTAACAGCATGATCTGCTCGACGCTCACTGCCGCTTACACTGCGGCAAAAAGTGAGCCGTTCTCCTTTTTCTCGTTTTACTGAGAACCGTTTCTGTGCAACTCGTAACGTGGGGGTAATGGTGTGGGGACCATCTCAATGGTCCGTTAGGTCCGCACATATATCAGTTGTTGAAGTTGTTCCATATCAATCGTCCCATATATCCGGCCATCCACTTTTAACTGGTTCCCTCTCAGACTTGCCTTTTTTCCTGCCTTCCGTGCTGCCTTCATATATGGTATTAATACTTTCCTCTCGTCTTGTACCTCCTTAGGGAAGTCTTCGTCCAGGAAAATATTGCTGCCTTTCAGCTTGCGTTTGGCCTCCCAGATTGTCTCTCGTTCAGTGAAAAAGGCAAATCGCACAATAACCGGTCGTGGCTTTTTACCTCCTTTATCCATGGGCCGTTGTGGGCCGAGACGATGACAGCGGTCTTTCTTAATGCTATTTGCATTGGCAATATCCATTTTTGTCTCCAACATGTCTTGTATCACCTTGCCACAGTCCTCTTGGCCCCAGCTGCTCTCTGGTAATCCATATACGATTAAATTATTCCGCCTGCTGTATGACTCCAAGGCTACCTGTCTCTCCTTTAGTTTCGTCACTTCAGACTCCATGGCACTTACTTGGGTGGCAGGATTACGTTTTTCGAGCTCCACGATCTTCACCTTCATCTCCTTGTTTTCCTTTTCCAACTCATCCATTCTTTTGCCGTGAAAGACCGCTGCCTCTTTGATGGTGTCCATTTCTGCGCGTTGCTCCGCGATGGCCCTTTGAATATCCGAGAGACAAGACACTATCCCCCGTATTTCCTCCAAGGCCTGTTTTAGGTCTATGTCCAATTCCTTTGCTAGCTCAACGTCAGTTGATTCCCTTTCGACGACAGTCTCTTCTGCTAATCCCTGAAGCCCCGTGAAACACGAGGTTATAGTCCGTTGTTTCCTTTCCTCTGTCTGAGGAGGTGTGCCTCCACTATGGCTGCGCCGGCGTTTGTTTTTGCCCATCACCCGTCACAGTTGAGACGGTCCCTGACACGGTCCACCACAGTCAACGACAGTGACCACTGGGACCCCTTTTGTCGCTCAGCAAGTCCAGTCGATATATTAATATTGTACAGTTCTTCTCAAAAGCCGTCGTTCTGCAGTTCCATTTTTGTGTATTTACCTTCTATCCATTGTTGATAATAACTTTTACTAGTTTTTGCTGCTCCTGCCCCACCATTTACACCTTACTAATCTTCGCGAGTGCCTCCGCTGAAAATTACGTGTGGTCTCTGACAGCCATCTTGGTTACCCTTCCTAGGCTAGGAGCTTGGGCTAACGGTTTAAGCTAGGGGCCTGGGCTAGCGGCCTGAGGTAGCGGCCTTGGCAAGGCCTAGATTGAAGCCCTGGCCAGCCGCCTGGGTTGGCGCCCTGGCTAGCGGCCTGGGTTAGCATACTGGGCTAAATCTTGGTTAGCATACTGGTGTAAACCTGCGCTAGCGGCCTAGGCTAGCAACCTAGGGTAGCTTATGGGGGTAGCGGTCAGAGCCAGCATCCTGGACTAGTGGCCAGGGCAAGACCTTTTTTTTTTTTTTTTTTTTTTTTTTTTTTTTTTTTTATTTCAGGAAAAACTGGCAATGCAATACATAAAACTCATACACGGTTGAAAAACCCTATCAAACTACTCCATTTCGTCTTAGAATTCTGAACACAAGTTGACAAATTTTCTATCATGTATATTTGTTTCATTCTGCTTAAGGCACCTGCTACACTGAGAGTTCCGTTTTTACATTTGGTGGCGTAAATATATTGTTTAATTAACAGTATCACGTGGTTTATAACTGCTGTTGTTTTCTCAGTGACTCCCAGCAAGACATGTTTTTCTGTAATTAAAAACTTTAAGTCAAAGTCGAACCCAGGCTGCAGGACTGTGATGATCTTTTGCCAAAATTCGTTTACATGCTTACAGCGCCAGAACAAATGCTCGATGGTTTCTATGTGAGAACTGCAAAAATAACACAAGTCGCTTTCAGCTAAACCACACATTTTCAGGTACTTATTTGTAGGTAAAATACGTTGCAAGAATCGATACTGGAAACTTCTAGCCCTTGTTTCATTAGTTACTCTATAAGGTAGTAGGTAGATATTTTTCCAAGACAAGTTATCTATTGTCTCGTGGAGGGTTTCTTCCCACTTATTTCTTCTCCCTTGATTTAAGTCGAATTTCGTTGCTAACTTCCAATATGCATAATTACAGCAACGTTGCGAATCCATCAGTTCTGCCACACATATATCTAAGTTTCTATCAGTTGGCACTGTTGGGTAACAAGAACGTTTATACCAATGACTGATAACCTGTTGCTTAAGGCACTGATAATCCAAAAAGTTTAAATTAATATTATACCTCATATTGAAACTCTCTTGTGTCAGCGGTTCCCCCTGATCACCAAACAAATCCATTACTAGAGTACAGTTACTGGCAACAAAATGATTCTTAAAAGCTATAATATTACTATGTCTAAGATACTGTGAATTCCAAAAGGTATACTTCATTTCGTTACCATGCAAGTAGTCTTGTCGTTTATACTTTCCCCAGTCACTTATGATTTCTTTCCAAAAGCTGCTGGATATTTTTTTAGACAATGCGATTAAAGACTTCGGATCTAACTGCCATAACAAAATGCTGTTCTTTTCACCTAAAACATGTTTTGCAACACTCTGCCAGTTTCCGACCGATGTTTCCAGTCGCTTTATCCACGATAAACGGAGTGCTTTGATAAAAAGGTCAAGACATGTTAATTGAATACCCCCATCCGAATACTTCTGTGCAAGTTGCATCCTCGATATCTTAGAGCGTTTCCCATCCCACATAAAATTATCTAGTAGCCTCCCGAGCCAGCTCAGGCCCCTGAACGAAAAAAAAGAACACGTTACTCGTGGATCTAGGAGCAACGCCTCCGCCATTTTTCAATATGACGAACCAGGCCAGCAAAAATACTGAATATTTTGAAAACAAGAGGGATAGAACTATTATTTTGATACCGGTACATATTTTTTCGGGGTCGCTGAATTCGAAAGAAAATAATTATTGAATATCCTGTTGCAACGTGTTTTTTTTTCCAAATGGCGGACAAGACCACTAAAATACTCAATATTTGGAAAATTAACACTGATGATTTTTATGTTTATGTAAGACTTTTTTGGGAATAAAGACGTGCTATTGTGTAAGTTGGGGCAAAGCATCTGCCATTTTTCCAAGATGGCGGATACGGTCTGTAACAGTACACAACATCTCCAAAACGAAGTGGGATCACGCTATTTAACTCTATGTATTGGTTTTCGTGGTCAAAGAATTCAACAACTTGTCTTCAGGAGCAAGGCCTCTTTTTGCCACAATGACGGCTATTTCAACAATAATACACAATATCTGGCAATCTAAAAGGTGCAGGAGCGTCATTGTGAGGATAACCATATGTACCGTGGTCACAGATCTACAAACAATAGGTTACAGATTTCGAGATCTAGGATCATTTTGCTCGTGTCTCGTAGCAAAAATGCGTGTCAAGTTGGCAACGGAAACCTGAAAGACTTACTCTCTCATTGAGAATCATCCGCGCCCGCCATCACTACGAGTAAATGTAATGGGGTGACTACAAGTAGAACGCCATCCCAGCCAATTGGAGAAATTCTCTGGTGACAAGGCAGAACCTTCGGAGTGAGAATGTTTAGGCTATAGATACAGGATTTAGGCTACAGAGAAAAAAGTCATCCATAATGGTTCACGTGGCATACTTCGAACCTGAAAAGCTATGGATAGACATCAGAATAAAAAAATGTATCCTTGTCCTTGTCAGTTTCCAAGATACTCTGGAAATGGCTGCCATAGACGTAGTGTAAAATCTAATTTGACACTATAGCTCAATTTGATTAGCCATGGTGGAATTTCGTTGATTAGCCATGGTGGAATTTCGAACATGTGTGCCAAATTCATGCTTTTACCATAACATGCACGATTGTTTCGCATATGCGCGGGACGATCAGCTATTATACGGTAGGGTGGCTTCCGGTGTATTTTACGTTACACGTCGTCTTCAGAGACACCTAATGGCGAGGGGGCTAAGTGTGCGTCAACGTCATAGCTAACGTTCTCCTACGAAAGATTGGGCCTGCTTGATGTTCAGCTAATTTGGCAATAGCTAACATCACCCATAAGTTCATTAGTTCACCCATGAGTTCATAAGTAGGTATACTTAACAAAATAGAAGCTAGCGCGAATATTGTCGTGACCGTCAAATGACGTCATGTGAAGTCACGCTCTTGGCTTCAAACTGGATGTTCATTTAAGCTCTGCCTACAGTGCCCACACTGCTTGTCGAAGGCAGTATTTAGCCCAATTTGCGCTTAAAAGGCCCTTTAGCCGAAATTGGCCCTGACGACTCGTAACTTCGCCATTATTACAGCTTCCAAAAGTACTTATGGATTTTCGTCCTCGACCTATAGTCGAATATCTCTTGTTTTTTTGTATGTTTGTCATTAGGATATAGGGCGCATAGTAACAGTTACGGTTGTCAGAGTTAGCATAGTGATAGATATTTGAAATAGCTCGATTAGGTTCGTTATTGGCATATGTAGGTTAAAGGTCAAGGTCACAGCGATTTTTTGAACAAAAAGTTAAGAAGGCGTTTATCTCCGTTAATATTAGATGTGACCGATATGAAAAGGTCGGCTTGCCATAGCGCCTGTGTGAGTGAATATGTGAGTGACTGCTTTTCGTAAGGTGCGCCGGGTTGGTGATGAGTGAGTATGAAAGTGAGTAAGAAACGGGAGTTTGAGAGTGAGGGAGCGGCCACCGTAAGGTGTTGCATGTTGGCCTGTATTAGCCAATCCGCCAGCGTTAAAATGCATCTTGTCCCATCCTTTCCCTGTCACAGCGGGTATATAAACGTAAGGGATTCTGACTCGTGACTATGGCTCCGTCCCAGCTCGGGGCAAGCTGATATTTTTTGGTTACATTGGTCCGACTGGAAAGGTATGTTACCTGTTTGTATGATTACTTTCATATAGATATGCGTTTCTATTGGATTATTTAAATAGTATGGATTTAAATAACTATATGCCCTTATCCTTGTCATATACCTTGTCTTTACGCTCGATATACTTCCATGAGAAGAAGGTACTTCGATGCTTTTTGTCTATTCTCCAGACTACCACGCAATCTTAATCTTTTGTGTACATTTGTTAAATAAATGTTACATGAGTGAACCACACCGGCTGTTTTAGTCTGTGTCCATTAGACAGACGTCCGGTAAGTTTCAGAATGTGCCACCATTCAATGCGCATCTTTCAGCTATTGATCACTTTTTGACGCGTCCTACTCGTTTTCGAGCTACATAACGTTTTATGTTTGCTGAAAAATCCAAAACATGACCTTGAACCGTTTTGCTTCGGTTTGACCTATTTGAGTTGCTTCGGTTTGACCTATTTGGGTTGAAGGTATCGCTTTGATGTTCCGGCCTGCCATAGAAATATGAATGAGAATAACCTCTGTGAAATCTGAGATATTTCGGATACGTCATATGACGTCACGATGACGTCACTTTCGGTACATTAAAAAAATCGTCAAAAATCGGCAAAAAATGATGAAAAATCGAGAGTGGCATCATTTTGTAGGAAATGGGGTCCGATGTTTGTCTGCATCATAAAAATAGTATGTTCCTATCTTACTTCCGGTTCCAGGGGTGACGGCAATTCCCTATGGGACCTCCAATGTTAAAGCCCTCAATCTCTCAGGCTGCGGAAATTTGTTCGCCCCGTATTTCATCGGTGCCTGCATCAAACAGTTTTGGGATTTTTTTCTTTGGCTAAACATAGTATCCAGTAGCCATGGTCCTTATCAGATGGAATTCGGACAGGAACTGACGTTACAGGATTTTTTTGAAATTGTCCCCATTATGAAAAATAGGGATTGTTGGGGCTTGCAAGGGCTCCCACGGGCGTCCTATTGAAGCCATCGCTCTATGCTTGCAGTTGTAGATGGATACTAGTAGGATGAGCCAATAAATATAAATACAGAGACATATCCCGGTAACGTTTTGGTATATAGTCGAACGCGTTTAACATAGGACCCTATGGAGATAATCAAACTTCTTTCAATATGACCTACTTTCGTTGGAGCGATCTCACTTTGCTTTACCACGGTGCGAGATGTGGACGTGTACAAGAGACTCGGAGTAGGCTGCCGGCAAACGTTAGTCTCGAGCTTCGATTGGCCGCTGAAGACCGTACTGATTCCAATTTGCCCGTTTATAGCGATATTTAGCCCACGTTGTTCGTTCAAACAGCTGTTTAACCCAATATGCCCACTGAAGGCATCATGTAGCCAGCATGAGGCAAAATCAGCTTCTAGTAAATGTGTTTCTGCATGTCATCGCCTGTACCATAGTTTCGGCGCATAAATGGTGAAGTGAAGATAAAGTCACTTCTGTCAGTACCTCAGCCTACGGCTGTCTAGTTTTAGCGTCAACCAGAACCAGACGTGTGCAATATACAGACACTATTTATAGTCAACGCTCCAAGTCAGTCACTGTCACTTCATATGGGGGTTTTATCAATTGATTACCAGCCCTTGCTTGGTGGCCAACACCAGAGTGTTTTGCAAAATCCTGGATCCACCCTTGTCATAACTTGGAAGCGAGTTTTGGACAGGCCCGGCGGCTATCAACCATGCAGGCGACCTCCCCCCCCCCCCCCCTCCCTTCCCTACCTTCCCCTCTCCCGCATCGTTTGGTGCATGCCCTCCACCCCACCTCACCCGTCGTTTTACCAATCCTGGAGACGCCCAGGTAGCTACACTTAGATCTTATATGATAACCATTGCAATTAGCTTGTGCCTTGTTTTTTGTACTATGGGCCGAATAGTGAGAATGCGAATTTTCTCTCGTAGTTTTATTAGGCGCGTATAAATGTATATATTTAAATATATATATATAGCAAAGGCGTCGTCTACCAAACTGCCAACGCATGTATGAGTCACTTGATTTAGGTACTTTGGGCGTCCAGTGTTTTATGCTACTTCTGTGAAATATATTTTTTGCGCAACATAAGCGATGCATCAGTTCTTGTATTTGTGTTTTTACGCAAGCTGTTGCAACGGGCTATAAAAAAATCTTTCTCAAGTGGTATTACTTTTTAAGTGCAACAATTGAACCCTTGTCGTACATAAACGGAATGTTGTCGGCGTTTGCAGGTGAAGTGTTGGCCATATTGACTTCCGTTTGCAGGATATACCCATCAAGCTGTGACTATATAAGGTGGAGGAGGCGAGCCGACCTTGGCAGTGTTACCAAGTGATCTGATCGAGGACCTGTTGACACGCACATTACAGCTGAGAGGAACTACCCCAAGGAGAGGAGAAATTTACCATGATGACCATCCGATTTGTCCTGGTGGCACTGCTGGCCACCGCTGCCGTAGCAGCGCCAGGTACGCTAGTATCCATTTATTATAACTAATTATTGTGTGGGGTAGTTTAACGAAGGAACTGAGTGAATCGTTGGGGTTTTGAGCCACGTTCGTGCCCATTAAGATTGGCCAAGAACTCCCGGTGACAATGAAATGGGGTTGGATGTCACAGATCCAGTTTCGAGGTTTCTTAATCTGCCGCGCAGTCCTCTTACTAACTAAGCTTGACAGTGTCCCTTGATCTGGATTTTCCAATGCTGTAGTTTATAGTTTAAATGGACGACAATAAGTAATCCTTAATTAAAGGGCACGTGACCTGCTTTAAACTTTTATTAATGAAAGCTGTATTATTGTGTGAAGGGAACTAACCGAACGGTAGAAATACTCTAATTATGATTTAAGGAAAAATATTGTTCTTGTTGGCATGTTTTCCCAAGAATTCGGCCCCGTATCCTAGCGAGAGGTCCATGTAGTGGTTTAGGACGTGGGCAGTACAGTGGGCTACTCACACAACGCCTTGGCTTGTCATGGCTGTAGATTAAATACCAGTTAAAGAACTAGCTGGAGTGCATTCGCCAAAATAAAGCACGAGACGCGATAGTTCAGATAGCGCTGTCTGATACCTACGCTCCGTGAGTACCCTCCCATGTGGGCGGGGGCCTGATACCTACGCTCCGTGAGTACCCTCCGGTGTGGGCGGGGGCCTGATACCTACGCTCCGTGAGTACCCTCCGGTTTGGGCGGGGCCTGATACATACGCTCCGCAGTCAGGTACAGGGAGTACCCTCCGATGGGGGCGGGGCCTGATACATACGCTCCGCAGTCAGGTACAGTGAGTACCCTCCGATGGGGGCGGGGCCTGATACATACTCAGTGAGTGATTACCCTTTGATGTGGGCGGGGTTGGCTCAGCGCCAGCTCCCTCACATCATCCGGATTGTCTAAACAGACATTGTAACAGCGACCTGCATCCGCAACACGACGTCATTCATTTCGCCATATATGCCGAGTTTTTAGATGTAATATCGACTAATTGGTTTCCCCCTGTGTTTTGGTGCTTTACATGACGATCGCCCACTCACTTGGCTGCGGCCCATGGCGACATTGCCAACGCCCACGGCGGACGCCCACGGCGGAAGTTCGCCTTGCACGCTATGTACACGCTCCTCACCGCGAACTATGCGCAAAGTCTTTCGCACAATGCGGAGGCCGGTCCTGTAGCTCACTGGGTTAGAGGGCTCGCCTTGAGTGATCTGGCCACCTGGGAGCCTAACGGCTCGTGGATCGGTGGTTCACGTCCTGCTGTGGTCCTGGCTGTGTGGTCGCAGGATAAAGATCCCATGTCTTTCTTCGCAAAAAGTAGGGGGTTACCCACGGGGACATGGCTTCACTCTTCCTTCTCCCATATGACCATCAGTGGTTAAAGCGTCCTGAATATACAACCAGCCAACCAACCTTCGCACAATGCAACAGGACATTGTTGTAGGCGTATCCACTGAATAATTAGCCATAATTTGGAAATAGTAGCACAATCAATATATAGAAAAAACGGATAAATATTGCGCATCGATACCGAACACTTAGCACTTACTTCAGAAGAATCTCAGTCCAGAATTAAATATTACTACTTACATGTATTTGATGCCCCCCCCCCCCCCCCCAACACACACACACGCCCCATCCCATGCAGTTCTTGTGTGAACAAGACTTTACCGCTCTAATTGTCGGGGGTGTTCAAGTGCTAGAAAACGGTGTCCCGGCGATCTAATTGTTTCCACGACGTGATGATCAGGGGGCAAGTAATCATCAGATTCAGTTAACGTCCCGGTGATCCAAAAACCGCAGCCAAACTGACGCTACAGTTTGAAACTCACGGTTTTGTCTGGATCGCTAGGGATTGTGGGTAACGAGACTACTTAAGCCGGCGGACCACCACAAAGGCTGATCACTGCGCGAGTATATCGCTACATGCGGCAAATACTTAACTGTCCGGAATCTACCGACCCGGTTACATATGTATGGGTCTATGTACTGCATTATCACAGCTCCAGGGTCTCTCTGGATATCATCTTCTTCTCCGTGACCCTACCTTCACCCATGCAGACCTCCAGCCTGGGCCGCACCGCGCCAGAGACTCACACGCCCATATATATTTCCTCTTGCTCCAGCTCCCGACTGTCCCGTTATGAATTGTCTACAGCCGTGTTCCGATGGAGTCTACATGAAAGACGGCTGCCCGACCTGTGACTGCATCACTGACGTCGAGTTCTGCACGGTGAGCCATCGACCGACCGTCTTACATTATGTATCGTATGTAATTTATATTTATTAGTAAGCCAAAACAAGCAGGAGTTAAATGCAAACTTGGTGACGCTAAAATAACATGACTTGATGCCAGCGGACGAGCCATCAAATAAAATTAGTTCAGTAAACATTGTTGTAAAACGATTTTAAGTGAAGTTACGGAATGTTCCAACAATATATATATACACGTTTACAGACATACAGTCCTCCACATGTTAGCAGCCTGAACAAGTTGTTTGTAACATTAATGATGGTTCATTTAAAAACTGAATTTCATGTTTACAGCATATATAGGTTTCCAGATAAACGCATATGCATTTTATCAGAGCTGAAGTGGCTTGTAACCATAACCATATCATTATGGTTCATTTAAACACCGAATTTCACAATACTTAATGAATGTTTTCAACGTGCATGCAGGTTTACAGATGTCCAGGCTTACAGTTTGACAGACCTGATTAACTTGTTATAAGTGACAATTTACATTTGCGCTAAAAAACGTTTGACTCAGTGCGGTGATCGGTCCATAGGTGGCGCGGTGCCCGGCGGGGACGCTCTGTGACAATGACCGCCGAGAGTGCGTGCCCTTCGCCTGTTCACTTCCGGTTTGTGAAGAGTGTGAATTCGGCTTCATATTTGACGGCGCCGGATGTCCCTTGTGCGACTGCGCACCGGATCCCTGCGAGGTGAGCTTCCGGTTTATATCAAATGTGTCAATGTGGATTATTTTGCTTTACAAAATTGTCACAATCCTATTACATATAATTTCGGAATAATAAAAACCACAAATGTGATGCTACGACGAAAAGACATTTTTCCGTGTATGTCAGGGTTATGCCTATGCGACACTGGGGATCTTTTCACTTAGAGTTTGTAACCCTACTGTTTACATGCCTATTCAATTGGAATAAACCTCCTCGGAGCCTTCGTGCAATTTATTTTTCGGCTGATCTTTTATTAAAGACAACTAAAGGATAGCCACACAATTAGATAAATTCCTACTCACCCAACGGCCTGGCTGTACAACGTTTAAATTGTGGGAGTAAGAAATGATCCCCGTGTCATTATTACAGGTTTACATGTACATGTTTTCTGTGAGAAGCAATTCTTTCTTTCACATATTCTCTTGTTATTGATATCTTGCTCCAGTCACGTAACTATAATAACTTACCATTTTGCAACTTACTTAATTTCTCTCGCGCATGTGTAGGATGCAAACTGCCCAACAGGAACTGGCTGTGTGGTGCGCCTTATCGCCTTTCAGTGTATTCGTGCGCCGTGCCCCTCGATATACCAAGCCGAGTGTGTCGACCCAAGTGAGTAGCCCCGCCGCCAGGTGGCACTCCGAACACTGGCTCTAATTACTGGCAGCTGTACACTAAGCTCCGAGTTAACTACTTGCTTAGAACTAATGTTTTATTTACAGAACGAATGATGTATTGTAACATAAAATAATATATCCGTGTTCATGTGACTCGTTGACGTCATTATGGTGCCATACATCGGTGGTCATATTATATATTTCTCTTCTGCCAGAAGCATTAAATTAAGCCAACAATCACACAATGCGTTGCATAACTCCCTTCGCTTCCCTCTTTCCTCTCTGTTCCCCTCTTCGCCTCTTCCCCTCTTCCACTTCCCCCTCTTTCCTCCCTCTTGCCTATCCCCCCCCCAGTGCCCCTCCCCCTGTTTCCCTACTCCACCTTCTTCCCCATATTCCTACTCCACCTTTTCCATTGACCTCCTCCCCCATCGTCCTTATCTTCCAACTCCGCCCAATTCCCACTCTTCCCTCTCTTCCCCCTCTCCCCCACCCCGCCTTCCCCCTTCCCACTTTTGCCTCTCTCCCCATCTCCCTCACCTTCCCCCGCCTTCCCGATCTTTCCTTTCTTGAACCATGTCGCGATTACTCCTCAGACGCGCTGAAGGACGGAAGCTGTCCCCCGAACGACGTCATCGGCATCTGTGTCGTACCGGACAACGCCTGTATCGGCGACGGCCAGTGCCCCGGGGACGAGAAGTGCTGCTCGTCCGGGTGTAACAGGGTGTGTCTGCCCCCCGTGAACGGTAAGACTGTGGTAATGTGACTGTAACAAGGTGCGTGTGGCCTTTCTAGTTTTATCTTTTTCTCGATTCATCCTCTTTTTAGATACACCTTCTTTCTAGATTTGAAATAAATATAATCTTATAACAATTGTAAAGAAAAAGGTTCAGCGCCTTAATTGTTAATCGATGTTGATGGATGAATTAATATATGAGTGCACATAATGACAAGGATGTTGCATATGTTCAGATGAAGACTGTGAGGAGTTGGAATGCTTGGAGGAAGCCAGAGAAACGTGCCCCAATGGAGTGGTTACTGTGTTTGGCTGCCCCACCTGTCAATGCCAAGACGAGGCTCCCTTCTGCACGGTACGTATCGGGGCCGGGGATGGGGGGGGGGGCGTCCCACGCTAGGGTAACTGCCATTCCAGAGCTGACATGTTAGAACTGAACACACATTTCGGACAGAAATGTCATACTTGAAAATGAAGACCTTTGCTGGAGAGCTGGAGAGGTGGAGGGGGAGGGGGGATAACAGTAAATCAGACGGGAAATGTCGTATTCCAGAATGCAGACTTTGCTGTGGGATGAACAGTAAACGCATTATTTGAAAGAGTTAGTAAAGAACAGTGGCCAACATATCAATGCTAAAACCAATAGCCCTCGACATAGTAGATGGAAGACAAAAACACCGTTCTACGTTGTGCCTATATGCCTTCGATAAAGAGTCCGTAAGAATAATTTTCCTCCAGCAACTGTTTCAACCGCAAAGTGACGTTATTTATACATTGATTTTGATTTTTAAAGTTGATAACAGATCGGGATGGATGGCTAATGCCAGGTCAATTTATTATCATTATTCAATATCGCAGCAACTCCAAACGTGGCTTGATTTTCCGAATTCGTGTCTCAAAATACCGTTTTGTGTGTTGTGTCCTAACTGGTGTTTTCACTGTTTGACATGGTCCATATGATCATGGTTTTACTGCGCTTCGGATGTCCAGTGTGATAAGGTTTTCGGTGCTTGGTTTCGTCCCACGCAGAGAGCCTTGTGCCCTGTTGGCACGCGCTGTGACGACACTCTCCAAGCGTGTGTTCCCCTGGAGGCCTGCCCGCCAGTCTGCTACATCTTCTGTGAGTTCGGCAAAGTACTGGACGCTAACGGCTGTGAGACCTGTGAATGTAACCCGGATCCATGCAGGGTGAGTACTTTGCCTGGTTAGACATTCTACAGTTATAATTACGATATATATGTTATTATCAGTCGTTAATATATCAGCTAGAGAGATCGCGATTCGTCTAAACGGTGATTTGGCACCCATAGTGGGAACTGCTAGATGTCAAGCAAAGTGTAACCTCCACACCAAAAACATTAAAATTAATAACATCAGAAACGTCGCCAAGGTGACAAATATGTGTTACATTATGCTATGCTCTTAAAATTGTTGAGAAAATGTCCACGAAAATGTATTCATAGGTCTGTAAATCTTCTACTCAAAAATATCTACCAAACCTTGTTTTGCTCACACAATAGGCGCAATTTCCGGTTTGAATAAATTAGAGCATCGCCTCCTGATTGGTCAATCGCGGACACGCCTCCAAAAAGGGCTGCCGCTTGGGTAGACGGGGAAATCGTGTCTGGCGGTCATTTCTAAATGTTATTGTGAGCTACAGATAGAACAAAAAATTCTATAAATTGGAGGATAGACAATTGAGTGTTATATGAATCGTTGAAGCAGCGTTAGAGGCTAGGCTGGCGGTTCCCTTTAACGCAGAACCAGTCGGGATCTAGTTTGGATTATAAGTATTTTTGTTACAACCCTACTTGTTCTGTAGATGTTGTAGTAACGAGATCGCCTCGCTCACACCTATATCCCTCTCTTCTACTGTTGAAGAAAGTACGAGACGTGTTCTGTGAGAGGCAATTTATTCTTTCACATATTCTCCTGTTATTGATATCTTGCTCCAGTCACGTAACTATAATAACTTACCATTTCGCAACTTAATTTCTCTCGCGCATGTATAGGATGCAAACTGCCCAACAGGAACTGGCTGTGTGGTGCGCCTCATCGCCTTTCAGTGTATTCGTGCGCCGTGCCCCTCGATATACCAAGCCGAGTGTGTCGACCCAAGTGAGTAACCCCGCCGCCAGGTGGCACTCCGAACACTGACTCTAATTACTGGCAGCTTTACACTAAGCTCCGAGTTAACTACTTGCTTAGAACTAATGTTTTATTTACAGAACGTGTGATGTATTGCAACATAAAATAATATATCCGTGTTCATATGACTCGTTGACGTCATTATGGTGCCATACATCGGTGGTCATATTATATATTTCTCTTCTGCCAGAAGCATTAAATTAAGCCAACAATCACACATTGCGTTGCATAACTCCCTTCGCTTCCCTCTTTCCTCTCTCTGTTCCCCTCTTCGCCTCTTCCCCTCTTCCACTTCCCCCTCTTTCCTCCCTCTTGCCTACCCCCCCCCCCCCGCGCCAGTCCCCCTCCCCCTGTTACCCTACTCCACCTTCTTCCCCATATTCCTACTCCACCTTCTTTTCCATTGACCTCCTCCTTCATCGTCCTTATCTTCCAACTCCGCCCAGTTCCCACTCTTCCCTCTCTTCCCCCTCTCCCCCACCCCGCCTTCCCTCACCAAGTGACGCATAATGACATCATATGTAAGATGTTTCTTACGCTATCCTCTATAATGATAGAGGATAATTATAGAGGACAGCGTACAAGACGCTGCCGTCACCCGTCTGTTATGTCTACTGTGGCGGCTCCGTGGTGAGGTTTATCGTGTCTCTATCCACAGAAGTCTCGTGTCGTCCGCTGAGGTGTCCGGCGTGCCGAGCAGGTCACGTGATGGTGGACGGATGTCCAACCTGTAAATGCATCAACCTCTGCGCGGTAAGTATTAACACCCGACTCGTGTTCACAGACCCCGGTATTTGTCATCACTCATGCGTAAATTACGACAGGATTAGGAATACGGGCGCATGATGTTGACTGTGACTGTGCACCTCACCACCAGTGTGTACTGTGAACTATGGATGTAAGTATCATATTGTTGTAGGCCATTGACTGTGCACCCGGCTACACCTGCGACGAGAACACTGGTCGGTGCGAGCAGGTGGGGCCCCGGTGTCCACCCGTCAGGTGCGACGCCACGTGTCAGCTAACGCTGGACGAGAACGACTGCGAGATCTGCAGCTGTAGCCGTGACCCCTGTGTTGTAAGTGTATGGGCACGGCGGCCGGGCAACGGCCAAGCCGTATTTATATTGCTCCTATATTGTCACATTAAACTCGTGACACCACACCTTATTTCTGAAAGATCTTCCATGGATATAACTGGCATATAAATGGATTAAACACAGAGGCGTTTGATATGTCCGCTCGCTTTATTTTATGGCCCAGTTATCGAATGAAATAAGAGCCGTGATTTACATACATTTCGGTGTTTACAACATAACATATTGACGTAGAACCGGAATAAACAGTATAGTCGATGTAACTGATAAATACTCGTACATTTCAATGTCGATTTCACGATTTCTCACTGATTTAACACCGAGCAATTAATGTACGTTTCGGATAGTACTTTCGTTTAGTTTCAATTTGCGCTGTATCCATTCGCTTTCTGTATGAGTTCCGATTATATATTTGCAGACCCAGATCTGCCGTCGTAATTACCACTGTGAGGTGACAAGGGGGGACCAGACGAGATGTGTCCCAGGTAAGTCTCGCTGCTGTTGAAACAAAAACAAACATTTATGGGTTACCCTTTCTTTAATTGAAAGGAAACAGAAAAATAAATATGTCCCGATCCTGACCGGAAAAGGAAAGGGCTAGTTCCTGTTTGGTTGACATAGAATGTATGACTAAAAACACGTGAACCACTGATCTGATGATGGTACCGATAATGGGCTACCCCGCATAAATACGTTAAAACGTTGCAAAAACTCCTGTTGTGGTTAACGCTTTCTTTGACCTTTGAACGTTTCCATAATTTATATTTATGCTCATCCGCTAATCATATTTATGCTCATCCGCTATAGATTAAATTGAGATTGCTCCATTGTTCTATTATCATTATTGTTTGCAATATGGCCAGGAAGATCGCGTTTGTCGATTGTGACGTCACATTATTTTGTCTGCTGGACGCTATGCTTTGACGTCATACTCTTTTGTCTCTTAAACGGCATACTTTGACGTCACATTCCTTTGTCCGTTGAACGGCATAATTTGACGTCAGATCCCCTTGTCTGTTGATGCCCCTTAAGTGTGACACCACATCACATTGGATGGCATTATTATCAGTGGGTTTGTCCCTGGCAGTCCACCAATTTCATTCCATTTCCTCCTGGTTTCCCCCGCAGACCTGGACTAGAGACGCCGACCCAGTGTGTGAGCCGGCGCCCACAACCCACAACCCACAACCCACAACCCACAACCAACCGCCGACAGCCAACAGCCAACACCTAACAAAGACAGGTGTAGCAAACTCCATGAATGTTATGCTCCACTCTCTCAGCGACTTTACTTAGACATGGCGGTCTGACAATGATATACAGCTGCTTATGTGTTATAGCTATGGTGTCACTCGAGGAAATATGCGTCAGTAAAACACTTGTATGAACGTTGATGACGTTATTTGGTGACGTCGACCTGTATAATATTGGTGGGTTAGAAAGTCAAGTCTGTGCAACTTACTAGATTGCAGACGGAGGAAAATCGCATTGTTTTGTTCCAAAGACGTTACGATTACACTAAAGATGCGACAAATTAAGTACAAATGCCACCCAGCGTGTTACCTAGCGCATGGAGGCATGTGTTGGTTTGTGTTTGTGTTTGACCCAGCAGGATGACATGTGTAAGGGAATCTATGTATTAAACACACACGACTAGTCCTGGATGTCAAAGGTGCACATGGTTTATTTTCATTACACGAGGAAAGTTTATAACTGTGATCTAAGCGAAATGACCATAAAAAAATATCCATTTGCGAGAAGTATTTCGTTATATCCTGGTGTTACTATTGTGTGCTTTGCTATTAATGTCACTTGATTGTTCATAGCCGTTATGTCAATAAAGATCTGCACATTATTAAACATTTTATAACTTCTATTGTCGTCTATGTGAAGGAGAAGATATATCATCTGGATATAATTTGAACAAACTAAACTTTGAACTTATTTCAGACTTTATGTGTCCTTACCAAGGAAATCTTGTAATAATCTCTGCAGAATAATTAAAGACGCCAAAATACTTCCGACAACCCCGGGAGACCACCAGTCACGCTTTTTTGCCAAGATGGCGATAATTGCGAAGTCCGGTACAATGGCGTTCCCAGCAATGTGCAAGGGAGGTGTGAACTTGATAATCACCATTTCAGCAGAATATCTTTCCCAGCGATATCGATTTAACATGTATCTTTCTAATAGATCTCTACTTTAACAAAGCATCTTTTCTACGAACCTAGACTTTAGCAATATATCTTTTATACGAATCTTGACTTTAGCAGATTACCCTTCCTATGGATCTTGCGTGTCATGCCTTGTCTGACGCATTATTGCTGACGACTTCTCTGTCATATCAAAGATATTAGTACACCAAGATAGGTCATACGGCAAAAGCCCATTGTAAAATGTGTAATGCGGCGAGTAGTGGCGCCGCTATGCGGCGAGCGCGTAACGTTGGGCTGCCACTGCGCTGACGATAACGCAGACTGCGTGATAATCGGCGCCCTGTGAACTACAAATTGGATTGTAGCGCTATTAATTCGGGTGATATAAAGCCTGGTGTGTTCTTTCATGCTTTCAAGTATATTTTACATTAAATATATATATTTTTTTTTTTTTTTTATGCGGCAATAAATAGTTGTTAGTGTCATCAAGGCGTCATATTTCGAGAACGTCATTGACTGGCAGTCAACAGTTTGGCTTCCCAAATTCGATGATAACTTTGCTGGTTGAAAACTATGATGTACCCTTGACTGATGGGTTATAAAACACAACAACTTCATAATTATTTAGCATTTAGCGGTCTCCTGTCTTTGATTGATTGACACATTTCGTTGAACAATAGATTCGTCTACCCTTCAACGCCACTGCAAACCGTTTCCCAACAAGTGTACAACAAACACAACGACGCCCGAAGTTCAGTCTCATAAGTAACACTCGGGCTTTCCGACGAAATACACTTGAAGGAGACATTTTGTAGATGAAACCCAGAGGCGCCCCCCCCCTTCGGCTTCAAAATTCATAGATCCGCCCAGAGATATATTCTGAGCCTAAATATGAATAATATTTTTAATACAAAAATACGAACATCAACAAGATTGTTAATTTCTCTAATTTCTAAGAAACTCTCAGACATGAGCAGCTTTAAAAAATATAAACTACGTCAGCTGATAAGGATAGGCCTACAGGGGCGGATCCTGAAAATCTGGATAGGGGGGGGGTCGCTTTCAGGGGCGGATATAGATATGCTGGATATGGGGGGGGGCGGTTTGGGTTTTGATGTATACATTTCGGTCCTAAAAGGGGCGCCCGGGCCGGGACGGCCACCCCCTGGATCCGCCCCTGGCCAACTGAACTTATTGAACCAGTCTTTCCTTCTTGCATTGACCACCCATCTCTGGCATCTAAAAGGTAATAATAAAAAAAAACATTTTATAAATGCAAATGCTTATAAACATAAAAACAAGGTACTCGGCAAGCGTTAAGTAAAAATGCAGACAAAGACTTTGCTTTTCCCCCGGTCTGGCTAGCTCTGTCAAATGTAACCAGAGCCCGGGAGCCGAACACCCAGGCCAAGGCAGTAGGTCCATGATCATACTATATGAGTTCACCCAATTTTTATTCAAACCCCAGGACATCGTTTAGGACACCTCATTACACATTCGTTAGGCATTAGCCGGCACTTAGAGCTCGTTGTCTTCTGGTAATTGTTCAGTAATAGATAGTGGCAACGATAGATCTTTGACTTGGTTTGCTCACATGAGCCGCCCGCTTCGATGTTGGCGATAATAGAGAATTATCAGAAATTGTGGTGGTGATAAACGATGCAGGATATCAATGACTGATAAGTTAACGCAAGAAGCCGGTCTTACCTTTTCTTTTCCTTGGGGAATGTCAAAAATGGCTTTCCTGGACATTTCTTTCGTGAATTCGCGCAATTTATGGCAAAACAAACTTGAAGTTGATGCCTGTCGAGGGCGGTTCTGTGCAACACTACGCGCTCACCGCTTGGCGGTGCCACCGGAGAACGATTACAAGGAAATCGCCGTATGACCTATATTGGAGTACTAATATCTTTGGTCATATCTACTCTAACGCACTATGTGTCGTATCTTGTCACACGCATTGCCTTATGTCTCACGCATTATGTCTCAAGCCTTATGTCTCACGCCTTATGTCTCACGCCTTATGCCTCATGCCTTATGTCTCACGCCTTATGTATGCCTCACGCCGTATGTATCACGCCTTATGTCTCAAGCCTTATGTCTCACGCCTTATGTCTCACGCCTTATGTCTCACGCCTTATGCCTCACGCCTTATGTCTCACGCCTTAGGTGTGCCTCACGTCGTATGTATCACGCCTTATGTCTCAGGACTTATGTCTCACGCCTTATGTCTCACGCCTTATGTCTCACGCCTTATGTCCCACGCCTTATGTCTCACGCCTTATGTCTCACGCCTTATGTCTCACGCTTTATGTCTCACGCCTTTTGTCTCACGTCTTTTGCTTCACGCCTTATGTCTCACACCTTATGTCTCACGCCTTATGTCTCACGCCTTATGTCTCACGCCTTATGTCTCACGCCTTATGTCTCACGCCTTATGTATCACGCCTTATGTCTCACGCCTTATGTCTCACGCCTTATGTCTCACGCCTTATGTCTCACGCCTTAAGTCTCACGGCTTACGTCTCACGCCTTACGTCTCACGCCTTGTCTCACGCCTTATGTCTCACGGCTTATGTCTCACGCCTTACTTCTTCCGTGGTTTTTTTTTTCAATGACTTACCCCTGTATAAAATAGGACAAAACGAATGGGTCAATTGGGGCAAGGGAGTCGTGGGGAGGGGGGGGGGGGGGCGGCGTGCAGCACCAGGGGGATCTGCAACCCAATTTACAATATCCATGCTTATACTCATATCCAATTCCAGAAACACTATGCCGCGTCCGCCCTTAGATAACTCGTCTGTTCGTTTCGCTCCGATGTTTACTGTACAGTTCCTTGGGAACCGCGCTGGCGACCAGGAAACTCGATCTCGGGAAGTTTCGGTAATTAGTCTGCATGCTCTGTCTCATGTGACACCGTGACACTCGGTGTCACCATGCGGGACAAAGACAGCCGTAAAAATAGCAGAATGTGATCGAGGGTTGTCTTGTATGTAAGACGCAATTAAAACATAATATAATTATCCATATAGCGGAAAGAAGTACCTACCTTCTTTTGGTTGACATTCGTCCGTCTGGGTAAAACGCCGGATTCGCCGTATTGAGATCTATTTTGCGGTGATTGGGGTGTATGGCTGGATAAGCCTATTGGAGACCGACAGAGCTTGCCGCAGACTTCTTACCGACGTCCTGTCGTTCGTATGGAACATTAGTCGTTTAGCATTATTATGGTCTACGCAATATGCTACGGAATCTCATATTGCGAGTGACACAAATGTAGCATTACGTCCTTTTCATGTCACTGCTTCAGACTGGAATACATTAACTTTCAATGGAGTAGCCAAGGTAACCAGATCTGGATAACGACGACAATATCGTGAGATGCTCCCAGGATAGGCCTGGACGTGACATCACTGGGGCGACTCGATAATAGATTTCTCTGGATCTGACGATCGACGTAACGAGGGGAAGGACATTTAATGAGCACACCCGCTGGTCTGGATTTCAGGTTTTCTCTGTTATGGAGACGCCAGGGTTCGTTGTATTCTCCGGAATATTAATTTTGATTATCGGTAAGATCTTCCTATTGTTTTGGCCGTCACTTTTGGAAGAGAACTGCTTTCATAAAACTAGTTTTATCCACCAGAAGACACATTTCAAGACATAAGTTTGTTTTTCTAATGTGGATACACATCGATATTTTGATTACACTAGTGATATTTAGGCCGCTGTCTAATTTTTCTATCATTATGCAAGCATTTTTTACTCGAAACTAAATTTAAGGCGAACTCAATCAAAATTAACCATATGACGTCATTTTATTTAAGAATGGACAGATTCGTACGATTTTACTGTAGATTCGTACTGTAAGTCAGTCTCAGAACTCTGTTCCATTGCTGGAGAAGAAGATATGATTTAATTACGATAGGTTCGTATACGTGACAATAATTGGCACCAGCGTGCCTCGGAGCTCATCTCAATCTATCGTATTGACTCGCGTTCTTTCTCCATGACCCGCAGGTCAGATTCACACGGTCACATGTTTGTTCACCCACATTTATTAGCCCTCCCCCGCCCCCCAGGCAGCACAAACACACACATACAGACATACCTCCTGTGCCGATGTCTGTGTCTGCATATGTGTGCAGGAAAAAAATTAAAGATCTCACGGCATGGCTCCTTTCTACATTGATCCTCACATTGTCACGATACGACTTACTGAAGGTAAAGCGCCCTATCAAAAGGCAGCTCAACTCAACACCTGTTCATGAATAATCAATAACGCGTTTTCATCGTTTCTGGCTTCCATATCTCTGGGGACAGTTTCCCATGCCGTTTGTCTCCTTGCCGCAGGATCTACCATGGCCAGTCTCCGCTCATATGAGCTCATTTCCACAAAGATGGCGTAAAAAGTAAAAAAAAATCAAATATAAACAGAAATTCCACACAAATATCTCATTGCGCAGTGTCTTCTGGGCCGGTTGACGGCTTCATCCGGGGACACTACTTCCGGGAACACCAATTCCGGCCTGATGCCGGGGCCGGGCATAACGCCACAGAGGTGAGCCAGATGCCGGTGCGGGCCATACTGAAGCGACTCGCCAATAACAGCACGTGGCTGGAACAGTTTCAGAACTGGCTGCAACCAGAGGGGTGGCAAGCAGGCAACAGGTAAGAATACGGGGCAACGTCTACTATAGACATGCCTTTAATTGCTTGCTCTGTTCTTATGTTAAGGAGGTAAGTGTAATTTATGTAAATTTGTAAGCTTGGCCCTGAAAAGGAAAAATCAGAGAGGGTATGTACTGGCATGACTGCTTTTGTTTTTGTTTATGTACCTTGGCTGGAGGCCAGCCTATAGTACGAAAAAACTGTACTTTACTTAGGGAGGTCAAAGAACCTTTTCTTTAGGCATTACACGTTGTGACAGAATACTTATTAAGGCGTTTGATACTAAAGAATTTATGTCAAAAGTGAGCTATAACATTTTACAATTGTCATTCCCAATTCCCTTTTCCATGACCTGTCCATTGCTTCCTCATTCTATTTATATTTTGTTTTCTTTTTTGTTGTTTTTGACAACATGTATTGCACAAAAACGTAAAATAAATTTTAGAGCTTTTCATCACTATATTTATATAGTACGCATATTGTGTAGTAAACTAATTTTCACAGAAGTAAGTCACAGAATTTTCATCGTGCATAGATGCCGCGGGACTGATAAACCGTCACAGCCCTTTTCGTCACAGCAGTCCACTGTCGCGTGTGGGTCTGCATTAGTTAGTTAGTTAGAGTCCGTTCTTTGGGCTATTGGTTTTTATTATTTATACTTCAAATAATGATGCCTCAAATAATCTTTCGCGGTCACGGTCAAATGACAGGTGCTTCGGCCATTGCTCATTCGCTAGGGGGCGCCCCTTTCTTATGCGTCTGCAGGCGGCGCATTGTATTTCAATAACTATCAGCTCATAATTGAACAGATCAGCTAAGCTTACCAGCTTATAACTGCACAGACCAGCTTATAACTAAACAGATCAGCTTACAACTGCACAGACCAGCTTATAAGTAACCATGTCAGCTTAAAACTGAACAGCTCAGCTCATAACTGAATAGATCAACTTATAACTGAAATAGATCAGCTTATAATTGCACAGATCAGCTTATAACTGAACAGAACAGCTTATAATTAGACCGATCAGCTTATAACTGAACAGAACAGCTTACGACGGAGCAGATCATCTAATGACTGAATAAATCAGCTTATAACTGCACAGATCAGCTTATAACTAAACAGATCAGCTTATACCTGAACAGATCAGCTCATAATTGAAAAGATCAGCTAATGACTGAACAGATCATTTTATAACTGCACCGATCAGCTTATAACTGAACAGATCAACGTATAACTGTACAGATCAACTTACAACTGAACATATCAGTTTATAACTGCACATATCAGCTTATGACTGCACAGATCAGCTCATAACTGAACAGAACAGCTTATAATTAGACAGATCAGCTTATAACTGAACAAATCAGCTTATAACTGCACAGACCAGCTTATAACTGAACAGATTAGCTTACAACTGCACAGACCAGCTTCTAAGTAACCATGTCAGCTTAAAACTGAGCAGCTCAGCTCATAACTGAACAGTTCAGCTCATAACTGAATAGATCAACTTATACCTGAAATAGATCAGCTTATAATTGCACAGATCAGCCTATAACTGAACAGAACCGCTTATAATTACACCGATCAGCTTATAACTGAACAGATCAGCTCACGACTGAGCAGATCATCTAATGACTTAATAAATCGGCTTATAACTGTACAGATCAGCATATAACTAAACAGATCACCTTATAACTGAATAGATCAAATTATAACTAAACAGATCAGCTTATAACTGAACAGATCAGCTCATAATTGAAAAGATCAGCTAATGACTGAACAGATCAGCTTATAACTGAACAGAACAGTATATAACTGAACAGATCAGCTTATAACTGAACAGATCAACTTATAACTGAACAGAACAGGAAGGAATGTTGGTGTTTTAGGCCACTTTTGTGCACATACAGGCTAAATTGGGCCAAGGAACCTCCCGAGACGATGAAGGATGAAGGAATGAAACATGCCCCAGATTAGGTGCCCGAGCCCGGATTCGAACCCAGGACCTATTGATCTGCGGTCTAGTGCGCTAACCACTACACCAGGGAGGCCCCCCGAGTCCCTTAGGGCGGTGACTATACTTTAGTTGCTGAGGTTTTCATTAAAGCGAAGGCCACCGATACTAAGTCCTCCATGGCACTCATCTCATTCCCAACCTCTCCGGCCCATCTTGTATGTTGGAGCCCACCTCTGAGTTCTACGTGAGCTATTCTGAAACAATGATTCGCACTGACTTAGAAGAATGCCCCCCCCCCTCCCCCGCCCTCATTCCTTCACCCCACCGTATACCTGATCTCTGCTCGTGCCGCACGGCGCCAGTATATACCTGATCTCTGATCGTGCCGCAGAGGTCAATTGCTATCGTGGTTGCAATGCCAACCGGAAGAGAACGATTGTCTCAACAACGCCACGTGCTTCCGGTTTGGTGTGCGTCACTGTCTTTGTCCGGATGGCTTCAGTGGCCCACGCTGTGAGAACACCACCGACGCCGGAGGTAATTTCGTCTTATAGTTGTCACCAAGTCGCAGTCGAAATATGCAAATTAGGTACAAATGATACCATTTACGCATTTTCAATAACAACTCGATTGTATGAGACGTCGATCTGTTATCGGATGGTCCAATGTATTCTGTTGTAGACAGAACAAGAAAGGTCTCGCTATACATGCCGCTGCAAAGCAATCATTGCAGATTCAAGTTATTATGACTATTTCGTCTAGACAATAAACCGATGCCTGTAGCAGTTGTACATGATTCATATTCAGATTCATATCAGACATGGGATGCATATTTAGACAACTTCCATGCCTGATCGTCGTGCCCACCAGGGCATTAATGCAGTATCACTCCGCTTGTTTTCTCGGTTTACAGACAGATGCATATTTCAATGTATCCGCCATTGTCAGTTTGGGTACGTGTTGGACCCAGCCACGGAATGCTACCAGTGCAAGTGTGCTGCCGATCCGTGCAAGGTAATGACGAGCAGACCACTGCATAGCGCTACTTAATTGTGAGGATTTATTGGTTGTTGTATGGTTGTTCTCTGCACATATATGTCAACGATAATCTTTTAATTATTAGTTCATTGCGCTGTTTGGTATGCACACAAGAGGTTATCTTAATGTCACTAGCGGCCGGTTTGTTAAAATTCGGTTTGAGGCACATAAACCTATCTTGGGGGCCCGGGGGTCCACTTTTCTCATGCATTACTGTGCGTCCAGGAAACAACCCACCAGATTTGTATTAAGTCCCCTCCCGGGCTTGGGGGTGCAGATGAGACACTTATGTCGCCCTTATGTTATCATGACAAAGTAGTTCGCTTGAGTTGGATAGTGAATGCATATTTTCAATAAAACGATCTCATCAATTAATAAAGCGTCCGTCAGAAAATGTTAATTGTAATATGATGCCATTGTAGGAATTTAAATGCGGTACCAAGGAGGTGTGCGAACTTCATCGGCAGCCATGCTCAAGCTTCCCGTGTCCACCACCAGCTCCTGGCTGTAAATGTAAGCCATCTTGTCTCTGGTCAACTCCTAGCTGTACGGGTAAGCTATCTAGTCTCATGTCAACTCCTGGCTGTACGGGTAAGCTATCTTGTCTCATGTTAACTCATGGCTGTACAGGTAAGTCATCTTGTCTCTTTTCAACCCATGGTTGTAAAGGTAAGCCATATTGTCTCTCGTCAACTGGCTGTACAGATAAGTCATCTTGTCTGTCCTCAACTCTTAGCTGTACAGGGAAGCCATCTTGTCTCATGTCAACTTCTGGCTGTACAGGTAAGTCATCTTGTCTCACGTCAACTCCGAGCTGTAAAAGTAAGCTATCTTGTCTCTCGTTAACTCCTGGGTGTAAAGGTAAGCCATCTTGTCTCATGTCAACTCCTGCCGTTTAAAACCGTTTAACGTATGATAATATATCTATTGTGTACATTCACAGTCCAAAAATGAGCTTGAAAAGTGTTCCCAAGTTGAGCAGCTTTACCATGTTCATTTTCATGAATTAGGTAAACTTCATAGTCATAGATGTTCCCTGACGCTGTTGGCCAGCAGCTTGTTGGCGCTCACGAAACCTGATACCTGCATCTTGGCCTTCAGTTTCATCCAAACCCATGTCATGTCCTGAGATGTTTCTTGGTTCAATTTAGCCTTCACAAAACTTTGTTTCATGTCATTTTATTTCAGCCATAGACGACGAGGCGTCGACGTGTGATGCCGTCACGTACTGTACATCCGGGTGTAAGTTCGGTCCCTCCGTGGACACGTCTGGCTGCCCGACGTGTCAGTGCCGGGCGGACCCCTGCAAGGTGCGACGCCCCCCTCCCCTCCCCACACACACACAGAAGGGTACATCCTCCAGTTTATGGGTGGGGCGGAGGAGGAAGGTTGTCGACAATGAGCTACTCAGCTTGCCCTGTAATGTGTATTAATTAATGTATTATGATTTTGAAATGGCTTGAAAAATATCTTTGTGTACTAATTGCCACGTGTCATGGTTTGTGTTGTACGGCTACCTCACAACATATTAGTTACATATGTACCCGTCATTATACAGTCGGATGCTCTTTCTGAGTTTGTCAGAACGTGTTTAAACGTTTGTAGATATGTTTGATAAACCTTTTCGTCACCAAACCTCCCTAAGCCCCTTGAGCACACCCATTAATAGTATAAAGTCAGCAGTAATTATAATTACTTCAGTAACTCAATGTATACATTGAAGAAAATTGAGAGAGAAGCGAAAGATTAAATAAGAATCAGAAGATTAGAGCCAACATGTGAAGAGTGAAGTGCTGAATCGCCACATCGCACTCTGACCTTTATATTGCTCCTGACGATGCGATGTACATGCTATGCGCCCACCACTGCTTACAGTCGGTCAAGTGTGGAGCAGGACGTCAGTGTGTCATCGAGTCATTACCATGTTTCGGTAACAACTACGGTTGCCATGGTAACGACCGGACGTGGCGAGCCGTATGCCGGTCGGGTACGTCGTTGCTCAGTTAGTCCACATTTTATAGTGTGGAAATGGTCTGGGAGCCATGCAAGTCACGCTTAAATCTAAACGCATATGAATATAAATGGCACATATGTCATCGTCACAATATTCGTCAATGAAATGGATAAGCTTTGTAATAAGATATAAATACTATACAAAATCTAAATTGCTCATATTAATTTGACTAGGTTAATACTGTGCATTGGCTCACAGATCCCCCAACGCTAAAAGATCGTAAATACTGTAAAATGATAATGAAAGATGCTAATAGTGCAACTGTATCCAATATGGGTCCATCTCTGAATGAGGAATGGGGGTTACCTGCGTATCGATTCATCGTTTTCTAATACCGGTTCTTTACAAAACCCTGATGTGGTAAAGATGACATCGTTTGATATGGCAATCTCTGTTCGTTTACCTTGAGGTATTTGTTTTATCCAGAGAAGAAACCTGGCGAATGTCCGGATTACGAGGATTACGAGCATTACGAGGATAACTACGATTACTCCGGGTCGGGAGATTACTCCGGAGTAAGCGCCTGCAGACTGAGAGGGCACTGATCCGTCTTCCAAAAAACTCGGTCCTGATCTAAAAAACGTTCAATCTCTCTATGTACTGTCATATATAGACTGCCACAGTCCATGACGCTAACATTTAACGAGGTACTGTAGAGCGTAAGCCAAATCCTTTGATTTAGATACCCAGGACGGAACGAATGTCTTGAAAGGAAAAAGTAAATCAATAGTAACATCAAAACGCAACATGATGGTACCTTAGTATATACGGTGACTCTAGGAGTAGCCCCCCCCCCCCCCCCCACCCCCGCTCACTAATTCCCCCGTCCATCGGGCCATAAGTGAATCAATCTCCTATCAGATCAATCTGGGGAATAGCTCACATATATTCCGTTTAACCACACCGGGAGGCCGATTTGCCCCACTTACCCCAATACATGGCACCTCAGATACCATGCCCAATAGCATCACCTCCCCCACTAGGAATCTCGAGCTGTGGTGGTAACCTGAACACATGGGACATTGACCCATTCGCTGGCGATCAAAATCAGGACATGGCTGCCAATGCATTGCTTGTATGTATGTTTGTGACAATATAGCAATCCAAATACATAACTATTTTATTGATGTATAGAAACAATTAAGATAATACCAAAATCTTTCTCGGAAATCTTTTCGTCAGTCATGCCTTTTCTAACGTTGCGTATATATTGGCAAATCATGTGTCAACTACCTACATGTTTGCAACATCTGATCAATTTCAGGGGTCGGTGGTCTTTCCCTCGGACACGAACCACGTGGACAGCCGTAGCCCCTGTCTCAGCATGTGCACCAGTGACGTCAACTGTACCGGGCTCACCAAGTGCTGTGCCACCGAGTGTGGCAGGAGCTGCATGATGCCCACCCTGACCAGTAAGAACCCCAATAGACCAAGCCATACTCAGGCACTGAGCCCCGCCCGCGCTTGAGTTCTTTTTCCGTAATCATGAGTATGAAATTGACAATCATGGCTGCGGGGGGGGGGGGGGGTGGGGCGCAAGAGGGGGGGGGGTTGTGTTCCCAGATCACGAAGAATAAATTTCCTTATTCCCATGTCATGATTAATTAAAACAAGAACTCATACAAAGGAAGGGCGGATACATGATGTCAATTGACGATTTCCTGATTCACGTTTATTTCATATTAAAATTCCCAGTTCACGATTAATGAAAATTCTTGATCACGGCTAATACCCCATTCCCTGTTCACGAATAATTATTTTCCTCATTCCCAGTTCACGGTAAAATGAAAAGTTCATTCTCGAGAAACGGATATACACCTCCCCCCCCCACCCCCCACCCCCCCATGGCTGATGGTGAGAACAAATGAAAAGTACCCATCTCTAAAACTCATCTCTAGGAACCAGTGGCGCCACTATGCGGCCTATTCAATGTTATTTTGACTCCCCATTCGTCAAGCTTGGGACCGCTTGTTTGCGAGTGCCATTTGGGGGGTATATTTGGGGGCAGATTAAAATCAAAATGACCATCTGTTCCCCAAAATCATTGTGGAGGGGGAAGAGGAGGGGGTTGGGCCAATGAGGTCGCATCGCAATGGAAAGTAGAAGGGACAATCTTACTACGTTTACTAGTGTCCTACAACCCAGATTTCCGCTGCGTTCATACAATACCGACGTCCTAAAGACAATTCACAATTTATAGTAAAAAACTAAATGTCATTAGAATCTTCTAACAGCTCGTCTGTATCACCTATCAGGTCAGGATCAGTGTCGTCTGGAGCGGAATGAGGCCATAGAGAGCGGCACCTCATGGTACGTCCCGGAGTGTGACCAGGATGACCTCTACAGACCGATGCAATGCCAGACGCTCGAGGGGCAAGATATCTGCTACTGTGTCGACCCGCAGGCAGGGACCTACCTTCCGGGCACCTTCAACATCTCCAGCAGCGATGGTTGTAAAGGTAACAGGAGGTCCATATATGTTTATATCAAGAGCAGATCCAGAATTTTGATTGCAAAGAGCCCGGCCGGACGTGAGGGTTATAACTTAGGTCCAGCGAGTTCTCCGTAAACACACTTACAAGGGGACTTGCGAGGGGGAGGGTGGGGGGGGGGGTTGTTGAGCTCTCTCTCTCTCTCTCTCTCTCTCTCTATATATATATATATATCTTACGTGGCCGGATGGTCCTACCCACACTAATAGTGGGGCCTCAACGAAAAGAACGGGTCAACGTTTGTTTCGGTCCAAGCTCTGCATGACGCTGCAATAATACCGTATTAATGTTAAGATTAATACAAAGAATTCTTTGAGTGAAGGGAAAGATGACAACAGGGAATGTGTGTAGTAGCTGTTCTCTTCTTACCGTGCCTCAAAGAAATGGTCAGGAGCGAAATATAAACCAAACGGTACCTGCGCGCCACAGGAGAGAAATAGGCCTGCCTTATTCGGGATACCCTTGGGGAGGCCGTTGTTGACTTGATCTTCTATTCCCCCAGATGTCTTGTCCCGTCACATTTGTCGCCCGTTAACCCACTGTCGTCTCGCCTGTGACTTCGGCTTGGCTGTCGACACCATGGGATGTCAAACGTGCTCATGTGCCGAAGACCCGTGCTCGGTGAGTGGTGACGGTGACGGTGCTGATGGTGAGAACAAAACAGTCAATACAAATACATGACAATGATATTTAGCTGGCCCTATACCGTACAAGGATTTGTTTGCTGGTTGATTACTTGACTCGATCGTTACATATTATTATGGTTGAGTTATATTGTATGTTCTCTTCATGTATGTTACCCTTACTCTTTGGCATAATGCCAGTTACTAAACCTTGAGGCTTAATATGTAATTTTAGCTATAAAAGTACATTTTTTATTCACGAGGACTTTAGGTTTATTAAACAGCCCAACGTCTCTCGCATATCAAAACTGCCGAGGACACATGTCCTTGTACGTGATTCAATAACACTAACGCCTAACGCTCCGCCAACCTTGCTTCTGAAAACATTAAGGTTACTCCTCCAGCTATATTTTTCTTGAAAAATGTAAAAACTATTTCGATTGGCAATGATGTATTTATATTCTTAGCATAGAAGTACACCGAAATATGCACATTGCGGCAGTTTTATACCTTTCATCATGCGATGACAGATTTTTTTCTCATGAAGGTTACATTTATGCAGGCAGGCAATGTGTTCTAAATGTGTTTCCAAAATATTTCGAAAACCATAATTTAAGTAAAAAAATTGCTGCATGAGCAGCTTTAAAGTAACGGTAATTTATTTTAGGTTGATCACAACATTCCAAAATGGTTATAGGCGGGTTGAACAATTTCGGGCTTACAAGAAAACGTCATACAAACATTCCTTGAACGCTAAGCATAACGTTATCTTTTAACGTTTGCGTAACGCCAGGAAAACTTTTCCAGATAACGCCCTCGGAACGTACTTGTAGCTCCAATCAAACTTTTGCCTGACGTTCCACAAACGTTGTTTTGTTATCTGGGCAGCTGGCATACGCATCTTCATGGCTATTAAGATTCCAACATGTAAGTAATGGCTGAGTTGACATGTAAATTAATGAAGCTTAACTTTGTGCCAAAATGCCAGATGTATTATATATGGTATACGTTTTGAGTAATTTGGAGTAATCAATTAATCAAGCCTTCTATTTAGCGCTTTATAATTAGGGCGTACCGATATCATGTATTGTAATCAATGTCTCCCCACAGGACAAAGCGAGTCCGTGTGGCCCGGAACTGGTGTGTGAGCGCATGTCACGGCCATATTGCCCTTCGTGCCCGCCAATGGTCGTTTGTTTGGGTAAGCACGTATTTCCCGCCAAAAAGCAAACGTCGTTTTGACGTTTTTGTGTTGTTTTGTATCCTCTTCTTAATGTTCTCATCGAATCAGATCTGCAATACAGATGCGTCTTTGTTCGTAATTTAAAGCATTTGATCGCGTTACTTTTATCCAGTATAGCGAGTTGAACTGGAACCTTATTTCGTGATGTCTCACGTCTGATGTACAGGGAAAGTTGCATATGTTTTTTCGTTATTGCTGGAGCTACGACTAGTCCATGAAGAGCCAGATAATCATGTCAATGTATACACGATATCTGGTCAATATTACATTTTCCGTAAGCGAGTAATTAATTCTTTATTTAATGATCGATGAATGCCTGCCTCGTGTGACACGAACTGTTGCAAAGTACACGTGAGTAGACTTCCTGGAGTTAAGCTGCCTGCAATGTTACGTCCACAGAGCCTAAGTGGTCGACTGCTACGTGTGAGTCTGGCTTGGACCCCAAGCGAGCAAACGACCTCTCCCTAGCGCTTTGTTCGCTGCCTGACGAGGAGAAGGAACACTCGTGTCCGCCCGGCCACGGCTGTGTCCGTATTCACAGCTTCCATGCCTCGATAGGAGTCTGTTGTCCGGTGGCTGACACTAACCAAGGTCTGATTATTAACAGCTCGATTATGAATCATAATACCTCGGGTTAATTTAGTTTGTTGCTGTTTCAAAGCAGTTCTGCTTTTTAATGTCGAAGGTGGAAAAAGTCCAACTTTTTAATGTCTCCGATTAAAAAAGTCCAACGTTGTAATGTCCTCGGTTGAAAAGTCTGAGTTTTAAATGACCGCAGCTCAACCATATATACAATATTCGCTTTCCACGTAGTCCACATATGTAATGTCCCCTCTTGCAGTATCGTTTTTTTTGACAATGGGATGAATAACGTTAGAATGAGTTTAGCAGATAACCGAAAATGAGTTGAACACTGAATACGGCTACTGGGCGGATTGAAGCGGATTTAATTAATTATCAGTTTAACTTTAAAACTGTTTAAACAGTTAACAGTTTAAAATTAAGTGGATTTTTGTTTTTTTCAAAGTTATGTTTTATCAAAACCTAACAATGTTTGCATTGCAGCGGAAAAGCCCGGCAGCTGTCCGGCGTCAACAAGTATGCCTAACGTTTGCAGGGAGGAGTGCACCACCGATATGGACTGCGATGGCGACCTCAAGTGCTGTGCCCATATCTGTGGCAGTCAATGTCACATTCCGCAAGGTACAACTAAGCTCCGGGGGGGGGGCTGAGGGGGATAACTAAATACCGCAAATATATAAGGAGGTGCCTCTGGGAAATCTTTCTCATCCAAGCACCAAGAAATGTGTCAAATTAGGGCCCATCCACCTACCAGGTGAGCAAGCAAAATATACTATGACGAATATCTTTACAATTGCGTAACTTTATATACAAGAAACTGGCTTGGCGCTTGCCTTCTTTGAACTTCAGACAGTCAGTCAATTTGGTTGCATATTACATGATGTTTCAAATCAGGACATGCAGTTGTAATGTTAATCGTTGCAGTGAACATGAATTCAACATGTCAACAGAGGCTGGAGGACGCTATGCTTCAGCTGAAACTCATGCCAGGGTCTCCGATCTTTATCCCCAGGTTTGTGGTTAATTCCAGGGTCAGTACTTTATCCCAAGGTCAGTGCCTCATTCCTAGATCAGTACTTTAACCCATGGTCAGTGCCCCATTCCTAGGTCAGTACTTTATCCCAAGGGTCAGTACTTTATTTCAAGGTCAGTGACTCATCCCTTAATCCGTACTTTATTCGAAGGTCAGTACCTCATCCCTAGGTCAGTACTATATCCGAATGTCAGTGCCTCATCTCTAGCTTAGTAATTTATCCCAATGTCAGCGCCTTATCCCTTGGTCCGTACTTTATCCCAAGGTCAGTGAATCATCCCTTGGGCCGTACTTCATCCCCAGGCCAGTGCTTTATACTAACGTCGGTAGATACAAGTCAACATCGGCTCAAATCATATTAGAGAGTTATTGCACTACGTTTTCGATTGAACGTATCCCCAAACGTAACCCGATGAGAAATTACGTCATCAACACTCGGGGCGTTTCCTAACCTACGTAGATACGTTTGCGGAATCCGTTTGCGGGACAACGTATGAATAGCCTTTCTAATGTTTTGTCCGTACGTATCACAAGGGAATTTCCTTAATATCCTTAATTTCTCTGCAAATACATGTTTCAGTTTATGCAATTATCGGGAGAGGATACTTCACAGATACTTATATATAACATTGATTGTCTTTAGAAGGGGCAAAGCAAAAGAATTTGTCAAATGTAAGTGGAACAGGTTTCGGTCGTCTGCAGTAACCGTGGCCAGCGCATTAGTCATGGCCAGCGCATTAGCCGTGGCCAGCGCAGTAGCCGTGACCAGCGCAGTAGTCGTGGCCAGCGAAGTGGCCGTGGCCAGCGCAGTAGCCGTGGCCACCACAGTAGCCATGGCCAGCGCATTAGCCGTGGCCAGCGCAGTAGCCATGGCCAGCGCAGTAGCCGTGGCCTGCGCAGTAGCCGTGGCCAGCGCAGTAGCCAGTCTCCCAGTGCACAATGTTGCACAAACAAGTAAGACTCGACCACTAGCGTTGAAATATTATATCTGCGATTAACACGGACGACACTAGGGAAAGAGAAACAATACACTATGTTGGATGGCTTATAATTTTAGCAACTCTAGTTTCGTATAAACATTTTCATCACAAAAAAGCATTACCAGTTTCTTTGAAACAAAAACATGATTTATACATAACAATATCTAGGACCTCCCCTATTAGAGGGACCAAAATTGTAAATTGTGACGAACGCCAGCCGTCGCTTGACGGGTATCGACCGAACACCGACTGCAATAACTCATTTGTGCGCCGCGCGAGAGTAAAACCGAAACGTAAATGTATCGGCGCTAACGGATCGGGTTGCGTATCAGTGGCGCGGAAACGTAGTTCAATAACTCTCTATTGTTCAGCATATCTCGTAGGTCTTATTAGATAACCTAATCGCTGCCTTGATACTTTACTGAAGGTCTACAAGCTACTGTTTTAGCGCGTGCAATGCATATTTTTCAATACGTCATGGCGTTCCGTTAAGTTAACGTCTCCTGCCGCCAGGTGTCAGATTGACGGGGCTTGGTTTCCGGTGCAGTGCCATGAGAGTTACGGCGTCTGTTGGTGCGTGCGCAGCGACGGAAGCAGGCATCGCGGCACCCAGGTCCGCGGCGTGCCCGACTGCAGCGCAGGTAGTCATCGCAACAGCCCTGGGCAATGAAGGGTGGAGGGGGCGGGGTTGTAAGGGGGGTCAGGATACATCTGGAGACTTTCTCCGTTCTCCATTTTTTCTCCATTTTGACTAGCCATTTTGAGGTAGCCAACCGACCAGTATCTCATATGTGTTTGATATAATGTAACATAGGCCTAAGTTGAAACCACGGAAGATGTGCAGAAGGAATGATAATATTCAGACACGGCCAAAACATACCATGGCGTAACGAGTTGAGTGACATAATCATCATGCATTAAGCTATGTATGAATATATTGCTCTGTAAATGGTTATTGAACTTTCAATGACCCATATAAATGGAGATTTGCGCATGTTCTTTGTGTATGTTACGTTTTTCATCACATTATTCATTTTGAAAACATGGTTGGCTTGGTCGCTGGCAGATGTTCCTGATGGGGCCATGGATGAACCAGGTAATGTCGTTCGTTGTTTTGCTATGAGAAGATACATCAACGTGATTAAAGACATCTTTTACTCACCTTGGTACATCAGTAACTATCTGTGGTTTAATTGTTTATTCCCTTGGTGCATTCCCATCGTTATTTGCTGAACAAAAGTTACATGTCATACACCAACTTGTGGCAACAAACGGCACAACGATAATTCCAGCGCAACATAATATTTTAAGTTTATTTTACTGTTCTATTTAGTGACGTTCCTATATATGGGCTCCATAAGTTTAAATCTCTGCGCAAATACACTACTAACTAGCTGGTACACATTAAAGCAAGAATCATATTATCCGTGGGAAGTCATACACTTGACAACGTGAGTACCGTTACACTAGTTGCTGATATCCAACCAGTAGCGTTGCCTTATTGTATTGTAATCTATTCCTTACAGTTTGTCCTTCGAACTCAGCGATTCATGCCTGTCCATCATACATGTGCTCGGAGTATATAGACGAAATGGAGAACTGTTCTGCGGCATGCAGGATTAACCCATGTGGGTCTTGCACTGTTGAGTTCTTCGATGGCCTAAACAGACCGACCAAGTGTCTAGAGGGTGAGCGACTTTCGTTACTTATATTAACCTCACTCATTTTGCGAGCCAATGCACATGTGCATGTGCACGTCAAATGCGATATCAAATAGTTGGGAACTAATTAAACCAGTGTAAACGGGCCAAATTATTTAAATAAAGAATTACACGCATTATGTGGATTATGTGCATTAAGTAAAACTAAAGGACAGAAAATGTTCTCATATATTAATGTACGACTGCGACATAAACAACACAGCACAGGACTTTTGGACGACTATATTACAAAGAACACTGAGCAGGCATTCAGCAGCACAACATTACAAACAAATAACCCATACTTGAACATATTAATAGCGAATAAGAACAACCCACTATTAACCTAAATCGTTTCGAGCTAGCAATATACCGGATAGAAGGCAACAAAGGAATAGAAACAATGAAGAATTCGCCAGTGGTAAGTATGGTAGACCGGCGTAATAACGAGTCATAAATGATATTAAGCTCAATTTAGTAATCGGGTGGATATTAAAATTGTATTTTCTAGAAATGCTTCATGATTTAATTGTGATCGCGGGCTTCAGAGAAAGCTGAATACTGAGTTAGAACATGAACATTCTCCTCGGATTGAGATAAACAATACTCCCAAATGTTATTCCTGATAACCACTTAAGTATAACGGTATGCGTCTAGACCCATAGGCATTCTGCCTTGATGTACGGCTTCAGTGCGTGATTACAAGCGTGGATCCATGCGAGCCCCCCCCCTTTTTGAGCCGAAATTTATACCATTTAACATATGAAAACCGACGCCCCCACCCTCCCCCCTATCCAGCATATCTGCATCCGACCCTGAACCGGTCCCCCCCCCCGTCTACCCTATCCAGAGTTTCTAGATCCGCCCCTAGATTTCATATCATGAAGGTCCTTCAGGCTGAAGAAATTAATCTTGGTATTATGTTTGAAGGAAGATATATAGAGTAATCCCAAGTACTGTCGGGCAGTTCATCCAATGAAGTATTGTTCCCCACAGCAAGCTTTTAATTGAGTATGTTTTCTTTAAACACGGAAGTAACAGGGCGTTTCTACTTCTGATGGGATGGCGCGATACTTTAGAGACTGGCGGGGGATCTAGCGATCTCAGACATTGTGGGGAAGCCCGTTAACCATTTTATATAACGTACATGGAACAGTTAGTTCCACGTCAAAACAACGTCAGCTTATATTCTTCTTCTATGTTTACCCTTTTACATTCCATAGTTATCACGCCCCGAATAGTAGAAGGGAATATTTTTTCCACTAATTTCCGCGCATACCGATTTAAATGCTGGGAGCGAAGAAAGTGACGTCAAAGAGGAATACATCATTGGGGAATTTTCAAATAGAGCTCAGATGCAATGCCCCGAGAAATAAACCCATCAGACATCAGTTTGCTACTTTGACGAACACGTTCATAGTGATTTCGTGGAATAAAAACTGCAAACTCCTGTTGAAACACATTCTTATTTGTTTAGGTTTCATAAACAATATTAACCTTGAGCTTAACAAAACTGTTGTCCTTTTTCCATAATCGTGAGCATGACATTGACAATGACAGCTGATGGTAAATACAAGTAAGAAGTACTCTGAAACAGACAAGAACGTGACAATGGGGTGAGTTCGGGTATACGAGAGGAGTAGTGGGACTCCGCGGAGTGCAAGAGCGGATCATGAAGGGGGGGAGGGGGTCAGGGGGTTCAGACCCCCCACCCCTTTTTGTTAATAAAGATTGTCGTTTTTCAATGCAAAATTTAGGCCATCTGAGGCGAGGAAGAACGCGAAGTTTTCAGTAGACCCGGTCGTCAAAAAATTGGTAGATCCCCCGGTCGCACTTTGGACCCACTCCTTTTCACATTCCTAGATGCGCACTTGGAGTGCATAACCGAACGCGGAGATTGTGGTCCGATATCGCGGTCACGTGGTACATTTTACTCCCAGACCTAGTTTACTCCCCACCCATAGGAGGATCACGAGGATTTCCAACACGGCGTCCAGGCCCCACAATACGCTGCTAAATATATATAGCGTACTATTTCTATCTGGAAAAAATTGGTGATCTATTTTATATTACTGTTTGATGATCTTCATGATTTGTGCATATCAGCAAGTGCAACTTTCACGCGGATCGGGGATTTTGCGCTCGGCTTATATTTATCCGCACACGAGCGGAATTGTTGAGCGCGCATGCTACAAATATCTGCGCCGATTACTCCGGTCGCTTATCCGAACTCACCCATGGTGCTTTGTTTTTTCCGACTTGTTTGTCCACACGATTGGATAAAAGCGACGCCAGTGAAGGGGTTACAGCCTAGATCGGTCGATTACCGTGTCATGTACCGAACTATGAGTTCGACATATGTGTCAACGTATTGATGGGTTTCGAGGACTTTGGATATTCATTGCCCGTGAATCCCAGTTCGCGATGTCTGTGAGAGTAGTGACAATCGGCGCATCATAGCTAAGACATATGGCGATACTCCCTGATAGATCTGACATGTCACGCTCAATGATTATTATAATATTTACAAACTTATTAATGAGCCAAAAGAAATTCACACGAATATGTAAACCAAACAGATTGTATTACCCACATCACTTCGGCATTTGTAGTTAATAGTGTAATCGATTATATTGCATGACATTGTGTTGTCGTTATTGTGTATTTTATAATACATTATTTATGATGCCGATAGATATATCACAATATAACGCATTAAGAACTGGATTTTATGACAATATGAGGTATACGTAGATATCTAACCTAGTGTCCTTATATGTACCAGGTCCTATCCATCTTGTCGTAAGTCAAGCGCAGCCAATTATTGATACCAGTGAGACTAAATCACTTGATGCTACCATACCAGTTCGATGCCCTTCCGCGCTCGTATGCTATGTTTGGTATCTAACACAATATTGGACTATTCTATAGCGCTTTTCGGTATTTGTATGTTCGCCACAGAAATGAGTTCCTGTCAGAGGCACGTGGTTGAGACAAGGAAGATTATGGAGAACGACCAAGATGAGATCGATATGATGTACCACATGACACTCGATTACCTCCACCGGTACCGATCGGGGATAACCAATGGCGCCAAGGACCCGCTCCTGAATGGTAAGGTACATTCTGGGTGGGCAGCATGTCCTCATCGCTGTTACCTCCACTGGCACCGATCGGGGATAACCAAGGGTACCAAGGACCCGCTACTCCATGGTGAGGTACAGTCTGGGGGGTGGGGGGGGTGGGCAGCATGTCCTCATCGCTCAGTTACCTCCACTGGCACCGATCGGGGATAACCAAGGGTGCCAAGGACCCGCTACTCCATGGTGAGGTACAGTCTGGTGGGCAGCATGTCCTCATCGCTCAGTAACCTCCACTGGCACCGATCGGGGATAACCAAGGGTGCCAAGGACCCGCTACTCCATGGTGAGGTACAGTCTGGGTGGGCAGCATGTCCTCATCGCTCAGTTACCTCCACTGGCACCGATCGGGGATAACCAAGGGTGCCAAGGACCCGCTACTCCATGGTGAGGTACAGTCTGGGTGGGCAGTATGTCCTCATCGCTCAGTAACCTCCACTGGCACCGATCGGGGATAACCAAGGGTGCCAAGGACCCGCTACTCTATGGTGAGGTACAGTCTGGGTGGGCAGCATGTCCTCATCGCTCAAATACTTCCACTAGCACCGATCGGGGATAAGAAAGGGCGCCAAGGACCCGCTGCTCCATGGTGAGGTACAGTCTGGGGGGGTGGGCAGCATGTCCTCATTGCTCAAATACCTCCACTGGCACCGATCGGGGATAACAAAGGGTGCCAAGGACCCGCTACTCGGTGGTAAGGTACAACAGTTGAAACAGCTCAACATATTTGCGATAGCAGTTGAAACAGCTCGCCATATCTGCAAACCAAGTTGAAACACTATACCTTATCTGCAATAGTAATTGAGACAGTCCGCTGTATCTACAATCTCTAATTCCTACATTTAAACCCATCCGACATTTCTTCATGTGCTATTTGCAGTTGTAACATATCTCCATTTTTATTGAAATCAGTAAATGTCTGCACTAATCTGCAAATCAATATGTCAAGCCTTTTGTATGATATTTCCTGTTGTAGCACACATATGCAACACACTTGCAGGCGCTGCAACATGCCTTCAACATTACTAATGTTATGTTCGCCAATGTGCCCTTAGCGTTTTCATATACAAGCTTTTATTACATTTCTTAAGCACCCTTTGGCTCGCGGGGAGCCTTTCGGGGCAAGCGGTCCCTCAGCCGGAGGCCTTTACCCCTCTACTGGATGACCCTCCAGCCAGCCACGCTGCGCTCAAGCCAACGCCGATCACGTGACCGTACTACGTTTGTCCGGCGGAAGCGGAGTTCGGGTGGCCAGCAGCGGTACACGCCCACTGGCTTTGAAAGCGCCATGGAGAGGGGACGCCATGTCATCGGTACAGACAGGGTGTCGTGGTGTATCATCCATAGGGTGACCAACAATATCGCCTATACTATATGTATTTATATAATTATTATATAAATATATTACCTATGTATGTATATATATACGTGCAACGGAAGGAGCAAGAGAAAAGTGCACCGACCCGGTACTGCTGCGATTTGTTATAGAGCCTTGACGCGAGAAATTATTTCTTTTCAACAAATTGGAGGTAAATTGCTTACATTTGTTTTATTTTCAATTAGGTACTACGTATACAGTTCTGAGATACAGTTATCAGATTAAAATACTATCCACTGTAATCATGTTAACTGCATTATTTATATAATGTGCGTCAAGACCTTTAAGAAATTGTCTGCAGTGAACTAGGTAATATTTCATTTGAATGAAAACGGAAATGTGTCGGGATCATTCGCTAGGTGGCGCTTCATTTCGAGCGCGCCTATACCAGTCGGAGAGAAGGTATTCAAAATTACGCACAGCCACATATGACTCACGCATTCAGTTATGAATATCATTTGCACTCGCGACATTCAAGGACTACCTAAATGACGTGATTATGCTGACATGACATGGCTACTATTATTTAAATCGTATTAAATGTATTGTATGTATGCGACGAGATGACCTGTCATCTTCCATGTTTTGCGCAGGTCGCCAATGCCCGGCCTCGCGCTATCTGACAAAGCAGCTTGGAGACATGGCCTGCCTGCAGCAATGCCAGTATGATGAGGATTGCCAAGACAGCCTGGTGTGCTGCCCGACCACCTGCGGCCACGTCTGCGCGCCAGAGACCCGTATGTAGTTGTCATGGTATTGTCTGCGCGCCAGAGACCCGTATGTAATTGTCATGTTATTGTACTGCGCGCCAGAGACCCGTATGTAGTTGTGTTATTGTCTGCGCGCCAGAGACCCGTATGTAATTGTCATGGTATTGTACTGCGCGCCAGAGACGCTTAGGTAGTTGTCATGCTATTGTCTGCGCGCCGGAGACCCGTATGTATTTACCGTGTTATTTTCTGTACCAGATACCCGTATGTAGTAGTTATATTGTTGTCTGGGGAGTTGGGTTTTCCGTGGGATTTTACAGTGATTTTTAGTGAACCAGTCACTGCAACGGATTGTTGACATCAATAGTTTTTATGTAACGGTCTATCTAAGAAGTCAAAATTCGACCCAGTACTCAGATGCATTATATTAAATGTCTCGGTTGACCTAACTAACCTATATATGTCCGTTTCATGACACGTTTCTGTCGTACAGCTTCAGCCAAGAAGTGTTTTGACTATAAGCCCCAGAGACCAGAGGATTGTCTGATGGGTTCGCAATCCCAGCGGACCCGTTACACGACAACCCGGTGGTTCTTCAACACCGACACGCTCCACTGTGAATCATACACCTACTTGTCGGAATGCGATTCCTCGTCCCAAAATAGCTTCTATTCAGAAAGATCTTGTCAGGAGCAATGCTTAGGTAATATGTAAAACAAATCATCTCTCGTTAAACGTTTATCTCTCTATATACATGTACGGTTTATATAGTCGTTTTACGAGAGAATATGTACAGGGTCAAAACCACCATGTATGCACTTGGATTTACTACTTCTAGGACGGACAGGATCGGGGCCTGTCTGGTGGGGGGTGGGGGAGGGGGGCATATATTTAAGTATCTACAAATGTGCCGCCCAAATTACCCCTTTTTTGCCTTTTTTTCTTTCAATCCCAGATGCAGAAATCTGCAATTCCTCTCGATTTGCTCTTCGATGATTGCCCGTAATACAGCCATTAATATCGGTGTGGACCTTGCATAACATGGAGTTTATATTTATTGAAGGAGGGGGGGGGGTGGATCCGAATGTTCAATACGACGCCGAAATCCGTATATACCACATGCAGCAGTGCTGCCATCTGGCTACAGAGTCACCGAAACGTAACAACCAAAGTCATTCAGCAATGAGATTGAAAGGAACGAGCGCGCGTCATTGTATGTGTGGGGAAGATGTTTTTGTTGACCTTTCGCTACAGCTAACGGTGGTAACCTATGAACACTTGGACATCTTCATCGAGCCAAAAATACATACAAAAAAAATTGTAGTTTTAATTATAACTTATAATTATGACTAGCTTGTAAAGCACGTGGGATTGTCGACTACAAAAAATAATGGAGACGACTGTAACAAAGCCTTTGTGTGAAATACATGAACAGGTGTCTACCCCATGAAGGGAACATGGTATCCAAAATGTCAGGGTTCCCAGTACTCGACAATGCAGTGTGTGGACGGGCTGTGCTGGTGTTCTCTACCCAACGGTACAGCAGTGCCCGGCACGCTCACCACCGGCGATCTTATCTGTGATTCCAATGGTAATAATAATAATAATAACAATCTTTATTGACATAAGTCACAGTAAGAACAATACAAACCAGTTGGCCAGACACGATAGTAATTTCTGTTGTCCTGTGCTTTTACCTATTGTCAATACGAGTTCTGACTTGGGCATCTCATTTCCATCTGGTATATATACATTGTTGTTTGTAGCAATCTTATCCTCGATATAATTCATATTCGATGTATCATTAAAAAATCATATTATATGTATATGTGCAAGTGTGTACGGGATGCTATTTTGCAGAACGATGGATCAGTCGGGGTTGATACTGAGATGTTCATTTGGCTCTTTTCAGGCCAGATGGTGAGAGAGGATAGCAGTATTCCAGGAGGTAATCTGTACATCTCATGCACCCGTTGTCACTGAGGCCAGGGGGTAGAGGCATACAATCCCCTAACAACCAAAAATGCTCCATTTAAAATATTGTTTCATCATATATATATCGTTTTTAATGTGTTAATTAATTAATTAATTAATTAATTAATAATTCTCTTACTCTATCTTGCTCTTGCCGTCCAGTGTGTCCTGATGGTAAGCAACCCAAGATCTGCCAGCGAGAATGCCTCGATGAGTACTGCTACCTGGACAACAAGAGGGACACGCCGTACCGTCCCTATGACGGTTACTATGGAAGTTATGGAAATTATAAGAACGTGTATTGTGAAGCCGACCCGTGTAACAACTGCTCCGTCTCTCAAACGATATACGACTCAGCGCATGACGGGAAGGCTAAGTGTCATGGTAAGTATAATGCGGTTCCAATTGAACATGTAACGACATGCTGCAGGCCCGCGGGGTGACAGAGGGAGCGGCCGGGGTGGGGTGCGTTGGTCCGCGGGGTGACAGAGGGAGCGGTAGGGGTGGGGTGCGTTGGTCCGCGGGGTGACAGAGGGAGCGGCCGGGGTGGGTTGTGTGGGCCCGCGGGGTGACAGAGGGAGCGGCCGGGGTGGGGTGCGTTGGCCCGCGGGGTGACAGAGGGAGCGGCAGGACAGGGGTGCGTTGGTCCGCGGGGTGACAGAGGGAGCGGCAGGGGTGGGGTGCGTTGGTCCGTGAGGTGACAGGGGGAGCGGCCGGGGTGGGGTGCGTTGGCTCGCGGGGTGACAGGGAGAGCGGCCGGAGTGGGGTGCGTTGGTCCGCGGGGTGACAGAGGGAGCGGCCGGGGTGGGGTGCGTTGGTCCGCGGGGTGACAGAGGGAGCGGCAGGGGTGGGGTGCGTTGTTCCGCTGGGTGACAGAGGGAGCGGCAGGGGTGGGGTGCGTTGGTCCGCTGGGTGACAGAGGGAGCGGCAGGGGTGAGGTGCGTTGGTCCGCGGTGTGACAGAGGGAGGGGCGGGGGTGGGGTGCGTTGGTCCGCGGGGTGACAGAGGGAGCGGCAGGGGTGGGGTGCGTTGGTCCGCGGGGTGACAGAGGGAGCGGCAGGGGTGGGGTGCGTTGGTCCGCGGGGTGACAGGGGGAGCGGCAGGGGTGGGGTGCGTTGGTCCGCGGGGTGACAGAGGGAGCGGCCGGGGTGGGGTGCGTTGGCCCGCGGGGTGACAGGGGGAGCGGCAGGGGTGGGGTGGGTTGGTCCGGTTAGAGGATTCTCGTGTTCGAAACGGGCATATTTGATCCAATGTTCAGTGTTTTCTTTGCCTTGTGCCGTATTGGGTCGCATGACATTGTCCGATTTTCCATGGGAGGGGATGGGGGCGGGGGCGGGGGGTTCAGATCCCCTTTTCGAGCGAGGATGCCCTTATCCAATGCAAGTATACCCCTTTCGGGATATCCAACATACATATACCCCCATGTACTATAGACCGGAGAGAAGCGACAGTTTGTGATTGAAAGGGATGTTCGCTGAGGCGGGCGGGCAGTGTGTATGTGGGGGTGGGGGGGGGGGGGGAGATTGGTGTTTTAGACTACCCTTTGTGCACATCGACGCTACATTTGGCCGCGAAACATCTCGAAACATTAGAATGGGGTTGGATCGAATACTTAGTCCTGCGACATCTGCAAGACAGCGACTTGATGTGGTTGGAGGGGGCGGGTGGTTGGGATTACGAGTGAGAGGCGATTCTGCCCCAACACATTGATAAGTTTGTAGGGGTGAGGGGTAACGGCCACGAGCGGACTCTGCCCCCCCCCTCCCCCCCCCCATCTCACACACACCCACACACCAGCCTACGGGTCTGTACTGATGACATAGTACCGAGGAAAGACAAATTTTGACATCTTTCAATTTGATGCAGCACCTTTGACGTTATCTTTAGCGCCTTTTCGTAGACATTATGTATTTGACGCGTTGGACTGGTGTACACATGTACGCAAGCCAGTATCATAACTTCTAATGAAAGTTGACCACAGCATATTACCAGATTACTTAACACCAACCGCACAAAAACCAGTGCATCCGAGTCTGTTCACAGTTGGGAGACTTAGCTGATGCATGTTTCATTTAACTTCTCTTAATCATTCTATTTTCCTCGGCGCCTGCAGACAAACCCTCGTGCGAGGCTCCCATGGATACGGGTACCTGCACGGAGTCCTTGCCTCGCTGGTTCCACAACACGACTTCCCGTACCTGTCAGCGCTTCATCTATAGTGGCTGTGGCGGAAACCTCAATGTCTTTGAGAGCGAGTCACAATGCCAGAAGAAATGCCGAGGTAGGCTTTATAATATACTCTACATTCTGCCCCCAATATCTTTCTACTGCTAGGTTGTAGGAGGCGTAGAGTTCAGTAAAAGCATTTTGAGTGAATCACCGCGTCCATAACCACCAATATACATATTACTTGCAGACAACCGGATTTCTAGTCATGTGATTCCCAGAAATACGTGTCTCCAAGAAATTCCTAGGGTACGAGGTGTGGTGGTTGGCCCACTCATGATCTTTAAGTTTGATCAAATGAACTACAAGATCTGCACAACGAACGCTTAACTGATTTGAAGCCTTCGCCTTCATGCATTAACTCCGGCCCTAATGCTATAGTAAGCGGGCCATTGGGAAAAATGTATGTGACTCTATAATCCTTGATTGAATACAGACTTAGCAAACGAAAGACCAAAAATCAACCTATGATTTCCTCGTAGCCAAATACCATGACAGCTTAACCTGACGGCTCTGGCGGCTGCTGCTTTTTTGTCTGCTGTCCCTTCGAGATCTGCAGACTTTCGAAACCCAAAGCGAGGCTCAATTGTGGCGTAATTCAATCGCTGGTTCCCCGCGCGCGAGGCAATGAAATTAGCGCAGGTAGTTAATTACTACAGTTCAATTACCTTAATTCTTATTGTGTCACACCTGTCTTCGCTTTCAGCCGTATTGTGCCCACATAGTAGTAAAGTCAAAGTCTGCGACGACGCGTGCGTGGAGGCCACGTGTCCTAAAGTCCCAGAAGCCATCTGCACCGCCGACCCCTGCTCGTGTGACGCCATCTTTGTTGATCCGCTGATTGGCCACGTGGTCGATTGCGCAATCGGTGAGTGAAGCCTTGCTATGTATACATTAGTTACGCCAGTTAGCTGATACAGGTGTTGTTACTCTTGGATCCTTTTCGCCAATTTATTCTCGGATAGATTCATCGCTCGACGTGATGGGTATAGACGGGTTTACGCAATTGTACGCTGCGTTTTCAATGATAATCCTAAGAATTAAATCACTAAGGAATGTATATAGATGGAATGTACTCTGCGTAACCCATAGCGTTTTTTCCACCATTAAATAACCGAGGTCTCTCGGGGCATTACAGTACAAAACCGCTACATGTATGGCACTGTTTTACGTCATTACACTAAACAGTATAGATATATATAGGTATTTACGTGTATGCATTACTTACCGGCACATATTTAACACTTCTTAGTATATGGCCAACGTACAAAGCATTAACCACACAAGTACAGCATATCAGTACTTAAAAATGTCCACATGTCACATTGACTACTACTAACAACAGATGTCACATTGACTACAACACATGTCACATTGACTACAACACATGTAACATTGAATACAACACATGTAACAATTTTCTCTTAACACACGAGCCTGCCAGTGTACTGTAACTACTCCCTATTTTGCCGTTACCCAGCCCGCACACTGTGCGAGCGCATGCGCATCGAAAAGGAAAAAATACGCATGCTGACTCCTGCGCATGCGTCGTCGATTCACGTGCCACACTGCGAGGCTGACGGGACGTTTGGCGCCTTGCAGTGCAGCACACACCACGAGACATGTTGGTGTGTGGACGACATGGGACAGGTCATCCCAGGATCACGTCGAATCAATGGCACCGACCAGCCGCCCAGCTGTGGTAAGGCTCACATGGCCCAGCCGCCCTGGTAAGAGTCCCTTTCACAGAGAGAGTGAGAGACAGAGGCAGAGAGAGATGTCGTTTATTTAGCCAATGCCTGACATCGAATGCATGATAATAAAAAGAAACACATCGAGTATATGAGACTAAAATAATGTTATAGTAAATGGTGATACTAAGTAGCATTGGTTGAGGAGGAGAGATTAAGACACAGAAGACGCGTGGAACCCACCTCAAGTAATCAGGCAGTATAAGTATCGTTATTTGAAACTGGTACACTGGGTTACTAACTGAAGTAAGTACGTAAGGCTCGTTGTTATTATCTTTTGACTCCATCCTGGCTGTCGAGGCCAACTTAGCGCAGCCAACTTTGGTATTAGTTCACTAAATAAAATAATTATGAAGTCAGTAGGTGAGAGGTACTTTGTAAATATGTTAATTTTAATGTTCCACGTTCCTGACTCTCCAGCAAATGGAGGAATAAAGTACATTCATTCATTAATACCTCAACAGAGCAGTAAAAGGGATTGACATTTTAATTCGGTTAATCTTTGACTTTGACACGTGGTCTCCATACCCTGTTTTTTCACAGACAAGATCAAGACAACTGCTGTGCATCTATCATTTAAGTTCAGCAACAAGTTCGAAGAGCATTGCGGAGGATCTTCCCGGTTTTAAACGGTAAAGGTGACCCTTAATTATCCGTCATAAATAACCAAAAACATGCTTCCATCATTTCATAACGCCTCTTTCGGCGTATCACGCCACTTCATTTTCAGTGTAGGTTCGAATCGCACGTGGCCATGGCACTGTTCGTCGTTCCGCTATATATGCGACATATATAAGGCCGTGTGCAGACAAAGGTAGATAAGGCAATGTACCAGGCGTGGTTTACAATGGAACGCCACTAACACTGTAAGCTTTATGCCTTACTATTGCAGAGAACTGCGGAGCAGTTTAAGCGGAAGGATCCAAGTACCCGATGCACACATTACCAACCTCCAGGTTAGTGTTTTACCGGAAACAGACATGTTTTACCCTCAGAAACCTGACGCGTATATAGGGCTATAAAGTCTTTTTCGCTTAGACTTCCGGTTTACTCATTTTGGGGACAAACAAACGAAGCACGTGTTCGGAACGGGTTTAGAATCTCTGCGCACACTGGTATCCTGACTATCTGTGACGTAAAGGTGACGTGTAAGTTACGCAAAGAGAGAGACTGGGAACTAGACTACCTGCGCAAAAGCTAGGCGCCGAGGGCTGGGTCCATTGCGGAAGACCTAGCGCTATGATTAAGAATGTTTAGGAAATATAACTTCACAAAACAGAAAGATGACATATTTTTTATTCGTTTGCGCCATCACAATGACGAATATTTGTTACGACGGGACAATACGACTGAGAAACTAACGATTTTTTTGCATTTCCTACGAAAACGAGGCATTATGACGTCACACGGGGTCTCTCCGGTTACAACGTTGGCGCAACGCTTCAAACAGAAAACTTACAAAAATGAAGAAACTTGGTCTTTTTGTAATCCAAAAGTGATACGAAAACATCCAATTGGTCTTATTTTATCTTTACCATGTGGTTAGTATAGTATATATATACTTAAACAATATGTCGATGCGTCAATAATCAAGGGCAGCCATTGGCTTATGTTAGTGGCTCGTACTTTCCACTCAGTTATTATATCGAACATATTCACTGTCCAGCATCGGTATATATATATATATATATATATATATATATTATATATATTATATTATGTTATATTCTACTATACATTGTCGGCACTAGGTGGCGCCAGGGAGCATTCGTATCACGTGCGATATCCTGGCGGCAGAAGGAAACGATCTGGCATCGGAGATATCAATCTTCAAAAGTGAGGTAAGTGATCGTCTCTGCAGCGTGACGTGCTGACCAAAGAGGCTAATGCGTGGAATACTTTGCGCCGTAGGGTTGTGGTGCAAGCATAACACATGAGCAACACATCAACAGTGATACAGTCGCTTCTACGCGCGATTTATCAATATAGAAAAAAACTGAAATGTTGATACCAATTGTGATTCGTTGGCGTTAAAGTTACTTACACAGATATTTCCGGCGAATTAAAAAAAAACGTTCCGCAGTATAGGCTACAATGAAAGATCAACATTCACATATTGACAGGACTGTAGCATTTGCTTCAAATTTAGTTAGTAAACATAGCAGAAACGATATCGCTGGCCTAATAGAGGCTGCATGTATTACGTCACAACGTTGTGTGTAGTTCACTGGCTTGTTGCTCACTTTTAGATATGCTGAACAGGCCCCATGCAATGAATTATGGCGATACGTGGCACTAATCAGGCCATTAAATTGCTAACATTTAACATCCATATTGTGACGGGACAAATCTGTTTAGTCAATTGTTGATGTTTTGTTTTATTGTTATTAATATTGCAGGTGATTGCCGGTCAATACGTCTTCGAGTTTAAGAGCATAAACTTTACAGTCCAATCCGCGAACATGACAACACAACTCGTGCACAATAAGGACAATGCCACCACCTTTACTACGCACGCGGACCACTCACACCACGACCACGCTGCAGGCACACACAATATGTATGACGTCATCATAACTGTCAGTGTCGTCCTGGCCATTATCGCGCTGCTATCTTGGCTGTCGTGGCCTACATGGTAAGGATGGTGGGCCTGGGTGGTCAGGATCAATGTCACATTGATAGCGGGACAAAGAGGCAAGGCGGATCTAGGGGACCGTACCCTCCCCCCCCCGCCCCCCCCCCCCCCCCCCCCCCCCCCCCACCGCCCCCTTTGAGAAAGAATGCCGTTTTTTAATGAAAACTGTAGGCCATCCGAGGCGTGAATTTTTGGAGAAAGCATGGCATTTGGGACGGCGTGGACACCACCCCCTGAACTTTCCCACGGTCGCAAGTTTTCAGTGGACCCCCCCCCCGGTCGTTCCCCTCCCCCCCCTTTTAAAATTCCTGGATCCGCCCTTGAAGATGCAATTTTACTTACTTATTGTTCGTGTAATGATAGTGTAACAAAATATTATTTTATGACTGAACAAAGTGAGTTTTCTGAACATTATATTTATCCCTAACATAATGCTTGTAGTAATGCTGAGTTTGCATATTCCTAAACGGTAGGTCAATCTATACACTAATACACTATACACCATACGCTTGTTGTAATTATCTTTACATTAGTAGGTAACACATGACTATAGCCACTGTAGAAATAACAAATATGTGAAATTTTTTGGCCTAAATAGGATGCTTTAACGAATAAGGGACCTGTGACAAGGGTTTGCTGGTTGGCGCGAGCGAATGGTTATAGTGTGCCTTGCTTCTTATGTGGCTCATATGACTGCAACGTAGCATAGGAGCCAAATCTCCGGTATTACCCCCTACTCTTTTGAAAGAAAGACCTGGGGTCTTTATCCTGCGTCAATATAGATATTAACACAGGGGGGATTCGAACCAAGCACCGGCCGCCTGGGCTGGCTTTGCCGAGCACACTTGGCAACGGCTGAACACTGCCAACAAGGCCACCGAGGTGATAACGAGAAAAATCCCACGACTGTCATCATCCGAGTCTGCCGCCATTCTATCAAATAATGGAGTCAAATTTCCAAGCTATTAATGACCAGTTCTTATGCTTTATACCGAGAATTCCAAGGATGCTTAATTGTGAAACTCAAATGTTCTGGTATCTACACTCCATCTCCTTCTTCAGATTGTTCGCCGCCATAAGAGACAAGACGCGCATGATGTAAGTCATCACGTGGGAACAACGCCATCATAAACACCTACAATGTGGGGGGGGGGACGGGTTGGGGGGGGGGGGTAATGTGTAAGAACATTTCCCCATGTATACAGTCGTCAACCTGATTATCGATTTACGACATTTTACGTGTCGTATTTGACACTATATGTTACAAGCAGGAAACTATGCAATGTGCTGTAACTGTTATAATTGCACTTTAATGTACCTAGAATTGTCACACAAAATCTCAGACAAGTCCGTAAGCATTTCAATTAAAGAAGTTCTTTCATACGGTATAGGCATCCTAACTGTGCTGATGTCTTGGCATTTTCTTCAATACCGGCGTTTGGTGAAGACACAGAAATCGGTTGATGCCTGCAACAATTTTACGCGTCCCCAGTGCAATATAATGCTCGTTTTGTTCCAGACTGTCGGATTCAGTAATCAGTGTTTCGAGAATGAAACCGCTGCCCACGAGGCTGTGATTCACTCATCGGGTGTGACCTTGGACTACCAACAACAACCTTGTGGCTCGGACGCCTAGCGATCAGAGATCAGAGACAGCACATGAGTATGGGATGTCGCCCCAGATTTCAATTGGCGCTTGATACATTTCATATTGTTGCGTAGAATTGACAGTGTCGCATCGTTCGGCCTTAGTGTTAACTCTTTAAGAAATGCATACATTATCATATCTATCTTGAGTTTAAGTTGCAAAAAGAGCAGTGTCCAGTTTGATGACGTAGTACACAAGAACGCCACTTTTTCATTTTTGCTTTTGGCTTGTCTGTTGTCCGGAGTTCCGTGGTCCTGACTAACCGCCTCTTATCTCTTATTAATGTCTCGTGGTTAACCGGCCCGTTATTTCACCGGTAACGGACCCGTTGTCTCGTGGTTAACCGGCCTGTTATATCTTGATTAACTGGCCCGTTATGTCGTGTTTAACCGGCCCATTATATCGTGGTTAATTGGTCCGTTATGTCGTGGTTAATCGACCCGTTATCTCGTGGTTAACAGGCCCTTTATATCGTGGTCAATTGGCTCGTTATGTTGTGGTTAACGGGGCCGCTATGTTATGGTTAATCGACCCGTTATGTCGTGGTTAACCGGCCCGTTATGTCGTGGTGGACCGACCCGTTAACTCTTAGCTAATCGGCCCTTTATCTCGTGGTTAATCGACCCGTTATGTCGTGGTTAACTGGCCCGCTAGCCCTGGTTAACCGGTGCGTTTTCTCGTTAACCGACCCATTATCACGTGGTTAATCGACCCTTGATGTCTAACGGGCCCGTTATGTCGTGGTTAATATACTTCTGTTGCCGTTGTCCTAGCTGTGTGACACTTTGTTTTGTAAGGTGCGATTACCGAGCCTTTAAACGCGTTGACTCATTAACTGCTGTAACGAAGTCGTTGGCACATTCTTCTAGTTCTGTAACTGTCGTGCAAAATTGTCACATGCATGAACTTTCCACATATATTATCACATTGGGCTTTATCAATCGTTGTAATCGTTGTAGTTATTAAATGGTTTGATTTTCCCGTAGTATTAATTAAGTTGCATGTTGTAATCAAATTTGTTAAATGCATTTTTCTGTCTTTGCTTTGAATAATCAACTTAAGTTTTTTATTACAGTTACGCAACTTTAATTTGAGTATTCTAATTAAAACACGTAAATTTAAGCACATATGAAATGTTTATGCAATCAATTCGTGGAACACATTTTATGTATTAATTATTATAATCACTTTGGAATGTTTCTGAATAAAATTGTTTTCACGAGTTGCTATTTCTCTTGAGATGTGTATGCTGATGTTGCCAGTTAAGCTGGTTTCCCTGTATCGTCGCTTGCCAGTTAATTAGCTAGGTCCTCTGTATCGTCGCTTGCCAGTTAATTAGCTAGGTCCTCTGTATCGTCGCTTGCCAGTTAATTAGCTATATATATAGGTCCTCTGTTTCGTCGCTGGCCGCGAAAGCTGGTCTCCATTTTTCACCCGTCAAAAATAAAACTGGGTCTCTCCTAAACCAGACCATTTGTTTGTTATAGCAAAGACTTTGAGCATAATTTCTATTTTTTGGACATGGATGAGCTGCAATATACATTATTCGCCTCTTTAGTGCTGCTGTTTATATTTAGGCTTACCTGTAGAAAGAGTCGTGAGAGGGAGCCAGGGCGGAGCGAGAGTATATATTGCGAGCTGGGCGACAGTAGATTGCGAGCGGGCAGTTTTCGCTTTAGCTCTCAGAACACTTTCGCAACTGTTATATTTGACAAAGGCATTTGGTTGTTTTTTGAAGTGACAGCCCGTGACTGTACACACCAATGTTTGTCGTTGACGCCTGAGCACATTTTATGACGTCAAAGTTTACCTTTACATAAGATTAGATTTCTCATATACATAGGAGCCCGTACCTCGATTATACATACACCTAACCATCTGCATCCACCCTAGCCCTGGTACATACCTCCCTGACTACGCGCGTAAACAGAGCAAGGCTCTCCCATTCTGAACAGCAACCTTATACTTACCTTATAAGCTCACCTTACAAATATTATAACAGATCGGTCGTGGGAAGAGCCGCAGAGGGGGTATCATGGAACAACCTTAGAGATGGACGTGCAAAGCGGCATTATGTCATCTTACATTTCATCAACTACTCACAGGTGAGCTGTGATCGCATCCGGGCGATAAGTTCCACAATCATTGTTTTATGATTTTCTGCGATCTGACTGATGCGATTGTTGATTTGAGAAGTTAGTAGTGCAAAAGCATAATCTGAATTAATTCTTTCTTTTATGTGAATTGAAACGAAACGCCAACCAGAATTGTATATTACCAGTAGAGTTTATATTGGGGCCTGTGAGGGGGGGGGGCGGTAGGAGTTTAGTTGACATGAATTCTAAGCTGGGTACAATAAAACCCTTGGGACGATGAAGTGACGGGTAAAAAATATCCCAAACACACTCCGGAGTGTTTGATCCCCAAACTCTTGTCAAATAGGCCTTCGCTACCCCGATGAGGGCAAGGCTTCAACAGCGAATTCACTTATTTACTTTAATCACGTAGTAGTGAATCTGCCATTTTTTCTTTGTTGCATCGCCCGTAAGTATTTATAGACACATTTCTTATTAAACGCTAGGTATTGACACAAAGGAACCGGGTCAGCCATTATCCCTAGGATATATCGGTCACACCGCGAACAGATACCCCCTGCGTGAGAGTTGACTATAGGGTGTGTGTGACGTCGGCTGTGTCAAGAGAACAGACTGTAGGCCTTGACACTGACCCATCCCTCTCAGAACACCCCTCCGTACCCTACTCCGCAGGCACGAATTCTCCGGACCAGGGTAAATAAACAAGACAAACTTGGAGCCCCCGCGCCCACCCTTAGAGTACACAACAGGACAACATGAGTACTTCACCGGCCCGTTGTTTTTTCATACCTTGACACAGTTGTGTAAAAACCTGGACAGGAGGGCAAGAGTATGTGATATTGCTTCCTTTCTTGGAAGCGAATTTTGCATATAGCGCGCCGGTTCCTACAGAAAAGAAATGCTTGAGTCTGTCATGGTATCGCTGGACCTCAGGGAAAGGGATATCTGATTGTTGCGGGACTGATGTGGTGGCTGTCTGAGGACCTGAGGACCTGAGGACACGTAGATGGTTAGCTGGTGGTCCCCTGACAAAATGGGTTCCATCAGGAATCAGACCGTCGTCTTAATAGGTCTCCTCGTATGTCTCCTGTGGCCACATCAGTACGGTAAGTCAGGGGATAACTGTCAGTCAGTTCTATTAATGCTTACACCATGCGTAATGCAAGCATCTCTGTGACATTAATATAGGGCGGACAGTATGACGCACCAAGCATAATCTAAATAGATTAAACCGATCCCCCGTTTGACCATATATATTATTTATTACATTTATTCCGCTGGGTATGTGTTTATATTGGAATTGATAATATTTACTTTTAAGTAGAAGCTATATTTCTTGCTAATGGGCATGCACGGAATTAGAAATACATATAGTCTTATACCCACGTGCTGATCTCTTTGATGTAACTGTAATGTTACTGAAGCATGCAGTATATGAGGCGCTACACTTATACCCACGTGGTGATCTCTTTGATGTAACTGTAATGTTACTGAAGCATGCAGTATATGAGACGTTACACTTATACCCACGTGGTGATCTCTTTGATGTAACTGTAATGTTACTGAAGCATGCAGTATATGAGGCGTTACACTTATACCCACGTGGTGATCTCTTTGGTGTAACTGTAATGTTACTGAAGCATGCAGTATATGAGGAGTTACACTTATACCCACGTGGTGATCTCTTTGGTGTAACTGTAATGTTACTGAAGCATGCAGTATATGAGGCGTTACGCTTATACCCACGTGGTGATCTCTTTGGTGTAACTGTAATGTTACTGAAGCATGCAGTATATGAGGAGTTACACTTATACCCACGTGGTGATCTCGTTGATGTAACTGTAATGTTACTGAAGCATGCAGTATATGAGGCGTTACACTTATACCCACGTGGTGATCTCTTTGGTGTAACTGTAATGTTACTGAAGCATGCAGTATATGAGGAGTTACACTTATACCCACGTGGTGATCTCTTTGGTGTAACTGTAATGTTACTGAAGCATGCAGTATATGAGGCGTTACACTTATACCCACGTGGTGATCTCTTTGGTGTAACTGTAATGTTACTGAAGCATGCAGTATATGAGGAGTTACACTTATACCCACGTGGTGATCTCGTTGATGTAACTGTAATGTTACTGAAGCATGCAGTATATGAGGAGTTACACTTATACCCACGTGGTGATCTCTTTGATGTAACTGTAATGCTACTGAAGCATGCAGTATATGAGGAGTTACACTTATACCCACGTGGTGATCTCTTTGATGTAACTGTAATGCTACTGAAGCATACAGTATATGAGGCGTTACACTTATACCCACGTGGTGATCTCTTTGATGTAACTGTAATGTTACTGAAGCACACAGTATATGAGACGTTACACTTATACCCACGTGGTGATCTCTTTGATGTAACTGTAATGTTACTGAAGCATGCAGTATATGAGACGTTACACTTATACCCACGTGGTGATCTCTTTGATGTAACTGTAATGTTGCTGAAGCACACAGTATATGAGACGTTACACTTATACCCACGTGGTGATCTCTTTGATGTAACTGTAATGTTAATGAAGCACACAGTATATGAGGCGTTACACTTATACCCACGTGGTGATCTCTTTGATGTAACTGTAATGTTACTGAAGCATGCAGTATATGAGGAGTTACACTTATACCCACGTGGTGATCTCTTTGATGTAACTGTAATGTTACTGAAGCATGCAGTATATGAGGAGTTACACTTATACCCACGTGGTGATCTCTTTGATGTAACTGTAATGTTACTGAAGCATGCAGTATATGAGACGTTACACTTATACCCACGTGGTGATCTCTTTGATGTAACCGTAATGTTACTGTAGCATGCAGTATATGAGGAGTTACACTTATACCCACGTGGTAACTATATATACATATATATATTGTATGTATGACGGTTGGCTGTGTTAACTGGCCATGATGGAAACATGTCTCTGCGCGCCTGGCTCTGCTTGACCGATGCCTTGCAAATACAGCCCTGTGATGGTGGCTTGAGACACACGTACGGAGAAACACAGCTTGCGGACTGGCCTACGTCACACCCCGGGTCTGCTGGAGCCTGGACACCGGGAAACTGCTGGCAGAAGCCCAGCGTTATCTGTTTATTGTATAACCGCCTAACAGGGTCGGTATTATATTTCATTGTGTTGCTAATTTCTTGGTATTTTTACTCCGTCATATATCCGTATGGCAGGCCTATTATGACTGCGATCAGCGAAGTCTCTGTGAATACGTTTTAGCGTATTTTTTAGTAAAGCAGATTATGAAATCTTGCTATATTAGAGAAAATTAACTGTCAAAACGTTTTTATCACTTGTACTTCAAACACCTTATTATTTCAAGTGGGATTTCTTAAGCAATTGGGATTTGAATGAAATGTTTTTATGGTTTCAAATCCGGCCCGTGTCACATATTTCCATTGGGTTTCTCATATTCTTTGAGACCCGGGCCTTGATATCAAGGCCTGGGTCGGTGTGAGTCTTCAGGAAAAGCGGTAAATACGCCGACCCGGGCCTTGATATCAAGGCCCGGGTCGGAGGATCGAGATGCGTTTCGGAGCGTCTCTTTGAGACCCGGGCCTTGATATCAAGGGCCGGGTCAGTGTGAGTCTTCGTTATAAACTGTAAGGACACCGACCCGGGCCTTGATATCAAGGCCTCGGTCGGTGTGAGTCTGCAGGAAACGCTGCAAACACGCCGCGCAGTCTCCTGTCTGGGGAAAGATGTGGGCTGATAAGTCAAGAAGGATATGTTGTGGGTGGTGGTGCGGGGTAAAAGGGGAGGGGCAGTAGGGCGAAGGGGGTAGTGCTTAACTAATAGGCTGATAACGACCCGCCACCTGCCGAGAGGTATAGTGGCTTGGGCTGGATACATTGTGATTTGTGAATAGAGTAGTCACCGGAACCCTACAACCAGAGATCCATATCAAGGTCTCATAGGTCTGCGGCACAACCAGTGTGGTTATTCACGTGCAGTAATGTTATTTCGTCATTAGATAACGATTGCGATACATTTCCGTGTTAATATACGCTTCCTATCGTTTCGATGTTTCATTCTCGCGCGGCGCATAAGTAAGAGATATTGCTGTCGGTGTTCAGTCGACAGTCGTAAGCGTGGAAGGGACGGCATGTTTTTCACAACTAAAAAATGCGATCAACGTACAAAGCGAATATCATTTAACCGTAAATTGAATACTCAATTGAGTCAGACTCAATACCGTGCACAAGCATCTTTGAAATATCCTCTCCCGATAACTGCAAAATCTGAGACATGCATTCGGAGAAAAAAGAAGATATTAAAGTAATTCTTTGGGCTGTGAAACTGACGGCCTAAATGTTAGAAAGGCCACTTATACGCTGTTCTGCAAACATAGATATATATATAGGTCTGTTCTGGTGACGTAATGCGCATCGGGTTACGTTTACGGATACGTTCAATCGCCAAAAACGTAGTGCAATGACTTCCTGTCGTCATTGTTATGATATATTCTGTATGGTATTAACATATAACCGGTGCGCTACAGCCTCGGAGGGCGCCGCCGGCTGGTCCGACAGGTCTGGTAAACCAATTAAGTTGTACGTCAAGTGGGATGGAGAAGGCGGGGGTATGAACTGTAGGCTAACCGGCCTCTGCGGTCCAGAAAAGTGTATGTAGGTCTGGACAGGCGCTATCAGCTACTCCCAAGGGAAGTGCCCAGCGTGCTAGCCAGCCCGTACGCATCTCTTATCTGATCGCGGCACCTCCTCCAATCGTCCCATGTCTAAATGTGCATACCTCATCCATTGGTGCGTACGCTGGCATACCACAAAAACATCTGGACCCTGCCGATCTCCAGCGATAATGGTACCTAATCGCTGACAACCGCAGGGGTATCACATCGCTCACATATTGTTTAGTCTGTCCTGAACTAAGGTGGTCCTTGAAATAATACACCCATTGCGATTTTAAAAGACTGTATTATTACATATCTTGAAATGTATGCCTTACGATGTGATATGACGTCTTTTACAATTGAAGATACAGATAAGCCACCCATATAATCCCCGCATAGTTGCTTATGTTATTTACACGTGAGTTTACTGCAATATGATTACTTTAACGCAAGCGATCTTTCTCCCTAATAATCCGGGCAGCCTATGCTGAATCAGGGGTCAGCCCCCACATATTGCAATAGTAATCAAACCTACTTTTTTTTCATTACTTAGAACTTGATGGGGAATGTAATTTACAAAATCTACCAACATCCATTCAGTGGAACATATATTTTTACGGCGGTGGTTTATCTACCCCTGTAACACCTGTAACAGAAAGGGGCAGAGAAGCGTAGCAGTTGAGACACCAACATATATATATATATAGGTCTGTTCTGGTGACGTAATGCGCATCGAGTTACATTTACGGATACGTTCAATCGCCAAAAACGTAGTGCAATAACTCCCTGTCGTCATTTTTATGATACATTCTGTATGTTATTAACATATAACCGGTGCGCTACAGCCTCGGAGGGCGCCGCCGGCTGGTCCGACAGGTCTATCGCTATGATATTCTAATAAGTCATAGAAATATGAATAGAGATGACCTTTATCTAATCTTAGATGTTTCCGATGTGTCAGGTGACGTCACGATGACGTCACTTTTGCTGCCTACAAAATAAACGGAAACAATTCGGGAAAAAAATAGAGAAAATGCAAGAGAACCGATATATTGTAGAACGATGAGTTCCTCGCATAACTGCAAACTAAAAATGAAACGTTCCTATCTTACTTCCGGTTCCAGAGGGTGACTGCATTTCTCTATGGGACTTTCCATGTCAAACCCCTCAATCTCTCATCTCTTCGTCAAACTGTACTAGGATTTGTTCTTTGCTTAAACATGGTACCCAATAGCCACTGAGTTTACCATATGGAATTCGAGCACGAAATGACGTCGGAGGCATTTTTCAAAATTTGACCAATGATGAAAGTTACAGATTTTTGGTGCTAGTACGGCTCCCATGGGCGTCCTATTCCAGATATCACTCTATGCTTACAGCTTTGGATGGATATTACTGAGCTGAGCTATCAACTTTAAACATGGTGAGACAACCTTATTATGGCGAAAATCGCCATCATGTCTGTCAGTTCTGTTTGTGTGTGTGTGTCTGTCTGTCTGTCTGTGCGCGCGATAACTGTTGAACACTTGCAGCTATCGTTGTCAAACTTCGCCAACAGATGTCAGAAGTCTAATCTCAGGTCAAGTTCGTTGCCAGATGAAATCGGTCAGACGTCGACGTCACAGTGACGTCATACGTCCAAAACACATTTTTAGGCATAACTCGCTTAATATTATAGTTAGACACGCGGAGTTAGTTCCATCAAACTCAGCTCCTGAAATTTGAAATTTGACGCGGGACCAATAGTTTACGAGCTACGTCCTGTCAAAATGACAACATTGACGTCACAAAATTCAAATACAGGTACGGTGATCCAATCGTTACCAAAATTATTTGCAGTGACCTTAAGGGTACGTCTGAGGTACCGTATGGCAAAAATTAGAGCGACCGGTTTAGCGGTTATGGCGTAACGGGTCATTTCAATTTAAAATTAACGAAATTCACGGTCCCCTCAATATTGACCGTACAAACTTGAAAATGGTACAGGACACTGAGGAATTGTATTGCCCGTCAGGGAAAAATATGGTTAAAATTCGCCGTGTTAACACTTTTGCGTAAATCGACTAAAATAACATTGCAATGGTAAACTATACGGCGTTTCCGTTCGCCTAACGCGACCCCCCTCTCGCCGCCCCAACCCCGGCCTTCTCCATGCCCGCCAATACACAGACGCATTCTGGCTTTGATGCGCTTCACTGGCGCACACTCCTGCCCTTATCCACCCCCACCCCGTACCTTACACCCCTGCCCTGTGTATTGCTGGCCGGTCCGCTGCCGTTCTGCTACTTGCTGCATGGTGCTCTTACCGTGAACCGAGAGCCGACTTCCCCCCCCCCACCGCGGGCCCCCACTGAGGTCCTGGTGACAGCGATTGGATCAGCATGAAAAGCTACGAAACGCTGTAATTCCCTTAATAATCGGCCCAGAAGATCCCGGTCTGATTTATTATATGCAGCGGGACAACCTCCATGCATCAGTCGTGCGTCATGCGTCATCAGACGTCCATTTGAGCCATAAAATCTCAGCCGCTAGGGTGATATGCCTTGTTACTTTTTGGTATATAGTCGCAATCGTTTAACATGGGACCCTATGGAGATAATCAAACTTCACTCAATATGACGTACTTTTGGTTGGACAATTTCACTTTCCTTTACCATGGTGGGAGATGTTGACGCGTACAAAAGGCTTAGGGCACGCACATGGCGGACGCGTGTCCGTTTGGCTTTCCAATTCATTTTCCATGGCAAGGAAACAGTGGCCCAATGATAAAGTATAGAGATTCTGGATAAGTTAGAAAATTCGTCAAAAATCGGAAAAGCAAGATAGACCTGAGATCTTTGCGGCTAATAACTAGGAAATGAAAATGTAATTTCGTCAATCCATATCTGAAAGGCTGATGCGCATTTTTACCGTCAAATGTTGCAGTTCCATGCAGACCCCCTTTTCACGGCAAACCCGCTCTTTGAAAGAACGTTCTTCCCCAACCCCGGTCGTATGTTTTAAAATGTTTCCTCTATAGGGGTATCTCTTTCACCACAAATGTCAGCTCTGTCCGGCATCAATTGGCACCCGGTGTGGACGGGGCGGCTGGCTGCTCGTGTTCTTCGGGCAGGCAACCCTAATCTGAAACGGCTTGAGGGCGTCGGCCCGCCGAGCATGTCATAAAACATGAGATACCTCATACAGACACGTGATACACGATAGGATCATTATGGCGAGACTTGTGAGGGGGCTGCGGACAGCCATGACAGAAAATCCTTATGTCCAAATAAGTTGCGTGAGTATGCCTGAAGAATATTTACACCATAGCGACCCTGTAAAAGGGTAATATATATTCCTGGTCTTGTTTCTTTATTTGTCTGAATTTGTACTATACAGGACTCAGTGTTGTTGAGGACCCGATATGAGAAACTTCATACGCAGAAAGTGCTTCTGTGGCAGATATCAGCAGGCCGCTTGTGCTGGTATTCAAATTTCGGGACGGGACGTCTATTACAGACATGGCCCGTGGGATGGGGGTATCGAGCATGGCGGAAAAAGTCCGCTACATATATTATTAGCGATAAGGTACCTCTTACCCCTACCTCACCACAAACCGTCGCCCGCCGTTTGCCGTCCGCGCCCTATAATTTATGACCCCAGCACAAAGGGGTGAAAAGGAATGTTTTTGGGTGGAGGCAGAAGGTGACGGCTTGGGGGCGTCGGTCCGCCGAGCTACGAAGACTTTATTTATTACGTGTATCGCTCCAGGCACCTATTTCACTGACTGACATACCTCACCACAAACCGTCACCCGACTTTTGCCGTCCGCGCCCTATATTTTATGGCCCCAGCACAAAGGGGTGAAAAGGAATGTTTTTGGGTGGAGGCAGACCGTGACGGCTTGGGGGCGTCGGCCCGCCGAGCTACGAAAACTTTATTTATTACGTGTATCGCTGCAGTAACCTATTTCACTGACTGACATTGACAAAGAAGGGGTCATAACGAAGAGTGAGCTCCCTGGGTGCAATGCCTGGGTGCAAACAGAATGCACCATATACATGTGTAGTAATTTCGCGGCTCAAACGAACATCTCGATACACTCAGACACCAGGGCCCTTATTCTGCATGCATCTAATGGCCATGATACATCTAAGTTTCGGTTACTTTGGGACTTCAGTTACTTTTTGCCCGAAACAAGGTTCGGACACAAATTCAAACATGTAACCGAAGTTTACAGGTACGAAAAAAATTCCAGAAAATTGGAAAAGTCTGGTTCGAACCGCCAGCTTCCAGGCGTCCCAAAAAGTAACCAAAACTTTAGAGGCAAGAAAACATTTCCAAAAACTTGGAAAAGTCGGGTTCGAACCCCCAACTTCCAGACGCTCTAGCACCGTTACGTTGCTCACTCCGGGTTCGAGCTGTGATTGAATTTGACATAAGCTACGTCACCCCTATCCGCCAGGGTAAGTTTGGTGCTCAGATGTTGTTTAGTTTTCGAGCTACAGCCGAGCGCTTTACATTTACAATAGTCAAGAACACCACCTTGACCCTTGACCCAGGTTGCTGAAATATAACCAATTTTAAGATACGACCTAAAGATACGTCTGATGACGCATGACTGATGCATGGGTGTCGTCTTGCTAGACATTTTCATTTAAACCGGGACCTTCTGGGCCGAATATTAAAGAAATTACAGCGTTTCGTAGCTTCCCATGCTGATGCAATCGCTGTCACCTCGACCTCAGTTGGGGCCCGCGCGGGAGGAGCAAGGCGGCTCTCGGTTAACGGTAAGAGCACCATGCAGCAAGCAGCAGAACGGCAGCGGACCGGTGAGCAATACACAGGGTAGGGGTGTAAGGTAGGGGGTGGGGGTGGATAAGGGCAGGAGTGTGCGCCAGTGATGCGCATCAAAGCCAGAATGCGTGTGTGTATTGGCGGGCATGGAGAAGGCCGGGGTGGGGGCGGCGAGAGGGGATCGCGTTAGGCGAACGGAAACGCCGTATAGTTTACCATTGCAATGGTATTTTAGTTTATTTTCGCATAAGTGTTAACACGGCGAATTTTAACCATATTTTCCCCTCACGGACAACACAATTCCTCAGTGTCCTGTACCATTTTCAAGTTTGTACGGTCAATATTGAGAGCACCGAGAATTTCGTTAATTTTTAATTGAAATGACCCGTTACGTCATAGCCGCAAGACCGGTCGCTCTGATTTTTGACATACGGTACCTCAGCGGTACCATTAATGTCACTGCAAATTTTCGTAACGATCAGAACACCGTACCGTTACCTGAATTTTGTGACGTAAATGTTGTCATTTTGACATGACGTAGCTCGCAAACTATTGGTCCCATAGAAAGTATCGAGAAAGATATTGAGGAGTTGAGTATATAGACACTAATTTCGTGTTTTTAGCTGTAATATTAAGCGAGTTAGGGCGGAAAATGTGTTTTTGACGTATGACGTCACCGTGACGTTGACGTCGGACCGATTTCACCCGGCAACGAACTTGACCTGAGATTAAACTTCTGGCATCTGTTAGCGTTAGGAGAACGGGAACGCCGTATAGTGTACTATTGCAACAATCTTTTCGTCGATTTACGCAAAAGTGTTAACACGACGAATTTTTACTATATTTTTTCCTGACGGGCAATACAATTCCACAGTGTCCTATACGATTTTGAAGTTTGTACGGTCATTATTGAGGGCACCGTGAATTTCGTTAATTTTAAATTGAAGTGACCCTTTACGTGATAACCAGCAGTCCAATTTTAGTACAATTTTAAACACAAGGTCCTAATTTATGACCCAGTCTGTGGTAAATGTTGGAAGGCGATAGCTTAAAAATTGAAAAAGTCGGTTTCGAACCTCCAACTTCCAGGCGCTGTGGCACCGTTACGTTGCGCACTCCGGGTTCAAGCTGAGATTGGATTTGGCATAAGCTACGTCACCCCTATCCACCAGAGCAAGTTTGGTGCTCAGATGTCTTTTAGTTGTTGAGTTACAACCGAGCATTCGACATTTACAATGGTCAAGGACACGGCCTTGACCCTTGACCCAGGTTGCTGAAATGTAACCAATTTTAAGATACAACCTTAAGTAATCTTTGTGTCAAAGATGAGTTGCGTGGATTATCGGTTTCTATGTTTTGGTTCATGGTAAATTTCAAAAATGTCCTATCTTTCAGCTTTGGGCGATTTTTTCGTTGCTATGGAAAAAAAGTAACCGTCCGATTGCATTCATCTGGCACATAAATGATAAGGCCGACCCCTAGGTAGCCTGTACCAAGTAGCGTGAGGCTATGTGCATTTTAACTGCACCGAACATGGAAAAAACTAAAATTTGTATCTTTCATAATGGGATTTTCCGTCGCCTTGGAAACGAATACTGCCAGTTCGATCGGCGTAATTTTTGGCATAGTCTATCTAGGTGGCGAACCGAATGTCCCTGCCAAGCGGCGTGGAGATACCTGTATGGCAAGTTGTCAAAATCGGAGGAGAAAACTTCTATTGGCTCATAATTGGGACTTTCGTCGCCTTGGAAACGGACACTATTGATGGGATCACTATAATTTTTGACATACGGTACCTGAGTGATACCTTTAATGTCCCTGCAAAGTCTCGTGACAATCGCTTTGAGATTTAAAAAAAAATTGTTGTGGAAAATTTTGAAATTTCCAAAGCCTGTAGCGTGAAAACTATTGCACAGCGACAAGAAAGATATCGAGGAGCTGAGTATACAGACACTAATTTTGTGTTTCTAGCTGTAATATTAAGCGACTTAGGCCGGAAAATGTGTTTTGGACGTGTGACGTCACTGTGACGTTGATGTTAGACCGATTTCACCCGGCAACGAACTTGACCTGAGATTAGACTTCTGGCATATGTTGGCGAAGTTTGACAACGATAGCTGCAAGCGTTCGACAGTTACTGTGCTCACAGACAGACACACACACACACACAAACAGAGCAGTCACATGATGGCGATTTTCGCCATTACAAACAGAACTAACCGACATGATGGCGATTTTCGCCATGACAAACAGGACTGACTCACATGATGGCGATTTTCGCCATAACAAACAGAACTGACTCACATGATGGCGATTTTCGCCATAACAAACAGGACTGACTCACATGATGGCGATTTTCGCCATAACAAACAGGACTGACTCACATGATGGCGATTTTCGCCATAACAAACAGAACTGACTCACATGATGGCGATTTTCGCCATAACAAACAGGACTGACTCACATGATGGCGATTTTCGCCATAACAAACAGAACTGACTCACATGATGGCGATTTTCGCCATAACAAACAGGACTGACTCACATGATGGCGATTTTCGCCATAAAAATGGCCTCCCCGCCATGTCGACCGGCGACCACCTCGATCGAATGTTAAACCGCTTAACTGGAACCACTCAATTAACACCCTGTATCGACTTAATCGCCCAACCAACCAACTGACCAAGCCCATGCACAAACACCCCTACCCGCCGCCCCCGCCATCCACCCGCCTCCTCCACCGCTCTCCCCCAGCCTTAATCTGCCCTCGACGCCCTCGATTCTACACGCCACCCCCCCCCCCCACCTACCCGAGATGTAAACACTGTCACTGTCACGGTAATTTTGCGCGCAAGCACATAACTTACCTGCAAATCAAGCTTGTAATGTAAGTGCCATGCCTCTTCGCGTTTGCCCTTCGTTATAGAGCAGTCTTAAAAGGGCCCGATATACATGGGTTTATTGTCATTGATGCCTTAAATTTAACAACATTCTGCCTTCACTCGTCTGGCAACATCCTTGTTATGACGGAAATCTTTCATTGGAGGAATCTATCGTTATGACGGAAATCTTTGATTGGAGGAATCTATCAGTTTGACCGTTTGTCTGTGTGTGTGTCTGTCTGTTCGCACTCTGTAGGTCGCAAAGCGCAACATTTTGTCGTATAACTTCACCCATCGCTAGGTATCCGACATGGCTCGGTCAAGTTCGTTAGCGGGGTATGAAAGTCAAAGGTCAAGGTCACAGGATTTTTTTCCTTTTTCCTTAACCATTGGAAGATAGGGCCAATAATCGACAAAATGCTTACTACAGAGACAGTTTTAAAGCTAGCCCTTTGGAAAAAAATATACTTATTGTCCTCTGGCGTTTCTTACCCTGTGCCAATTTGCATCGAAATATTGAAAAAGAAACTTTAACATGGGACTCTATGAGGCTACATATTTGAGCAGTAAGCTCTACTCATCGTGAGCAATAAGCCGTGCCGCCTTTCAGGGTGGAGTACTGCTCAAATATGTGTGTGTGTATTTAAGGGGAAGGAACGCAGGGGTGGGACGTTCGGTTGTTTCCATCTATGGGTGTCTCCGGGATCTTAGGGGTCAATCTGGATCTGAGGGGTCAATCTGAATCTGAGGGGCACAATTCCCCGCCCCCGTTTTGCCCGCAATTTGTCCTATCAAACTTACGGGCCCTGGTCGCACGTACACCGACGGGGAGCGGGGCGAAAGGGTGGTGGTACTTAACTTAATAGGCTGATAACGACAGGCCACCTGCAGAGAGGTGATGTGGCTTGGGATGGATACATTGTGGCTCCGAAACGCATCTCGATCCTCCGACCCGGGCCTTGATATCAAGGCCCGGGTCGGCGTATTTACAGCTTTTCCTGAAGACTCACACCGACCCAGGCCTTGATATCAAGGGCCGGGTCTCAAAGAATATGAGAAACCCAATGGAAATAAGTGACACGGGCCAGATTTGAAACATGAAAACATTTCATTCAAATCCCAATTGCTTAATAAATCCCACTTGAAATAATAACGTGTTTTCACTAGTTTATTGGTGAATTTGTTTGCCAACCATACGATGCCGTCATCTAACGGTTGAATTTGCCAACAACTGTGACTCTCAGATAGCGGAAACTGGATACCCCCACCCCCCCGAATCCGCCCCCCTACTTAGTGTTCAAAAGCATCAAATGGCTCATGAAGTTGCCAATGTTTGGGCTTTATTTTTGAGGTATATGGCACACTGTGTGTTGTATTTAGATACTTCATCAAAGAAAAGTAAGATTTACTTAATAAATGATGACCAACGCATATCCGCTCTCATTTCCACTTGCGTTTTCATGGCGGTGGGTTAAACATTGACGTTTAGGTCGCCTGTTGTTATCAGTGTGTGCGATACTGTACAGTCACAACGGGATCTGATCGAGACCCCACGAGACGAATATTTACGCTCTACGTCAATGCCTAGCATCAACGGCCTGTACGTGCTGCCTACCTTCCGGTTGTTTGCCTTCACTCGCCTCACACAGAAGATCGGCTGAAGCTGTCCTTGGATGCTCAACTAACCACTGAATTTAATGCGTATATAAAAATTATAACCATTAGAGTAGATTTGTGTAATCTATGAGCTGTCAGACAGTTGATAAACCAGAATGGGGCTGTTTCATGAGTGACTGTCAGTGTCAGGAGAGCTAATTTCCTGCGCGGTTCCATGTCGTATGAGGTAATAATCATCATGACTCGCATGTCTGCACGCGATATCTATGGTTACGTAAAAACGCTCCCTATATGGACTGAGCAGGCGAGGGCAATCGTGCTCAGTTTGTAAACACCGATGATTCGTCTCAAAATACAACGCTTCCACCAGTCTCATCAAACGGACCACATGCATTATCGAGAGATCAATGTCTTATTTTTAACTATATTATGATTTCGTAGTTAGGAATGCCTTGACCAAAGCAAGCAAAAAATAGTTTCACACCCACTCGATTCTTCATGCTCAAACCGCGCAGCCAGCCGGTTCCCAACACCCAAACGTTGACTAAAATGAGTGCGCGTCACCCAGCTGTAGCAAGGCACCATGGTGATGCGCACTGGTTCTAAGAACACGTGTTTGTCTGTTCGTCCCCAAAGGATCTAAACTCACGAGAACTGTACAACCCTGCAAGTTAGATGCAAGTATGTTATTCCAGTTGACCGAGTAGGGCTACATGGACCTAGTGCCCTTTACCACCCAACACTACGCCGCATGCCGCATGTTTAAATCGATATCATCGAACCACCATTCTCTGGCATCGATCGCCTTGTGTTATGCGTGCAATCACGTACTGATTCAACTAAGCCAACCCCGGTGTCATCACACACAATAAGCCGCACATAAACACTAAGACCGTACAACAATGCAGCGGTTGGCAGATCACCTGCAACCGCTAAACACCAACAGATAACAAAGTGTCACATGTAGTTATAGTGTAAACAGTCTAATAAAAATGCAAGAAAAATGGAAGATGCTATGTTTTATTTATTGACTTTTCGAAGGCGTTTGACTCTGTCCCACATAGCTTACTGTGGTATACCCTGCTCAAAGATGGGCTCCGTGGAAAGATTATTAACGTGTTGAGATCCATGTACTCTAATATCCGATCGTGTGTTAGAACTGAGAAAGGTCTTACTGATTATTTCACGTGTACTGTTGGAGCCAGGCAAGGTTGCATGTTAAGTCCCCTTCTCTTTTCATTATATATAAACAATATTATAGATATGCTACAGATAAAAGGAGACCGTGGAATCTACATAAGTGAAAACGCAGTTAATATTATGTTGTTAATGTACGCTGATGATCTGGCACAGTGCAGCGATACAGTGGGGAGACTGCAGCACATGATTAATACATTGGGTGATTTTTGTACAAAGTGGGCGATGCGTGTGAACCTTGAAAAAACCAAAAGTTGTCGTATTTCACAGAGAAGGACGTGTCCAGAAAAGTGAGCAGTGGTATTTGCAAGGTCAGCCGCTAGAGGTTGTTTCGTGCTACAAATATCTAGGCCTAGTTATGTCTTCAACACTGTCGTGGTCAAAAGCGGTGGACACATTAGCCTGTCAGGCGACCAAGGCAGTAAATGTATTATGGAGCTATATCGCCAAGTGTCCCCAGATGAGATTACAGACGATATTTTATTTATTTGGTAAAACTGTCGCACCAATCTTGATGTATGGAGCAGAGGTATGGGGTTCTAGCACATATGGTTCTATCGAAAGAGTGCAAACACCATTTTGTAAAAAGCTCCTGGGCCTACCAAAGCGAGCCATGAATGAAGCTGCTCTTGCTGAATGTGGTCGACATGTACTAGCGGTGGAATAAAATTTGAAATGTATTAAGTATTGGCTACGAATATTAAAGATGCCCACAAGCAGATATACTAGATCTTGCTACGATATGCTGAAGGAATTTGACGAACACGGAAAACTGACGTGGGCCTCTACCGTAATACAATTGTTGACGACAAATGGATATGGGGTGGTATGGCTGCAGCAATCAGTCGGAGATGAAACTCGATTCCTCACTCAATATAAACAAACTCTAAAAGACAGTGCTTTTCAAAACTGGTGCTCATCAGTCTCCTCTAGTAGTAAACTCAGTACATATGAAACCTTTAAATCAACTTTGACACCTGAACTGTACATAGATGTGTTAAATGTAGTTAAGTATAGATCGGCGCTGGCAAGGTTCAGGTGTTCGACTCACAGATATGCAATTGAGTCTGGTCGATATGAAAATGTTCCTAGGGAGATGCGTCTTTGTAAATACTGCGTGAGTCGAGGTTTATATTCCATAGAAGATGAATTTCATGTTATTTGTCAATGCCCATTGTACGATACGTTAAGAAAATCATACATAGATGTAACTTACGGATCGAATAACTCTTCACAACTTTTTGTAAAATTAATGAAATCTCAAAATAAGCAAGAAATACTGAACTTATCTATTTATTTATTCAAGGCAGAGATATTGCACCAAACAAACGTTGAAATTTAACCTGTATATACCCTGTTGCACCGTATTAATTATGTTATACCATGTATGTACTATGGGCCTGATGGCCTCTTATACTAAATAAACTTACTAAATAAACTTACTTACAGTCTAATAACACACGGATTACCGCATGACACTTGCCAACACAAGTCTACGCCAAAATACAATTCACACACGTTAATTCCCGGCCGCTGGTACCCGTGGCCAAAGAACTACCACGAGGTTAGAAATAACATGTTGGCAATAACCGTCCGAACCCATCATGGGACACACTGGGCGGCGATTGACCAATAACAGCAACGGCATTTGCTATTGGTCAATCGTCGGGAATTAAGTTAGTATAAATAAGTGTGGAAGGCGAGCCTCGGGGAGGAGTTCAAGCCGACCACGGACACCCCAACTACAACAGTGCACATCTCTCAGCTTAATACAAGGTTGTACACTTGTAAATCGCCTGAGGCCCAGTCTTTTGGACAGTGGCTCCTCCTACCGGGCGAGTCGATAATTAGGCGTAATAGAGCCCCAGACATGTCGTATTTACATGAATGATATGTGAGAGTACATAGGACAGGAAGCTGTGCATCACGTGACCGCGGAGTGGTACACAACACTACTTTGGGACTAAGCGTATATCATTGCTTCATGCGCAGATGTTCAGGGCCGAATATAGTGACTATAGTGACCATAGTGACTATAACTTAAGTCATCGAAGTACAATCTAGTTCGACCATAGTGGCGTTCCCGGTAAGTTGCTAAAGTTAGACGAGATTGCGTCACCTGTAGGGTGAGATGACGTAAAATATAAAATCCGGATTATGTCTTCGGTCCACTACAATGACCTTGACCTTATGAATTGACTTGACTGTGACGTGTGACCTACATACCCCGTTAACGAACTTAATCGATCCATCTCGCATAACGGATATCGATGAGTAAATTTATACGACGAAATGTTGCGTTTTGTGGCCTACACAGAGTGCACAGACACACCCTGAGATCCAGATTTGACCATTCAGATCCGTGTTTAGCCCCTTAGATTCACCCATATTGACCCCTCGGATCCGGCAGCTCCATAACTGTCGTTATAGCGAGCATCCTCTCAATTGTTAGCCCCATCCCAAAAGTAAAAGTCACTCTTCAGTTTCGCCCGCAGGAACGATCTCACTCGGTGGACATCTGAAACCTAACTGCCTGTTTATTCAGTTTCGGTCTACATTTCTAGTTCATAGCAACCAAAACAATCACCCCCCACCCCTCCCCGAGCTTGCCCCCCCCCCCTTTTCCCCGCCCCGCCCCCCACGACAGTAGGCCTACATTGGTCGCTGCCACAGCTCGCGACAGTGAAACGCCTCGCTGTAATGTTGTTATGATAAGAAGATTAGCGAGTCGTGCTGTGTTGACATCTCGATAAGCCAAGTGACGAGTCTCCGGCGACACATCATTGATGTCAGCCAGCTGTTTTTAATAGTTAATAGCTCTCGTAGGGTCCTATGTTAAAGTTTAGCATTTTTTTGCAGACAAACCAATTAGGCGATTTGCAAAATTCAAAAACGTGATACAAGTTACCGACGGGCTCAATACGTGACATAATGTACAGCGTCATTAAATGAACACTGTGAACGTTATAGCGACTTTTCCAATTTTTGGTCCTATCTCCCAATGGTTAAGGAACAAACAAAAAGTTCCTGTGACCTTGACCTTTGACGTACATACCCCGCTAACGAACTTGACCAAGATATGTCGAATACCTATCGATGGGTAAAGTTACAGAACAAAATGTTGCGTTTTGCGACCTACAGAGCGCGCACACACACACACACACACACACACACACACACAGACAAAACGAAGTGATATATGCCGTAAAATCGTAGATTTTACGTCATAACAAGACCACAGCACAAGCACGACTCAATGGTTATGAAACGCCTACGCGTGCGGCATGCTGGATTTAGTTACGTTTGTTACTGACAGAAGTTGAAAACTTCTGTATACTATGTTCGGTTTGTAAATTTGTTAAGACGAAATATCAATATTTCGTCTTATGTAACTTGGACTAGGACTTTTAGCCACTTCAATCTCGAGGTATATATGTTTGTATTTTTTGGTATCATCTTACTGTCCTAACGACAACAGCTATCGTTCCCCAACTTTGATGGAAGTATGGCATGCCCGGGCCTCTACAATTTTCAAGTAACGGACGTCCCAATGTCAAAGGTCAAAGGTCAAGCCCATCCGATTAAAGAAAAAACGTAAAAGTGCTAAGGCTTGCTTAATATTAGTCCTAAAGAGATGCGACTAGCGTCAAAATGTTCCACTGATTAGGGGACACAACTTTAATATGGACCATTTTCTTGCGCGTAGGAAGAAGTTTCGCGCAAAATGAAGCTATGGTTCACCTTGTCCTTATGTTTAAAATAGATTCACCTTGTTTTCCCACTTTAACTTTCTCAATCGTCGTCAGCCTCCAAAGATGTATTAATAAAGTCGGTATGACCCATTGCCCGAAAAAAACTTCGCCGTCATTGACGTCACATGACGTCAACAAAATGAAATATTAAATACGAAGTAAATTCACTGTATAATTAATATTGGGAATAGAGAGATCGGATTCGGGGCACAGGACGTCTAATTTTACCGCCTAGTTGTTTCTTAGTTAAAAAAAGATACTTTTTATATTACTTTTTCCGCTAGAGGGCCAAACATTCCTTATGGGGATTCCCATGTTAAAGTCGGCGCCGGATTCGGAATGGCAGTGAGCGGTTCGCGATAAGCCACCGTTACGGTATTGTTTACGTATTGTGAGGTGATATATTGGGAGAGCTGTCAGCCGCAGTTATGGGAAGGGAGGAGACCAGGTTCCACCGCCTTCACCCTGACTCGTCAGAATCATACACTCCTGCCCCCCCCCCCCCTTCCACCCCGTCCACTCACACCCACCTTGCATGGGCGTGCACAGGGAGCACGTGTCCTCCCCCCCCCTTTAGAACCTAAGGCATATCTGTGGCCTGTGCGGAACCCATTAGTGTGCCCCCCCCCCACTCCCCCTATTTTAATAACTCCTGCACACGCCCTAGCAGCACCAATTTCATCCCCCCTCTCTCACCCCGCCCGCCCACCCACATAAAAGCAGGGTTAATGGACTCCTCTCCGCTCATCCCCCACGCCCATCCACCCGACTCCTGCAGCCCCCAGCGCAGTCAGGTGCAGTGAGGTTGAAGTCCTGACCAAGCCCGACCGAGTCATTGCAACGCAGGTAGAGGGGGTGAAGCGACCCTGACGCGGCCAAGGGTGGTCATTTCAGCGTAGGGAGAGGGTGGTGGACTGCAGACCGCACTAATCATAATACTAGTCCTCGTGAGTCCAAAGTTTGGCACAGGGTTGTGGTCGCCGAGTGCACGCTTTCACTAGAAAGCCTATCAGTAGGGCCCCTGAGGGAGGGTAGCCATGTCGCGTGTCGATTTTAAGAAAAGGTCCATGTCGCGTGTCGATTTTAAGAAAAGGTCCATGTCGCGTGTCGATTTTAAGAAAAGTTCCATGTCGCCGTGTCGCTAAGTCTTATGTCGCATGTCGATTCTAAGACAACCCCAATGTCGCGTTGTCGATTTTAAAAATCGCCGTGTCGCCGTGTCGAAAAAGCCACCCTGGGGCCCTATCAGTTTGACCCACAAGCCGCAGGCAACCAGTTGGCACCATCAAGGCCACGCATCGCGGTCGGCCAACACACACACACGGCAAAGCCATGCATCACGAGTTAAAGCGCGACAGATCGGTCAAAGGTGAAAGTAACGTTTGCTATTTGCGACTGGCATAACCACACAACCAAGAGCCCGTTGGGAAATCCCCGATAGCAGTCGTCGGGATCGGGGCCCATGCGACGTCACACACCGGTGACTTCATACCTATTTTTAGTGCACGCACGCTGATCCAGAAAGTACGGGCAAAAAGAAACGGCGTGAAGATGAGACGCTTATGGTTAAACCGAATGGGAGTATGGCGGCCTCGGATCTTCCTGTGATAAAACTGTCACAGGACGACGTTCCTCGGACGAAATTTAGACAATACTTGACAACATTCATGTACCGGTTATTGTGTTCAGGCTATAAATGGAAAGACCAATGCATATATCCAATAACAACAGTTCCGAAATGTACCATAGGAGCCAGTATAATTTTCTAAAGATCTGGGACCATGACAATACTCCCTCGGTCAGCCTTATGCCCCCTCCCCCATGATAATACTCCCTCGGTCAGCCCCCTTCCCACTTCCTCCCATGACAATACTCCCTCGATCAGCCTCATGCCCCCTCCCCCATGACAATACTCCCTCGGTCAGCCCCATGCTCCCTACCCCCAAGACAATACTCCCTCGGTCAGCCTCATGCCCCCTCCCCCCCCCCATGACAATAATCCCTCGGTCAGCCTCATGCCCCCTCCCCCATGACAATACTCCATCGGTCAGCCCCATGCCCCCTTCTCCCCATGGCTCCCTCGGTCAGCCCCATGTCCCCTCCCCCCATGACAATACGCCATCGATCAGCCCCATGCCCCCTTCCTCCCATGACCATACTCCCTCGGCCAGCCCCGTGCCCCTCTCCTCATGACAATACTCCCTCGGTCAGCCCCATTCCCCCTTCCCCCTTCCCCCCATGACCATACTCCCTCGATCAGCCGTAACCCCCTCCCCCCCATGACAATACTCCCTCGGCCAGCCCCATGCCCCCTCCCCGCCATGACAATACTCCCTCGGAGTATGGGCTAAGCCTGGGCTAGCGGCCTAGGCTAACAACCTAGGCTACCTTACTGGTCTACGGCCTGAGCCAGCGGCTTGGACTAGCGGCCAGGTCTATGACTAGGTTAGGGGCCTGGGCTGGTGCCCTGGGCTGGCGGCATGGGCTTGCCATTTTTCAACATGACGGACCGGGCCAGCAAGAATATTGAGTATCTTGAAAACAAGAGGGATAGAACCATTATTTTTGTACCTGTGCATATCTTTTCGGGGTCGCTGAATTCGAAACAAAATCATTATTGCGTATCCTGTTGCAACGCATCCGCAATTTTTCAAAATGACGGACCACGAAACATACATAATATGTTGAAAATTGACAGTGATGATTTTTATGTTTATGTAGAGTGATAGCTAAATAAGGAAATGTCATTGTATAAGTTTGGACAACGCATCCACCATTTGCCAAGACGGAGGAGACTTCCTGCAACAGTACGCAAAATTTCCTAAACGCAGAGGGATCACTCTATGGAAGTCTAAGTGTTGGTTTTCGGGGTCAGACACATTTTTGTGTTTCTAAGAGCAACGCATCCAATATGACGGACAAGGCCAGCAAGAGTACTCAATATCTTGTAAACAAGAGGGATAGAACCGTTATTTTGGTACATAGGTTTTCGGGGTCACTGAATTTAATACTCCTCCGGTCAGCCCCATGGTATCTGGTATGTTAGAGTACATATGGATGACATGGTATTCCATTGGTGGACTCAGTTAACGAATAATTGCGTGAAACTGCAATCTGCCGATCTGCAATCTGTCAATCTGTGTCTTAAAGACGCCCTCCATACCGGCTGAATCATCCCCGGACAACTGCCCCCCCCCACCCACCCCCAGGCAAATCCCCACAATTCCCTCACAGACCGTGCCTCCCCCCCCCCCCCACACACACACAAAGCTTCCTACCGCCACTCCCCTCCCCTTTGACAATCACCCTGTCCCCTTCATGACAATACTCCCTCGATCAGCCCCATGCCTCATACTCACCCCCCCCCCCCCGCCCCCCAAAGCTATGCTCCCTCGATCAGCCCCACGCCCCTCCTCCCTCATGGCAATGCTCCCTCGGTCAGCCCTATGCCCCCTTCCCCCGTGACAATACTCCTGACAATGAGCCCCATGCTTCATCCCGCCCCATCCGCCAAGGCTATACTCCCTGGGTCAGCACCATGCCCTCTTTCTCCATGAAAATATTCCCTCGGTCAGTCCGATGCCTCCTCCCTCCTCATGACAATACTTCCTCGGTCTGCCCCATGCCCCCCATCCCCACCACAACACACCCTCGGGCAGCCCATGCCCCCCCCCCCCCCCGAGACAATACTCCATCGGTCAGCCCCGTTCCCCCTCCTCCCTCATGGCAATACTCCCTCGATTAGCCCCATGCCCCCGCCCTCCAAGATAATAAACCCTCGATCAGCTCCATGCTTCATCCCGTCCTACCCCCCACGGCCATACGACCTCGGTCAGCCCCATGTCCCTTCCCTCCACATGACAATACTTCCTCGATCAGCCCCATGCTTCATCCCGCCCCACTCCCAATGCTATATTCCCTGGGTCAGCCCCATGCCCTCTTTCTTCATGAAAATATTCCCTCGGTCAGCCCGATGCCTCCTCCCTCCTCATGACAATACTCCCTCGGTCTGCCCCATGCCCCCCCATCCCCAAGACCCTCGGGCAGCCCCCCCCCCCCTCGAGACAATACTCCTTCGGTCAGCTCCATTCCCACTCCCCCCCCCCGAGACAATGCTCCCTCGGTCAGCCCATTCCCCCTCCTCCCTCATGGCACTACTCCCTCGATGAGCCCCATGCCCCCTCCCTCCACATGACAATACTTCCTCGGTCAGCCCCATGCCCCCTCCCTCCACATGACAATACTTCCTCGGTCAGCCCCATGCCCCCTGCCCCCCATGACAATACTCCCTTGATCAGCCCTATGCCCGCCCCCCCCAAGACAATACACCCTCGGTCAGCTGCATGCCCCCTTCCCCCCCGAAACAATACTCCCTCGGTCAGCCCCATGCCCCCTGCCCCCCATGACAATACTCTCTTGATCAGCCCCATGCCCCCCCCCTCTCCCCCCCAAGAAAATACACCCTCGGTCAGCCGCATGCCCCCTTTCCCCCCGAAACAATACTCCCTCGGTCAGCCCAATGCCCCCTCCCCCCATGACAATACTCTCACGGTCATCCCATGCCCCCCCCCATGACGATACGCCCACGGTCAGCCTCACGCCCCCTGCCCCCCAAGAAAATACTTCCTTGGTCAACCCCATGCCCCCGCCCCCCTAACACAATGCTTCCTGGGCTAGGAGCTTGGGCTAACGGTTTAAGCTAGCGGCCTGGCCTAGCAGCCTGGGCAAAACTGCCTGGGCTAGGGGCCTGGGCTAGCGGCCTGAGGTAGCGGCCTTGGCAAGGCCTAGATTGAAGCCCTGGCCAGCCGCCTGTGTTGGCGCCCTGGCTAGCGGCCTGGGTTAGCATACTGGGCTAAATCTTGGTTAGCATACTGGTGTAAGGGCAAGGCCTGGTTTAGGGGCCTCGGCTGGTGCCCTGGGCCAGCGGCATGGGCTAGTAGCCTCCTGAGCCAGCTCAGGCCCCTGAACGAAAAAAAAGAACACATTACTCGTGGATCTAGGAGCAACGCCTCCGCCATTTTCCCATATGACGAACCAGGCCAGCAAAAATACTGAATATCTTGAAAACATGAGGGATAAAACTATTATTTTGATACCGGTACATATTTTTTCGGGGTCGCTGAATTCGAAAGAAAGTAATTATTGAATATCCTGTTGCAACGTGTTTTTTTTTTCCAAATGGCGGACAAGACCACGAAAATACTCAATATTTGGAAAATTTACACTGATGATTTTTATGTTTATGTAAGACTTATACTTTTTTGGGAATAAAGACGTGCTATTGTGTAAGTTGGGGCAAAGCATCTGCCATTTTTCCAAGATGGCGGATACGGTCTGTAACAGTACACAACATCTCCAAAACGAAGTGGGATCACTCTATTTAACTCTATGTATTGGTTTTCGTGGTCAAAGAATTCAACAACTTGTCTTCAGGAGCAAGGCCTCTTTAGTTTGCCACAATGACGGCTATTTCAACAATAATACACAATTTTTTTTTATTTTTTTTTAATGATTTTATTCGTATATATCAGATGAAGTGCATGTGCAAGTATACATACAGGGTTTCTTGATCAACATAGCAAAATATTCCATTACATTAAATTAATGCGACCCCACCTTTTTTCATACTTGTCTAGTTGTTGCTTGGCTAAAAGAATGTGTTTTTCCAACATAATATGGTACCTTAAGACGACCTTAAAAATGTGAAAGCTGACAGGTGCCGTCTTACACTTCTGTTTATGAATAAAGTTTCTTGCAACAAGTAAACAGTTATTGAGGGCGTAATCTGCCGCGATATCTCCCAATAATAGTTGCAATTCATGTAGATGGACGTCTTCAGCGACATTACATTTCCACCAAGATAAAAAGTCGTCCCAGAATGTTCTTACAATAGGGCATGATATAAACCTGTGGATGATCGTATCAATTCCATCGCAGTAATCGCAAATGTCGTGTTCAACCAGTCCCATTTTAAACAACCTACTTTTATATGGTACGAACCGATATAGAACAGAAAATTGGAAGGATTGCAATTTTGTTTCCAGACAGTTGCTGAAAGGTAACAGACAATATTGGGACCATTCATCTTCTGAAATGCCGAACTCTTCTATCCACATGACGCGCTGTACAATAGATGCTGGCCTTGGAAGAAATTTCCAATACATTTGTCTACAAGTGTAATATCTCGCGTTCTTAACTGTGTGAGCGCGTTCAGCTTGGACGTCTTTGATCTTTAATTTCCAGCTATGTGGAATGGCTGAACGTAGCGAGTAATATTCTAAGGAATTAAAACACACACCATATTTATCTTTCAACTCTTGCTCCGAAAGTAAAAGATTATCTTCCCCCATTATATCTTTCATCGTCTTAACGCATTTAATATACCAGTTTTCGTAAAAGATCGTCTTGTTTTCAATTGTGATAAAGGGATTAAACCAGAGAGATTCGGATAGTGCATCAATTGCGGAAACTGGTTCATGCTTTGACATTAGCTCTGCCCAGAAAATAACAAGATCTTTATAAAATAACGGAACGTCACTTAAGAGAGAAGTTGGAACCGCACACCTGGTACTAAACAGATCTTCAAGTCCTATTGTTGGAAAAAAATCTGCGCACATTCCTTCCATGCCTTTTTTTCACTGCTGAAAATACGTTTAATGAAGCTAAGTCTAAGTGATTTCACCTGATTGAAGTACACAGGTGCTTTTAGGCCTCCTTCAGTTATTGGGAGAGCCATAACATCTAATTTTACCTTTGGGGTTTTGTTGTCCCACACAAACGAATTGATTAGGCGTTGTATGCCTTTTACCGCTTCGGGCGGAATGAACATGTTTGTTGTAACATAAGTTAACTTTGACAGGGCTAAGGATTTTAATACTAAGATTCTTCCTATCAGCGTTAAACTGCGCATTTTTCAGAGGTTCAAGCATTGTTTGAGAGCATCAAGCTTTGAGCCCAAATTTACATTTGCCATTTCATATTCATCTAGCGTGAACGTTACTCCAAGCGTATTAAAAAACGGAGTATTATTCCATTTTACTTTTAAAGTTCCAGGTGGGCGTCCTGCTTTGGAGCCGATCCAGATAGCTTCAGTTTTGTCCAGGTTGCACCTTAAGCCAGATAACTTTGAGAAATTGTCCACAAGGTTGAGAAGGTTTTTCGCGGACTTTTCGTCGGCAAGAAAGGAGGAGGTATCATCGGCTAGCTGTGATATTTTAACCGTTTGCGTACCTAATTTTATTCCTTTAATATTTTCATCTCGTCGGACTGCTATTGCTAGAAGCTCTACTGCTATAACGAACAAAAAAGGGGCTAGTGGGCATCCTTGTCGGACGCTCCTCTCTAAAGGAAACCAATCTGTTGTATAGCCGTTATTTATCACACTGCTCAGGCTCCCTCCGTACAGAGTGTTCACAAAGCTCCTGAAATTTTCCACGAAATTAAATGCGACTAGAGCTTCATCAATGTAGGTCCATTCAATCGAGTCAGAGGCTTTCTGAAAGTCCAATAATAGAGTTAATGCTGGTATATTTCTGGCACTTGAAATTCTGAGAATGTCTGAGATTAGCCTTATATTTTCACCTATGTATCTTTCTTTGACGTAACCGGTCTGATCGGAATTAATCATATAAATCAAGAGAGGTTCAATTCGCCTGGCTTGTGCTTTTGATGCAAGTTTGTAATCAACATTTAGCAATGCTAGCGACCTCCAGTTTTTTAAAAGAGACCGGTCCTTATCCTTTTTGGGAATTAGTGATATCACACCTCTTTTTTGGTCAGTAGACATGGTCTTATTTTCAAGTGCAAAATTTAGGCTCTCTATCACAAACTCTGATAAATGTTTCCGGAAGAATTTATAATATTCAGCTGTAAGCCCGTCTGTACCAGGTGTTTTATTATGCTTAAATTCTTTTAGGGTTAAACTCAGTTCTTCATGTGAAAATTTAATCTCGAGTTTATCTCGATGTGCCTCACTTAGTTGAGGGGTATCAGGATTTTCCAAGAACGTGTCGCTCAAGGTTTTATATTGGGTCTTAGAGAGGGGTTGTCGTTTGGACGAATAAAGACTTTCATAAAACATCAGTTCTTCTCTTAGTATTTCACCAGGGTCTACAATGGTTTTGTTATCGCCTTTCTTTAGTTTTACTATGCATTTATTTTTGTAGTTTCTTTCCTAGACCGAGAAAATACTTTGTAGACCTTTCTCCCTGCTCTGCCCAGAGAGCTCGAGAACGTATTATTGCGCCTCTAGTTTGCATATCAGACAACTCTTCGAGTTCAGTTTTTACAGGAGAGACAAGATCGTGGTTTACCAGCCCGTTAACAGCAGCGCGCTCCATTTCCCGTAACCGTTCAAGAAGTACCTTTTCCCTATCCCTTCTTTGACTAGCTTTCATCTTTGAGAACGAAATTGTCACTTTACGTATTTCACACTTGATGATGTCCCACTTTAAGCCTTTATTTTGAATGTGTGCGTATTTGTTTTTGGCGCCTATCAACAGGTCATTCATCTGTTTAACATAATCTTCCTCCCATAATAAGTTTGCGTTTAATTTCCAAAATCCTAGACCGCGGAACTGGAATAGGCTCCCTTGGAGATGTAAATAAACTGGCTTATTGTCGGATTTAAACGGTACATCTATACGAATGGCTTTAACGTGAGGCACTAGAAAGTCAGATACTAAAAAGAAATCCAGCCTGCTTTTGGTTCTTCCGTCACCAGACTCCCATGTATATTGCTTGACCCCAGGATTTCTTTTCCTCCAGATCTCACAGAGTTCCTGATCATCAATAAATTCTAAGAGATTCGTGCGATAGTTGGATACTTTTTCAGTCGCACCATTTTTATCTAAGTTGGGATCAAGGGTTATGTTAAAATCCCCTCCTATTATGAGATTATCACCAGTAACATCTTTGATCAGATCCCATAGATTGTCAAGAAAATCACATTGTGATTTTACATCATCTTTGGTGAGAGCATAAATGTTTGCTATCATAAATTCAGTCTCGTCAACTAAGGTGTTTATCAGTAAAATCCGACCGTTCTTATCAGTTGCAACGGATCTAGTTTTACAATCAAGGTCAAGGGGAAACAATTTACAGACTCCTCTGCTATCTTCAGAGAAATGGTTAAATTCAATTTTACCACCCCATTCTCTTTGCCATCTTGGTTCATCTGTTATTACGCTATGCGTTTCTTGCAGTAAGACTAGACAGTTTTGATGAAATTTATGCAGGTATCTAAACAATGAGGGTCGTTTGAAGTTATTCCGTAGGCCTCGTATATTCATACTTGGTATCTCTAGATTAAAGGCCATAGATAATAGAATGGATTTAAAGCTCTAAACAATCGACCTGCAACATAGCCGGGGTACGCGGCATTACTAATGCGTTACACACTGACACACATGTAAACATGGTACAAGAGGCACATAATACGCGATTCTGAGTAGCATAACTGTTCGTCAATGAAACGCACTCACTTAGTAAGACAAATAACGTGCTATAGCGAATTTTGTAATAATAGTAGAGGAAGAGAGAAGAGCAAAAAAACAGAAAACACAACGCGAACCCACACGTGTGCTTAAGAAAGAAGGCCGAAAGCAAATGAGATGAGAAATGAAACCGGGATGCCAGAGTGCTACGGGCCACTGACTTGGCCGAGAGCAGAGCTCATGAGAACAGTGGCGAGCAGAAGAAATATACAACTTACTAAAGCCCAGCTTGGGGGCAGGCCTGACACGCCGATAATGCGCGGGTTGTGGATACGAGCCTGGATGCCAGTCGTTGCTCACTAAGACAGAGATAGAGAGCTGGCTCAGTTGTACCCGGGGGCAATACACAATACACTGTACACTGTCCAGGCTGATTGCACGCAAGGGGTTGTTTCAAAACCACAGTCACTGTTTAGCACCGCGTTTGGTTGGGGCCGTCATGCCAATGAGAGGGCAGCCGGTCAATTGTCTCAACCGTGTAAACTGTCCCATCCACCTTTAACTTGTTGCCCATCACTTTGGCCCGTTTCCCCTCCTGTCGAGCCGCTTTCATCAGTGGTAGTAGCCTTCTTCGCTGTTCCTGTATCTGGCGCGGCAGGTCTTCATCCACATACACGCCAGTCCCACGTAGTGATTTCTTGTTATCCCAGACCCGCTGTCGATCAGGGAAGAGGGCAAAGCGGGCAATGATCGGCCTTCTGCGCTGCTGATGGGTGCCCGGGGCTCTTGGGGGTCCCAGACGGTGACAGCGCTGGAACCGTATGTCCGCGGCGTCCTCTATCCCCAGTTTGGACCGAAGTAGCTCCCGCACCGTGTTTTCGCATTTTTCTTGCTGTCCGACACATTCTTCAATTCAATGAAACACAAGGTTCTCCCTGCGGCTGTACACCTCCTGTGCTAAGACCCCTTGCCTGAGTGCCTTGACTTCAAGCTCTAAGGTCTTCTCACCTGATTCGTTCCTGTTTTCCAGCTTTTGCACTCTGTCTTTCAATTCTGAATTGTCTTTTTCAAGATCATCGATCCTTGTACCTTGAAAGTTTAGGGAATCCTTCAAAGACTGAATATCCTTCTTCATGCTGTCGATGCTCGCTTTCATGGCGGGAAGGCAGGACACTTTTTCGAATATGTCTTCAAGAGTTATCGCCGACATGTCCTCTGTGTCCTTCTCGTCTAGGGAGTCTAGCTCTTTGAAGCACTCCGGAAGCTTTCTCTGTTTCTTATCTGTGGTCTTGGGAGAAGTGCCGTCACTGCCACTCCGGTGCCGCTTCTGTTTTCCCATTACGCATAGCTTTTGAGTGGGTCCCTCGAGCAGCGCATGGGCTATCAACAGTGGGCTAATTATCGCTCAGCACAGTCAGGAATCTGTCCATCAAAAATCCACCGATTCTTCGCTGGATTTGACGATATCGAATGAAGTATCCTTCAAATGCACTGGCTCCTTATGTTCATTGACAGTTCATTACGATATTCGCCACGAGAAAAAACCTGCCCGGCTTTCAATTCTTGCACATTTTAAAACTTCTCCGCTCGCTCAATCTTTTTACCGTTGCAGCCTGGCTGCCATGTTGAAAAACCTCCAAATAATACACAATATCTGGCAATCTAAAAGGTGCAGGAGCGTCATTGTGAGGATAACCATATGTACCGTGGTCACAGATCTACAAACAATAGGTTACAGATTTCGAGATCTAGGATCATTTTGCTCGTGTCTCGTAGCTTTGCTCGCAAAAATGCGTGTCAAGTTGGCAACGGAAACCTGAAAGACTTACTCTCTCATTGAGAATCATCCGCGCCCGCCATCACTACGAGTAAATGTAATGGGGTGACTACAAGTAGAACGCCATCCCAGCCAATTGGAGAAATTCTCTGGTGACAAGGCAGAACCTTCGGAGTGAGAATGTTTAGGCTATAGATACAGGATTTAGGCTACAGAGAAAAAAGTCATCCATAATGGTTCATGTGGCATACTTCGAACCTGAAAAGCTATGGATAGACATCAGAATAAAAAATGTATCCTTGTCCTTGTCAGTTTCCAAGATACTATGGAAATGGCTGCCATAGACGTAGTGTAAAATCTAATTTGACACTATAGCTCAATTTGATTAGCCATGGTGGAATTTCGTTGATTAGCCATGGTGGAATTTCGAACATGTGTGCCAAATTCATGCTTTTACCACAACATGCACGATTGTTTCGCATATGCGCGGGACTATCAGCTATTATACGGTAGGGTGGCTTCCGGTGTATTTTACGTTACACGTCGTCTTCAGAGACACCTAATGGCGAGGGGGCTAAGTGTGCGTCAACGTCATAGCTAACGTTCTCCTACGAAAGATTGGGCCTGCTTGATGTTCAGCTAATTTGGCAATAGCTAACATCACCCATAAGTTCATTAGTTCACCCATGAGTTCATAAGTAGGTATACTTAACAAAATAGAAGCTAGCGCGAATATTGTCGTGACCGTCAAATGACGTCATGTGAAATCACGAAGACATAATAAATAAAAGGTACGAAAGTACCGTTAATAATGATTCAAGAGAAGCGCTCTTGGCTTCAAACTGGATGTTCATTTAAGCTCTGCCTACAGTGCCCACACTGCTTGTCGATGGCAGTATTTAGCCCAATTTGCGCTTAAAAGGCCCTTTAGCCGAAATTGGCCCTGACGACTCGTAACTTCGCCATTATTACAGCTTCCAAAAGTACTTATGGATTTTCGTCCTCGACCCATGGTCGAATATCTCTTGTTTTTTTGTATGTTTGTCATTAGGATATAGGGCGCATAGTAACAGTTACGGTTGTCAGAGTTAGCATAGTGATAGATATTTGAAATAGCTCGATTAGGTTCGTTATTGGCATATGTAGGTCAAAGGTCAAGGTCACAGCGATTTTTTGAACAAAAAGTTAAGAAGGCGTTTATCTCCGTTAATATTAGATGTGACCGATATGAAAAGGTCGGCTTGCCATAGCGCCTGTGTGAGTGAATATGTGAGTGACTGCTTTTCGTAAGGTGCGCCGGGTTGGTGATGAGTGAGTATGAAAGTGAGTAAGAAAGGGGAGTTTGAGAGTGAGGGAGCGGCCACCGTAAGGTGTTGCATGTTGGCCTGTATTAGCCAATCCGCCAGCGTTCAAATGCATCTTGTCCCATCCTTTCCCTGTCACAGCGGGTATATAAACGTAAGGGATTCTGACTCGTGACTATGGCTCCGTCCCAGCTCGGGGCAAGCTGATATTTTTGGGTTACAGTGGTCCGACTGGAAAGGTATGTTACCTGTTTGTATGATTACTTTCATATAGATATGCGTTTCTATTGGATTATTTAAATAGTATGGATTTAAATAACTATATGCCCTTATCCTTGTCATATACCTTGTCTTTACGCTCGATATACTTCCATGAGAAGAAGGTACTTAGATGCTTTTTGTCTTTCTCCAGACTACCACGCAATCTTAATCTTTTGTTTACATTTGTTAAATAAATGTTACATGAGTGAACCACACCGGCTGTTTTAGTCTGTGTCAATTAGACAGACGTCCGGTAAGTTTCAGAATGTGCCACCATTCAATGCGCATCTTTCAGCTATTGATCACTTTTTGACGCGTCCTACTCGTTTTCGAGCTACATAACGTTTTATGTTTTCTGAAAAATCCAAAACATGACCTTGAACTGTTTTGCTTCGGTTTGACCTATTTGAGTTGAAGGTATCGCTTTGGTGTTCCGGCCTGCCATAGAAATATGAATGAGAATAGCCTCTGTGAAATCTGAGATTTTTCGGATACGTCATATGACGTCACGATGACGTCACTTTCGGTACATTAAAAAAATCGTCAAAAATCGGCAAAAAATGATGAAAAATCGAGAGTGGCGTCATTTTGTAGGAAATGGGGTCCGATGTTTGTCTGCATCATAAAAATAGTATGTTCCTATCTTACTTCCGGTTCCAGGGGTGACGGCAATTCCCTATGGGACCTCCAATGTTAAAGCCCTCAATCTCTCAGGCTGGGGAAATTTGTTCGCCCCGTATTTCATCGGTGCCTGCATCAAACAGTTTTGGGATTTTTTCTTTGGCTAAACATGGTATCCAGTAGCCATGGTCCTTATCAGATGGAATTCAGACAGGAACTGACGTTACAGGATTTTTTTGAAATTGTCCCCATTATGAAAAATAGGGATTGTTGGGGCTTGCAAGGGCTCCCACGGGCGTCCTATTGAAGCCATCGCTCTATGCTTGCAGTTGTAGATGGATACTAGTAGGATGAGCCAATAAGCATAAACACAGCGACATATCCCGGTAACGTTTTGGTATATAGTCGAACGCGTTTAACGTAGGACCCTATGGAGATAATCAAACTTCTTTCAATATGACCTACTTTCGTTGGAGCGATCTCACTTTGCTTTACCACGGTGCGAGATGTGGACGTGTACAAGAGACTCGGGGTAGGCTGACGGCAAACGTTAGTCTCGAGCTTCGATTGGCCGCTGAAGACCGTACTGATTCCAATTTGCCCGTTTATAGCGATATTTAGCCCACGTTGTTCGTTCAAGCAGCTGTTTAACCCAATATGCCCACTGAAGGCATCATGTAGCCAGCATGAGGCAAAATCAGCTTATAGTAAATGTGTTTCTTCATGTCATCGCCTGTACCATAGTTTCGGCGCATAAATGGTGAAGTGAAGATAAAGTCACTTCTGTCAGTACCTCAGCTTACGGCTGTCTAGTTTTAGCGTCAACCAGAACCAGACGTGTGCAATATACAGACACTATTTATAGTCAACGCTCCAACTCAGTCACTGTCACTTCATATGGGGGTTTTATCAATTGATTACCAGCCCTTGCTTGGTGGCCAACACCAGAGTGTTTTGCAAAATCCTGGATCCACCCTTGTCATAACTTGGAAGCGAGTTTTGGACAGGCCCGGCGGCTATCAACCATGCAGGCGACCCCCCCCCCCGCTCCCTTCCCTACCTTCCCCTCTCCCGCATCGTTTGGTGCATGCCCTCCCCCCCCGCCTCACCCGTCGTTTTACCAATCCTGGAGACGCCCAGGTAGCTACACTTAGATCTTATATGATAACCATTGCAATAGCTTGTGCCTTGTTTTTTGTACTATGGGCCGAATAGTGAGAATGCGAATTTTCTCTCGTAGTTTTATTAGGCGCGTATAAATGTATATATTTAAATATATATATAGCAAAGGCGTCGTCTACCAAACTGCCAACGCATGTATGAGTCACTTGATTTAGGTACTTTGGGCGTCCAGTGTTTTATGCTACTTCTGTGAAATATATTTTTTGCGCAACATAAGCGATGCATCAGTTCTTGTATTTGTGTTTTTACGCAAGCTGTTGCAACGGGCTATAAAAAAATCTTTCTCAAGTGGTATTACTTTTTAAGTGCAACAATTGAACCCTTGTCGTACATAAACGGAATGTTGTCGGCGTTTGCAGGTGAAGTGTTGGTCATATTGACTTCCGTTTGCAGGATATACCCATCAAGCTGTGACTATATAAGGTGGAGGAGGCGAGCCGACCTTGGCAGTGTTACCAAGTGATCTGATCGAGGACCTGTTGATACGCACATTAAAGCTGAGAGGAACTACCCCAAGCAGAGGAGAAATTTACCATGATGACCATCCGATGTGTCCTGGTGGCACTGCTGGCCACCGCTGCCGTAGCAGCGCCAGGTACGCTAGTATCCATTTATTATAACTAATTATTGTGTGGGGTAGTTTAACGAAGGAACTGAGTGAATCGTTGGGGTTTTGAGCCACGTTCGTGCCCATTAAGATTGGCCAAGAACTCCCGGTGACAATGAAATGGGGTTGGATGTCACAGATCCAGCTTCGAGGTTTCTTAATCTGCCGCGCAGTCCTCTTACTAACTAAGCTTGACAGTGTCCCTTGATCTGGATTTTCCAATGCTGTAGTTTATAGTTTAAATGGACTACAATAAGTAATCCTTAATTAAAGGGCACGTGACCTGCTTTAAACTTTTATTAATGAAAGCTGTATTATTGTGTGAAGGGAACTAACCGAACGGTAGAAATACTCTAATTATGATTTAAGGAAAAATATTGTTCTTGTTGGCATGTTTTCCCAAGAATTCGGCCCCGTATCCTAGCGAGAGGTCCATGTAGTGGTTTAGGACGTGGGCAGTACAGTGGGCTACTCACACAACGCCTTGGCTTGTCATGGCTGTAGATTAAATACTAGTTAAAGAACTAGCTGGAGTGCATTCGCCAAAATAAAGCACGAGACGCGATAGTTCAGATAGCGCTGTCTGATACCTACGCTCCGTGAGTACCCTCCCATGTGGGCGGGGGCCTGATACCTACGCTCCGTGAGTACCCTCCGGTGTGGGCGGGGGCCTGATACCTACGCTCCGTGAGTACCCTCCGGTTTGGGCGGGGCCTGATACATACGCTCCGCAGTCAGGTACAGGGAGTACCCTCCGATGGGGGCGGGGCCTGATACATACTCAGTGAGTGATTACCCTTTCATGTGGGCGGGGTTGGCTCAGCGCCAGCTCCCTCACATCATCCGGATTGTCTAAACGGACATTGTAACAGCGACCTGCATCCGCAACACGACGTCATTCATTTCGCCATATATGCCGAGTTTTTAGATGTAATATCGACTAATTGGTTTCCCCCTGTGTTTTGGTGCTTTACATGACGATCGCCCACTCACTTGGCTGCGGCCCATGGCGACATTGCCAACGCCCACGGCGGACGCCCACGGCGGAAGTTCGCCTTGCACGCTATGTACACGCTCCTCACCGCGAACTATGCGCAAAGTCTTTCGCACAATGCGGAGGCCGGTCCTGTAGCTCACTGGGTTAGAGGGCTCGCCTTGAGTGATCTGGCCACCTGGGAGCCTAACGGCTCGTGGATCGGTGGTTCACGTCCTGCTGTGGTCCTGGCTGTGTGGTCGCAGGATAAAGATCCCAGGTCTTTCTTCGCAAAAAGTAGGGGGTTACCCACGGGGACATGGCTTCACTCTTCCTTCTCCCATATGACCATCAGTGGTTAAAGCGTCCTGAATATACAACCAGCCAACCAACCTTCGCACAATGCAACAGGACATTGTTGTAGGCGTATCCACTGAATAATTAGCCATAATTTGGAAATAGTAGCACAATCAATATATAGAAAAAACGGATAAATATTGCGCATCGATACCGAACACTTAGCACTTACTTCAGAAGAATCTCAGTCCGGAATTAAATATTACTACTTACATGTATTTGATGCCCCCCCCCCCCCCCCCCCCCAACACACACACACGCCCCATCCCATGCAGTTCTTGTGTGAACAAGACTTTACCGCTCTAATTGTCGGGGGTGTTCAAGTGCTAGAAAACGGTGTCCCGGCGATCTAATTGTTTCCACGACGTGATGATCAGGGGGCAAGTAATCATCAGATTCAGTTAACGTCCCGGTGATCCAAAAACCGCAGCCAAACTGACGCTACAGTTTGAAACTCACGGTTTTGTCTGGATCGCTAGGGATTGTGGGTAACGAGACTACTTAAGCCGGCGGACCACCACAAAGGCGGATCACTGCGCGAGTATATCGCTACATGCGGCAAATACTTAACTGTCCGGAATCTACCGACCCGGTTACATATGTATGGGTCTATGTACTGCATTATCACAGCTCCAGGGTCTCTCTGGATATCATCTTCTTCTCCGTGACCCTACCTTCACCCATGCAGACCTCCAGCCTGGGCCGCACCGCGCCAGAGACTCACACGCCCATATATATTTCCTCTTGCTCCAGCTCCCGACTGTCCCGTTATGAATTGTCTACAGCCGTGTTCCGATGGAGTCTACATGAAAGACGGCTGCCCGACCTGTGACTGCATCACTGACGTCGAGTTCTGCACGGTGAGCCATCGACCGACCGTCTTACATTATGTATCGTATGTAATTTATATTTATTAGTAAGCCAAAACAAGCAGGATTCAAATGCAAACTTGGTGACGCTAAAATAACATGACTTGATGCCAGCGGACGAGCCATCAAATAAAATTAGTTCAGTAAACATTGTTGTAAAACGATTTTAAGTGAAGTTACGGAATGTTCCAACAATATATATATACACGTTTACAGACATACAGTCCTCCACATGTTAGCAGCCTGAACAAGTTGTTTGTAACATTAATGATGGTTCATTTAAAAACTGAATTTCATGTTTACAGCATATATAGGTTTCCAGATAAACGCATATGCATTTTATCAGAGCTGAAGTGGCTTGTAACCATAACCATATCATTATGGTTCATTTAAACACCGAATTTCACAATACTTAATGAATGTTTTCAACGTGCATGCAGGTTTACAGATGTCCAGGCTTACAGTTTGACAGACCTGATTAACTTGTTATAAGTGACAATTTACATTTGCGCTAAAAAAACGTTTGACTCAGTGCGGTGATCGGTCCATAGGTGGCGCGGTGCCCGGCGGGGACGCTCTGTGACAATGACCGCCGAGAGTGCGTGCCCTTCGCCTGTTCACTTCCGGTTTGTGAAGAGTGTGAATTCGGCTTCATATTTGACGGCGCCGGATGTCCCTTGTGCGACTGCGCACCGGATCCCTGCGAGGTGAGCTTCCGGTTTATATCAAATGTGTCAATGTGGATTATTTTGCTTTACAAAATTGTCACAATCCTATTACATATAATTTCGGAATAATAAAAACCACAAATGTGATGCTACGACGAAAAGACATTTTTCCGTGTATGTCAGGGTTATGCCTATGCGACACTGGGGATCTTTTCACTTAGAGTTTGTAACCCTACTGTTTACATGCCTATTCAATTGGAATAAACCTCCTCGGAGCCTTCGTGCAATTTATTTTTCGGCTGATCTTTTATTAAAGACAACTAAAGGATAGCCACACAATTAGATAAATTCCTACTCACCCAACGGCCTGGCTGTACAACGTTTAAATTGTGGGAGTAAGAAATGATCCCCGTGTCATTATTACAGGTTTACATGTACATGTTTTCTGTGAGAAGCAATTCTTTCTTTCACATATTCTCTTGTTATTGATATCTTGCTCCAGTCACGTAACTATAATAACTTACCATTTTGCAACTTACTTAATTTCTCTCGCGCATGTGTAGGATGCAAACTGCCCAACAGGAACTGGCTGTGTGGTGCGCCTTATCGCCTTTCAGTGTATTCGTGCGCCGTGCCCCTCGATATACCAAGCCGAGTGTGTCGACCCAAGTGAGTAGCCCCGCCGCCAGGTGGCACTCCGAACACTGACTCTAATTACTGGCAGCTGTACACTAAGCTCCGAGTTAACTACTTGCTTAGAACTAATGTTTTATTTACAGAACGTATGATGTATTGTAACATAAAATAATATATCCGTGTTCATGTGACTCGTTGACGTCATTATGGTGCCATACATCGGTGGTCATATTATATATTTCTCTTCTGCCAGAAGCATTAAATTAAGCCAACAATCACACAATGCGTTGCATAACTCCCTTCGCTTCCCTCTTTCCTCTCTCTGTTCCCCTCTTCGCCTCTTCCCCTCTTCCACTTCCCCCTCTTTCCTCCCTCTTGCCTATCCCCCCCCCCAGTGCCCCTCCCCCTGTTACCCTACTCCACCTTCTTCCCCATATTCCTACTCCACCTTTTCCATTGACCTCCTCCCCCATCGTCCTTATCTTCCAACTCCGCCCAATTCCCACTCTTCCCTCTCTTCCCCCTCTCCCCCACCCCGCCTTCCCCCTTCCCACTTTTGCCTCTCTCCCCATCTCCCTCACCTTCCCCCGCCTTCCCGATCTTTCCTTTCTTGAACCATGTCGCGATTACACCTCAGACGCGCTGAAGGACGGAAGCTGTCCCCCGAACGACGTCATCGGCATCTGTGTCGTACCGGACAACGCCTGTATCGGCGACGGCCAGTGCCCCGGGGACGAGAAGTGCTGCTCGTCCGGGTGTAACAGGGTGTGTCTGCCCCCCGTGAACGGTAAGACTGTGGTAATGTGACTGTAACAAGGTGCGTGTGGCCTTTCTAGTTTTATCTTTTTCTCGATTCATCCTCTTTTTAGATACACCTTCTTTCTAGATACACCTTCTTTCTAGATTTGAAATAAATATAATCTTATAACAATTGTAAAGAAAAAGGTTCAGCGCCTTAATTGTTAATCGATGTTGATGGATGAATTAATATATGAGTGCACATAATGACAAGGATGTTGCATATGTTCAGATGAAGACTGTGAGGAGTTGGAATGCTTGGAGGAAGCCAGAGAAACGTGCCCCAATGGAGTGGTTACTGTGTTTGGCTGCCCCACCTGTCAATGCCAAGACGAGGCTCCCTTCTGCACGGTACGTATCGGGGCCGGGGATGGGGGGGGGGGCGTCCCACGCTAGGGTAACTGCCATTCCAGAGCTGACATGTTAGAACTGAACACACATTTCGGACAGAAATGTCATACTTCAAAATGAAGACTTTTGCTGGAGAGCTGGAGAGGTGGAGGGGGAGGGGGGATAACAGTAAATCAGACGGAAATGTCGTATTCCAGAATGCAGACTTTGCTGTGGGATGAACAGTAAACGCATTATTTGAAAGAGTTAGTAAAGAACAATGGCCAACATGTCAATGCTAAAACCAATAGCCCTCGACATAGTAGATGGAAGACAAAAACACCATTCTGCGTTGTGCCTGTATGCCTTCGATAAAGAGTCCCTAAGAATAATTTTCCTCCAGCAACTGTTTCAACCGCAAAGTGACGTTATTTATACATTGATTTTGAATTTTAAAGTTGATAACAGATCGGGATGGATGGCTAATGCCAGGTCAATTTATTATCATTATTCAATATCGCAGCAACTCCAAACGTGGCTTTAATTTCCGAATTCGTCTCAAAATACCGTTTTGTGTGTTGTATCCTAACTGGTGTTTTCACTGTTTGACATGGTCCATATGATCATGGTTTTACTGCGCTTCGGATGTCCATTGTGATCAGGTTTTCGGTGTTTGGTTTCGTCCCACGCAGAGAGCCTTGTGCCCTGTTGGCACGCGCTGTGACGACACTCTCCAAGCGTGTGTTCCCCTGGAGGCCTGCCCGCCAGTCTGCTACATCTTCTGTGAGTTCGGCAAAGTACTGGACGCTAACGGCTGTGAGACCTGTGAATGTAACCCGGATCCATGCAGGGTGAGTACTTTGCCTGGTTAGACATTCTACAGTTATAATTACGATATATATGTTATCAGTCGTTAATATATCAGCTAGAGAGATCGCGATTCGTCTAAACGGTGATTTGGCACCCATAGTGGGAACTGCTAGATGTCAAGCAAAGTGTAACCTCCCGACCTATGACAGTAAAATTACTAACATCAGAAACGTCGCCAAGGTGACAAATTTGTGTTACATTATGCTATGCTCTTAAAATTGTTGAGAAAATGTCCACGAAAATGTATTCATAGGTCTGTAAATCTTCTACTCAAAAATATCTACCAAACCTTGTTTTGCTCACACAATAGGCGCAATTTCCGGTTTGAATAAATTAGAGCATCGCCTCCTGATTGGTCAATCGCGGACACGCCTCCAAAAAGGGCTGCCGCTTGGGTAGACGGGGAAATCGTGTCTGGCGGTCATTTCTAAATGATATTGTGAGCTACAGATAGAACAAAAAATTCTATAAATTGGAGGATAGACAATTGAGTGTTATATGAATCGTTAAAGCAGCGTTAGAGGCTAGGCTGGCGGTTCCCTTTAACGCAGAACCAGTCGGGATCTAGTTTGGATTATAAGTATTTTTGTTACAACCCTACTTGTTCTGTAGATGTTGTAGTAACGAGATCGCCTCGCTCACACCTATATCCCTCTCTTCTACTGTTGAAAAAAAGTACGAGACATGTTCTGTGAGAGGCAATTTATTCTTTCACATATTCTCCTGTTATTGATATCTTGCTCCAGTCACGTAACTATAATAACTTACCATTTCGCAACTTAATTAATTTCTCTCGCGCATGTATAGGATGCAAACTGCCCAGCAGGAACTGGCTGTGTGGTGCGCCTTATCGCCTTTCAGTGTATTCGTGCGCCGTGCCCCTCGATATACCAAGCCGAGTGTGTCGACCCAAGTGAGTAACCCCGCCGCCAGGTGGCACTCCGAACACTGACTCTAATTACTGGCAGCTTTACACTAAGCTCCGAGTTAACTACTTGCTTAGAACTAATGTTTTATTTACAGAACGTGTGATGTATTGTAACATAAAATAATATATCCGTGTTCATATGACTCGTTGACGTCATTATGGTGCCATACATCGGTGGTCATATTATATATTTCTCTTCTGCCAGAAGCATTAAATTAAGCCAACAATCACACAATGCGTTGCATAACTCCCTTCGCTTTCCTCTTTCCTCTCTGTTCCCCTCTTCGCCTCTTCCCCTCTTCCACTTCCCCCTCTTTCCTCCCTCTTGCCTACCCCCCCCCCCGCGCCAGTCCCCCTCCCCCTGTTACCCTACTCCACCTTCTTCCCCATATTCCTACTCCACCTTCTTTTCCATTGACCTCCTCCTTCATCGTCCTTATCTTCCAACTCCGCCCAGTTCCCACTCTTCCCTCTCTTCCCCCTCTCCCCCACCCCGCCTTCCCTCACCAAGTGACGCATAATGACATCATATGTAAGATGTTTCTTACGCTATCCTCTATAATGATAGAGGATAATTATAGAGGACAGCGTACAAGACGCTGCCGTCACCCGTCTGTTATGTCTACTGTGGCGGCTCCGTGGTGAGGTTTATCATGTCTCTATCCACAGAAGTCTCGTGTCGTCCGCTGAGGTGTCGGGCGTGCCGAGCAGGTCACGTGATGGTGGACGGATGTCCAACCTGTAAATGCATCAACCTCTGCGCGGTAAGTATTAACACCCGACTCGTGTTCACAGACCCCGGTATTTGTCATCACTCATGCGTAAATTACGACAGGATTAGGAATACGGGCGCATGATGTTGACTGTGACTGTGCACCTCACCACCAGTGTGTACTGTGAACTATGGATGTAAGTATCATATTGTTGTAGGCCATTGACTGTGCTCCCGGCTACACCTGCGACGAGAACACTGGTCGGTGCGAGCAGGTGGGGCCCCGGTGTCCACCCGTCAGGTGCGACGCCACGTGTCAGCTAACGCTGGACGAGAACGACTGCGAGATCTGCAGCTGTAGCCGTGACCCCTGTGTTGTAAGTGTATGGGCACGGCGGCCGGGCAACGGCCAAGCCGTATTTATATTGGTCCTATATTGTCACATTAAACTCGTGACACCACACCTTATTTCTGAAAGATCTTCCATGGATATAACTGGCATATAAATGGATTAAACACAGTCCGCTCGCTTTATTTTATGGCCCAGTTATCGAATGAAATACGAGCCGTGATTTACATACATTTCGGTGTTTACAACATAACATATTGACGTAGAACCGGAATAAACAGTATAGTCGATGTAACTGATAAATACTCGTACATTTCAATGTCGATTTCACGATTTCTCACTGATTTAACACCGAGCAATTAATGTACGTTTCGGATAGTACTTTCGTTTAGTTTCAATTTGCGCTGTATCCATTCGCTTTCTGTAGGAGTTCCGATTATATATTTGCAGACCCAGATCTGCCGTCGTAATTACCACTGTGAGGTGACAAGGGGGGACCAGACGAGATGTGTCCGAGGTAAGTTTCGCTGCCGTTGAAACGAAAACAGACATTTATGGGTTACCCTTTCTTTAATTGAAAGGAAACAGGAAAATAAATATGTCCCGACTCTGACCGGAAAAGGAAAGGGCTAGTTCCTGTTTGGTTGACATAGAATGTATGACTAAAAACACGTGAACCACTGATCTGATGATGGTACCGATAATGGGCTACCCCGCATAAATACGTTAAAACGTTGCAAAAACTCCTGTTGTGGTTAACGCTTTCTTTGACCTTTGAACGTTTCCATAATGTATATTTATGCTCATCCGCTCATCATATTTATGCTCATCCGCTATAGATTAAATTGAGATTGCTCCATTGTTCTATTATCATTATTGTTTGCAATATGGCCAGGAAGATCGCGTTTGTCGATTGTGACGTCACATTATTTTGTCTGCTGGACGCTATGCTTTGACGTCATACTCTTTTGTCTCTTAAACGGCATACTTTGACGTCACATTCCTTTGTCCGTTGAACGGCATACTTTGACGTCATACTCTTTGGTCCGGTAAACGGCATGCTTTGACGTCACATTCCTTTGTCCGTTGAACGGCATAATTTGACGTCAGATCCCCTTGTCTGTTGATGCCCCTTAAGTGTGACACCACATCACATTGGATGGCATTATTATCAGTGGGTTTGTCCCTGGCAGTCCACCAATTTCATTCCATTTCCTCCTGGTTTCCCCCGCAGACCTGGACTAGAGACGCCGACCCAGTGTGTGAGCCGGCGCCAACAACCCACAACCCACAACCCACAACCCACAACCAACCGCCGACAGCCAACAGCCAACACCTAACAAAGACAGGTGTAGCAAACTCCATGAATGTTATGCTCCACTCTCTCAGCGACTTTACTTAGACATGGCGGTCTGACAATGATATACAGCTGCTCATGTGTTATAGCTATGATGTCACTCGAGGAAATATGCGTCAGTAAAACACTTGTATGAACGTTGATGACGTTATTTGGTGACGTCGACCTGTATAATATTGGTGGGTTAGAAAGTCAAGTCTGTGCAACTTACTAGATTGCAGACGGAGGAAAATCGCATTGTTTTGTTCCAAAGACGTTACGATTACACTAAAGATGCGACAAATTAAGTACAAATGCCACCCAGCGTGTTACCTAGCGCATGGAGGCATGTGTTGGTTTGTGTTTGTGTTTGACCCAGCAGGATGACATGTGTAAGGGAATCTATGTATTAAACACACACGACTAGTCCTGGATGTCAAAGGTGCACATGGTTTATTTTCATTACACGAGGAAAGTTTATAACTGTGATCTAAGCGAAATGACCATAAAAAAATATCCATTTGCGAGAAGTATTTCGTTATATCCTGGTGTTACTATTGTGTGCTTTGCTAATAATGTCACTTGATTGTTCACAGCCGTTATGTCAATAAAGATTTGCACATTATTAAACATTTTATAATTTATATTGTCGTCTATGTGAAGGAGAAGATATAACATCTGGATATAATTTGAACAAACTAAACTTTGAACTTATTTCAGACCTTCTGTGTCCTTACCATGGAAATATTGTATTAATCTCTGCAGAATAATTAAAGACACCAAAATACTTCCGAGAACCCCGGGAGACCGCCAGTCACGCTTTTTTGCCAAGATGGCGATAATTGCGAAGTCCGGTACAATGGCGTTCCCAGCAATGTGCAAGGGAGGTGTGAACTTGATAATCACCATTTCAGCAGAATATCTTTCCCAGCGATATCGATTTAACATGTATCTTTCTAATAGATCTCTACTTTAACATAGCATCTTTTCTACGAACCTAGACTTTAGCAATATATCTTTTATACGAATCTTGACTTTAGCAGATTACCCTTCCTATGGATCTTGCGTGTCATGCCTTGTCTGACGCATTATTGCTGACGACTTCTCTGTCATATCAAAGATATTAGTACACCAAGATAGGTCATACGGCAAAAGCCCATTGTAAAATGTGTAATGCGGCGAGTAGTGGCGCCGCTATGCGGCGAGCGCGTAACGTTGGGCTGCCACTGCGCTGACGATAACGCAGACTGCGTGATAATCGGCGCCCTGTGAACTACAAATTGGATTGTAGCGCTATTAATTCGGGTGATATAAAGCCTGGTGTGTTCTTTCATGCTTTCAAGTATATTTTACATTAAATATATTTTTTTTTTTTTTTTTTTTATGCGGCAATAAATAGTTGTTAGTGTCATCAAGGCGTCATATTTCGAGAACGTCATTGACTGGCAGTCAACAGTTTGGCTTCCCAAATTCGATGATAACTTTGCTGGTTGAAAACTATGATGTACCCTTGACTGATGGGTTATAAAACACAACAACTTCATAATTATTTAGCATTTAGCGGTCTCCTGTCTTTGATTGATTGACACATTTCGTTGAACAATAGATTCGTCTACCCTTCAACGCCACTGCAAACCGTTTCCCAACAAGTGTACAACAAACACAACGACGCCCGAAGTTCAGTCTCATAAGTAACACTCGGGCTTTCCGACGAAATACACTTGAAGGAGACATTTTGTAGATGAAACCCAGAGGCGGATCCAAGGGGAGAGTGGTTATTTAAGGATGTTAAAGTCAACATTTTTTCCACCCCTCCCACTGGTTGTAAAAAATGGTGGACATGTGCGGCCATTTTTACGCCCCCCCCCCCCCCTTCGGCTTCAAAATTCATAGATCCGCCCAGAGATATATTCTGAGCCTAAATATGAATAATATTTTTAATACAAAAATACGAACATCAACAAGATTGTTAATTTCTCTAATTTCTAAGAAACTCTCAGACATGAGCAGCTTTAAAAAATATAAACTACGTCAGCTGATAAGGATAGGCCTACAGGGGCGGATCCTGAAAATCTGGATAGGGGGGGGTCGCTTTCAGGGGCGGATATAGATATGCTGGATATGGGGGGGGGCGGTTTGGGTTTTGATGTATACATTTCGGTCCTAAAAGGGGCGCCCGGGCCGGGACGGCCACCCCCTGGATCCGCCCCTGGCCAACTGAACTTATTGAACCAGTCTTTCCTTCTTGCATTGACCACCCATCTCTGGCATCTAAAAGGTAATAATAAAAAAAAACATTTTATAAATGCAAATGCTTATAAACATAAAAACAAGGTACTCGGCAAGCGTTAAGTAAAAATGCAGACAAAGACTTTGCTTTTCCCCCTTTCTGGCTAGCTCTGTCAAATGTAACCAGAGGCCGGGGAGCCGAACACCCAGGCCAAGACAGTAGGTCCATGATCATACTATATGAGTTCACCCAATTTTTGTTCAAACCCCAGGACATCGTTTAGGACACCTCATTACACATTCGTTAGGCATTAGCCGGCACTTAGAGCTCGTTGTCTTCTGGTAATTGTTCAGTAATAGATAGTGGCAACGATAGATCTTTGACTTGGTTTGCTCACATGAGCCGCCCGCTTCGATGTTGGCGATAATAGAGAATTATCAGAAATTGTGGTGGTGATAAACGATGCAGGATATCAATGACTGATAAGTTAACGCAAGAAGCCGGTCTTACCTTTTCTTTTCCTTGGGGAATGTCAAAAATGGCTTTCCTGGACATTTCTTTCGTGAATTCGCGCAATTTATGGCAAAACAAACTTGAAGTTGATGCCTGTCGAGGGCGGTTCTGTGCAACACTACGCGCTCACCGCTTGGCGGTGCCACCGGAGAACGATTACAAGGAAATCGCCGTATGACCTATATTGGAGTACTAATATCTTTGGTCATATCTACTCTAACGCACTATGTGTCGTATCTTGTCACACGCATTGCCTTATGTCTCACGCATTATGTCTCAAGCCTTATGTCTCACGCCTTATGTCTCACGCCTTATGCCTCATGCCTTATGTCTCACGCCTTATGTATGCCTCACGCCGTATGTATCACGCCTTATGTCTCAAGCCTTATGTCTCACGCCTTATGTCTCACGCCTTATGTCTCACGCCTTATGTCTCACGCCTTATGCCTCACGCCTTATGTCTCACGCCTTAGGTGTGCCTCACGTCGTATGTATCACGCCTTATGTCTCAGGACTTATGTCTCACGCCTTATGTCTCACGCCTTATGTCTCACGCCTTATGCTTCACGCCTTATGTCCCACGCCTTATGTCTCACGCCTTATGTCTCACGCTTTATGTCTCACGCCTTTTGTCTCACGTCTTTTGCTTCACGCCTTATGTCTCACACCTTATGTCTCACGCCTTATGTCTCACGCCTTATGTCTCACGCCTTATGTCTCACGCCTTATGTCTCACGCCTTATGTATCACGCCTTATGTCTCACGCCTTATGTCTCACGCCTTATGTCTCACGCCTTATGTCTCACGCCTTAAGTCTCACGGCTTACGTCTCACGCCTTACGTCTCACGCCTTGTCTCACGCCTTATGTCTCACGGCTTATGTCTCACGCCTTACTTCTTCCGTGGGTTTTTTTTCAATGACTTACCCCTGTATAAAATAGGACAAAACGAATGGGTCAATTGGGGCAAGGGGGTCGTGGGGAGGGGGGGGGGGGCGGCGTGCAGCACCAGGGGGATCTGCAACCCAATTTACAATATCCATTCTTATACTCATATCCAATTCCAGAAACACTATGCCGCGTCCGCCCTTAGATAACTCGTCTGTTCGTTTCGCTCCGATGTTTACTGTACAGTTCCTTGGGAACCGCGCTCGCGACCAGGAAACTCGATCTCGGGAAGTTTCGGTAATTAGTCTGCATGCTCTGTCTCATGTGACACCGTGACACTCGGTGTCACCATGCGGGACAAAGACAGCCGTAAAAATAGCAGAATGTGATCGAGGGTTGTCTTGTATGTAAGACGCAATTAAAACATAATATAATTATCCATATTGCGGAAAGAAGTACCTACCTTCTTTTGGTTGACATTCGTCCGTCTGGGTAAAACGCCGGATTCGCCGTATTGAGATCTATTTTGCGGTGATTGGGGTGTATGGATAAGCCTATTGGAGACCGACAGAGCTTGCCGCAGACTTCTTACCGACGTCCTGTCGTTCGTATGGAACATTAGTCGTTTAGCATTATTATGGTCTACGCAATATGCTACGGAATCTCATATTGCGAGTGACACAAATGTAGCATTACGTCCTTTTCATGTCACTGCTTCAGACTGGAATACATTAAGTTTCAATGGAGTAGCCAAGGTAACCAGATCTGGATAACGACGACAATATCGTGAGATGCTCCCGGGATAGGCCTGGACGTGACATCACTGGGGCGACTCGATAATAGATTTCTCTGGATCTGACGATCGACGTAACGAGGGGAAGGACATTTAATGAGCACACCCGCTGGTCTGGATTTCAGGTTTTCTCTGTTATGGAGACGCCAGGGTTCGTTGTATTCTCCGGAATATTAATTTTGATTATCGGTAAGATCTTCCCATTGTTTTGGCCGTCACTTTTGGAAGAAAACTGCTTTCATAAAACTAGTTTTATCCACCAGAAGACACATTTCAAGACATAAGTTTGTTTTTCTAATGTGGATACACATCGATATTTTGATTACACTAGTGATATTTAGGCCGCTGTCTAATTTTTCTATCATTATGCAAGCATTTTTTACTCGAAACTAAATTTAAGGCGAACTCAATCAAAATTAACCATATGACGTCATTTTATTTAAGAATCGACAGATTCGTACGATTTTACTGTAGATTCGTACTGTAAGTCAGTCTCAGAACTCTGTTCCATTGCTGGAGAAGAAGATATGATTTAATTACGATAGGTTCGTATACGTGACAATAATTGGCACCAGCGTGCCTCGGAGCTCATCTCAATCTATCGTATTGACTCGCGTTCTTTCTCCATGACCTGCAGGTCAGATTCACACGGTCACATGTTTGTTCACCCACATTTATTAGCCCTCCCCCGCCCCCCAGGCAGCACAAACACACACATACAGACATGCGCGCATCCTGGGGGAGAGGCAGTTAGCGAATAAGTGTGCGCGGGGGTCACCCCGTGCCCCAGTGGGTAGCGCGCTTGGTGACTGTCGAGTGTTCTCTGCTGGGCCAGCCCACCCAAGCGGGCAGGTGCGTGGGTCGCATACCTCCTGTGCCGATGTCTGTGTCTGCATATGTGTGCAGGAAAAAAATTAAAGATCTCACGGCATGGCTCCTTTCTACATTGATCCTCACATTGTCACGATACGACTTACTGAAGGTAAAGCGCCCTATCAAAAGGCAGCTCAACTCAACACCTGTTCATGAATAATCAATAACGCGTTTTCATCGTTTCTGGCTTCCATATCTCTGGGGACAGTTTCCCATGCCGTTTGTCTCCTTGCCGCAGGATCTACCATGGCCAGTCTCCGCTCATATGAGCTCATTTCCACAAAGATGGCGTAAAAAGTTAAAAAAAATCAAATATAAACAGAAATTCCACACAAATATCTCATTGCGCAGTGTCTTCTGGGCCGGTTGACGGCTTCATCCGGGGACACTACTTCCGGGAACACCAATTCCGGCCTGATGCCGGGGCCGGGCATAACGCCACAGAGGTGAGCCAGATGCCGGTGCGGGCCATACTGAAGCGACTCGCCAATAACAGCACGTGGCTGGAACAGTTTCAGAACTGGCTGCAACCAGAGGGGTGGCAAGCAGGCAACAGGTAAGAATACGGGGCAACGTCTACTATAGACATGCCTTTAATTGCTTGCTCTGTTCTTATGTTAAGGAGGTAAGTGTAATTTATGTAAATTTGTAAGCTTGGCCCTGAAAAGGAAAAATCAGAGAGGGTATGTACTGGCATGACTGCTTTTGTTTTTGTTTATGTACCTTGGCTTGAGGCCAGCCTATAGTACGAAAAAACTGTACTTTACTTAGGGAGGTCAAAGAACCTTTTCTTTAGGCATTACACGTTGTGACAGAATACTTATTAAGGCGTTTGATACTAAAGAATTTATGTCAAAAGTGAGCTATAACATTTTACAATTGTCATTCCCAATTCCCTTTTCCATGACCTGTCCATTGCTTCCTCATTCTATTTATATTTTGTTTTCTTTTTTGTTGTTTTTGACAACATGTATTGCACAAAAACGTAAAATTAATTTTAGAGCTTTTCATCACTATATTTATATAGTACGCATATTGTGTAGTAAACTAATTTTCACAGAAGTAAGTCACAGAATTTTCATCGTGCATAGATGCCGCGGGACTGATAAACCGTCACAGCCCTTTTCGTCACAGCAGTCCACTGTCGCGTGTGGGTCTGCATCCGAAACATATTTAGTTAGTTAGTTAGAGTCCGTTCTTTGGGCTATTGGTTTTTATTATTTATACTTCAAATAATGATGCCTCAAATAATCTTTCGCGGTCACGGTCAAATGACAGGTGCTTCGGCCATTGCTCATTCGCTAGGGGGCGCCCCTTTCTTATGCGTCTGCAGGCGGCGCATTGTATTTCAATAACTATCAGCTCATAATTGAACAGATCAGCTAAGCTTACCAGCTTATAACTGCACAGACCAGCTTATAACTAAACAGATCAGCTTACAACTGCACAGACCAGCTTATAAGTAACCATGTCAGCTTAAAACTGAACAGCTCAGCTCATAACTGAATAGATCAACTTATAACTGAAATAGATCAGCTTATAATTGCACAGATCAGCTTATAACTGAACAGAACAGCTTATAATTAGACCGATCAGCTTATAACTGAACAGAACAGCTTACGACGGAGCAGATCATCTAATGACTGAATAAATCAGCTTATAACTGCACAGATCAGCTTATAACTAAACAGATCAGCTTATACCTGAACAGATCAGCTCATAATTGAAAAGATCAGCTAATGACTGAACAGATCATTTTATAACTGCACCGATCAGCTTATAACTGAACAGATCAACGTATAACTGTACAGATCAACTTACAACTGAACATATCAGTTTATAACTGCACATATCAGCTTATGACTGCACAGATCAGCTCATAACTGAACAGAACAGCTTATAATTAGACAGATCAGCTTATAACTGAACAAATCAGCTTATAACTGCACAGACCAGCTTATAACTGAACATATTAGCTTACAACTGCACAGACCAGCTTCTAAGTAACCATGTCAGCTTAAAACTGAGCAGCTCAGCTCATAACTGAACAGTTCAGCTCATAACTGAATAGATCAACTTATACCTGAAATAGATCAGCTTATAATTGCACAGATCAGCCTATAACTGAACAGAACCGCTTATAATTACACCGATCAGCTTATAACTGAACAGATCAGCCCACGACTGAGCAGATCATCTAATGACTTAATAAATCGGCTTATAACTGTACAGATCAGCATATAACTAAACAGATCACCTTATAACTGAATAGATCAAATTATAACTAAACAGATCAGCTTATAACTGAACCGATCAGCTCATAATTGAAAAGATCAGCTAATGACTGAACAGATCAGCTTATAACTGAACAGAACAGTATATAACTGAACAGATCAGCTTATAACTGAACAGATCAACTTATAACTGAACAGAACAGGAAGGAATGTTGGTGTTTTAGGCCACTTTTGTGCACATACAGCCTAAATTGGGCCAAGGAACCTCCCGAGACGATGAAGGATGAAGGAATGAAACATGCCCCAGATTAGGTGCCCGAGCCCGGATTCGAACCCAGGACCTATTGATCTGCGGTCTAGTGCGCTAACCACTACACCAGGGAGGCCCCCCGAACAGAACAGTATATAACTGAACAGATCAGCTTATAACTGAACAGATTAGCTAATGACGGAACAAATTAGCTTATAACTGCACAGATCAGCTTACAACTGAACAGATATACTTATAACTGAACAAATCAGCTTATAGCTGAATATATCAGTTTATAACCGAATAGATCAGCTTATAACTGAATTGACCAGCTTATGATTGAACAGATCAGCTTATAACTGAACAGATCAGTTAACAACTAAACAGAAGAACAATGTATCCTTGGGTAAATCTATGCAGAGGCTTGATATATGTATTCACAACGGTAACTAAGATAACTCTTTTCTGGGTTCCCCTGATAACTCCCGAGTCCCTTAGGGCGGTGACTATACTTTAGTTGCTGAGGTTTTCATTAAAGCGAAGGCCACCGATACTAAGTCCTCCATGGCACTCATCTCATTCCCAACCTCTCCGGCCCATCTTGTATGTTGGAGCCCACCTCTGAGTTCTACGTGAGCTATTCTGAAACAATGATTCGCACTGACTTAGAAGAATGCCCCCCCACTCCCCCGCCCCCATTCCTTCACCCCACCGTATACCTGATCTCTGCTCGTGCCGCACGGCGCCAGTATATACCTGATCTCTGATCGTGCCGCAGAGGTCAATTGCTATCGTGGTTGCAATGCCAACCGGAAGAGAACGATTGTCTCAACAACGCCACGTGCTTCCGGTTTGGTGTGCGTCACTGTCTTTGTCCGGATGGCTTCAGTGGCCCACGCTGTGAGAACACCACCGACGCCGGAGGTAATTCCGCCTTATAGTTGTCACCAAGTCGCAGTCGAAATATGCAAATTAGGTACAAATGATACCATTTACGCATTTTCAATAACAACTCGATTGTATGAGACGTCGATCTGTTATCGGATGGTCCAATGTATTCTGTTGTAGACAGAACAAGAAAGGTCTCGCTATACATGCCGCTGCAAAGCAATCATTGCAGATTCAAGTTATTATGACTATTTCGTCTAGACAATAAACCGATGCCTGTAGCAGTTGTACATGATTCATATTCAGATTCATATCAGACATGGGATGCATATTTAGACAACTTCCATGCCTGATCGTCGTGCCCACCAGGGCATTAATGCAGTATCACTCCGCTTGTTTTCTCGGTTTACAGACAGATGCATATTTCAATGTATCCGCCATTGTCAGTTTGGGTACGTGTTGGACCCAGCCACGGAATGCTACCAGTGCAAGTGTGCTGCCGATCCGTGCAAGGTAATGACGAGCAGACCACTGCATAGCGCTACTTAATTGTGAGGATTTATTGGTTGTTGTATGGTTGTTCTCTGCACATATATGTCAACGATAATCTTTTAATTATTAGTTCATTGCGCTGTTTGGTATGCACACAAGAGGTTATCTTAATGTCACTAGCGGCCGGTTTGTTAAAAGTCGGTTTGAGGCACATAAACCTATCTTGGAGGCCCGGGGGTCCACTTTTCTCATGCATTACTGTGCGTCCAGGAAACAACCCACCAGATTTGTATTAAGTCCCCTCCCGGGCTTGGGGGTGCAGATGAGACACTTATGTCGCCCTTATGTTATCATGACAAAGTAGTTCGCTTGAGTTGGATAGTGAATGCATATTTTCAATAAAACGATCTCATCAATTAATAAAGCGTCCGTCAGAAAATGTTAATTGTAATATGATGCCATTGTAGGAATTTAAATGCGGTACCAAGGAGGTGTGCGAACTTCATCGGCAGCCATGCTCAAGCTTCCCGTGTCCACCACCAGCTCCTGGCTGTAAATGTAAGCCATCTTGTCTCTGGTCAACTCCTAGCTGTACGGGTAAGCTATCTAGTCTCATGTCAACTCCTGGCTGTACGGGTAAGCTATCTTGTCTCATGTTAACTCATGGCTGTACAGGTAAGTCATCTTGTCTCTTTTCAACCCATGGTTGTAAAGGTAAGCCATATTGTCTCTCGTCAACTGGCTGTACAGATAAGTCATCTTGTCTGTCCTCAACTCTTAGCTGTACAGGGAAGCCATCTTGTCTCATGTCAACTTCTGGCTGTACAGGTAAGTCATCTTGTCTCACGTCAACTCCGAGCTGTAAAGGTAAGCTATCTTGTCTCTCGCTAACTCCTGGGTGTAAAGGTAAGCCATCTTGTCTCATGTCAACTCCTGCCGTTTAAAACCGTTTAACGTATGATAATATATCTATTGTGTACATTCACAGTCCAAAAATGAGCTTGAAAAGTGTTCCCAAGTTGAGCAGCTTTACCATGTTCATTTTCATGAATTAGGTAAACTTCATAGTCATAGATGTTCCCTGACGCTGTTGGCCAGCAGCTTGTTGGCGCTCACGAAACCTGATACCTGCATCTTGGCCTTCAGTTTCATCCAAACCCATGTCATGTCCTGAGATGTTTCTTGGTTCAATTTAGCCTTCACAAAACTTTGTTTCATGTCATTTTATTTCAGCCATAGACGACGAGGCGTCGACGTGTGATGCCGTCACGTACTGTACATCCGGGTGTAAGTTCGGTCCCTCCGTGGACACGTCTGGCTGCCCGACGTGTCAGTGCCGGGCGGACCCCTGCAAGGTGCGACGCCCCCCTCCCCTCCCCACACACACACAGAAGGGTACATCCTCCAGTTTATGGGTGGGGCGGAGGAGGAAGGTTGTCGACAATGAGCTACTCAGCTTGCCCTGTAATGTGTATTAATTAATGTATTATGATTTTGAAATGGCTTGAAAAATATCTTTGTGTACTAATTGCCACGTGTCATGGTTTGTGTTGTACGGCTACCTCACAACATATTAGTTACATATGTACCCGTCATTATACAGTCGGATGCTCTTTCTGAGTTTGTCAGAACGTGTTTAAACGTTTGTAGATGTGTTTGATAAACCTTTTCGTCACCAAACCTCCCTAAGCCCCTTGAGCACACCCATTAATAGTATAAAGTCAGCAGTAATTATAATTACTTCAGTAACTCAATGTATACATTGAAGAAAATTGAGAGAGAAGCGAAAGATTAAATAAGAATCAGAAGATTAGAGCCAACATGTGAAGAGTGAAGTGCTGAATCGCCACATCGCACTCTGACCTTTATATTGCTCCTGACGATGCGATGTACATGCTATGCGCCCACCACTGCTTACAGTCGGTCAAGTGTGGAGCAGGACGTCAGTGTGTCATCGAGTCATTACCATGTTTCGGTAACAACTACGGTTGCCATGGTAACGACCGGACGTGGCGAGCCGTATGCCGGTCGGGTACGTCGTTGCTCAGTTAGTCCACATTTTATAGTGTGGAAATGGTCTGGGAGCCATGCAAGTCACGCTTAAATCTAAACGCATATGAATATAAATGGCACATATGTCATCGTCACAATATTCGTCAATGAAATGGATAAGTTTTGTAATAAGATATAAATACTATACAAAATCTAAATTGCTCATATTAATTTGACTAGGTTAATACTGTGCATTGGCTCACAGATCCCCCAACGCTAAAAGATCGTAAATACTGTAAAATGATAATGAAAGATGCTAATAGTGCAACTGTATCCAATATGGGTCCATCTCTGAATGAGGAATGGGGGTTACCTGCGTATCGATTCATCGTTTTCTAATACCGGTTCTTTACAAAACCCTGATGTGGTAAAGATGACATCGTTTGATATGGCAATCTCTGTTCGTTTACCTTGAGGTATTTGTTTTATCCAGAGAAGAAACCTGGCGAATGTCCGGATTACGAGGATTACAAGCATTACGAGGATAACTACGATTACTCCGGGTCGGGAGATTACTCCGGAGTAAGCGCCTGCAGACTGAGAGGGCACTGATCCGTCTTCCAAAAAACTCGGTCCTGATCTAAAAAACGTTCAATCTCTCTATGTACTGTCATATATAGACTGCCACAGTCCATGACGCTAACATTTAACGAGGTACTGTAGAGCGTAAGCCAAATCCTTTGATTTAGATACCCAGGACGGAACGAATGTCTTGAAAGGAAAAAGTAAATCAATAGTAACATCAAAACGCAACATGATGGTACCTTAGTATATACGGTGACTCTAGGAGTAGCACCCCCCCCCCCCCACCCCGCTCACTAATTCCCCCGTCCATCGGGCCATAAGTGAATCAATCTCCTATCAGATCAATCTGGGGAATAGCTCACATATATTCCGTTTAACCACACCAGGAGGCCGATTTGCCCCACTTACCCCAATACATGGCACCTCAGATACCATGCCCAATAGCATCACCTCCCCCACTAGGAATCTCGAGCTGTGGTGGTAACCTGAACACATGGGACATTGACCCATTCGCTGGCGATCAAAATCAGGACATGGCTGCCAATGCATTGCTTGTATGTATGTTTGTGACAATATAGCAATCCAAATACATAACTATTTTATTGATATATAGAAACAATTAAGATAATACCAAAATCTTTCTCGGAAATCTTTTCGCCAGTCATGCCTTTTCTAACGTTGCGTATGTATTGACGAAGTCATGTGTCAACTACCTACATGTTTGCAACATCTGATCAATTCCAGGGGTCGGTGGTCTTTCCCTCGGACACGAAGCACGTGGACAGCCGTAGCCCCTGTCTCAGCATGTGCACCAGTGACGTCAACTGTACCGGGCTCACCAAGTGCTGTGCCACCGAGTGTGGCAGGAGCTGCATGATGCCCGCCCTGACCAGTAAGAACCCCAATAGGCCAAGCCATACTCAGACACTAAGCCCCGCCCACGCTTGAGTTCTTTTTCCGTAATCATGAGTATGAAATTGACAATCATGGCTGGGGGGGGGGGCGCAAGGGGGTGGGTCGTGTTCCCAGATCACGAAGAATAAATTTCCTTATTCCCATGTCATGATTAATTAAAACGAGAACTCATACAAAGGCATACAAAGGAAGGGCGGATACATAATGTCAATTGACGATTTCCTGATTCACGTTTATTTCATATTAAAATTCCCAGTTTACGATGAATGAAAATCCTTGATCACGGCTAATACCCCATTCCCTGTTCACGAAGAATTATTTTCCTCATTCCCAGTTCACGGTAAAATGAAAAGTTCATTCTCGAGGAACGGAAATACACCTTGCCCCCCCCCCCTCCCCCCCCCCCCCCCCATGGCTGATGGTAAGAACAAATGAAAAGTACTCATCTCTAAAACTCATCTCTATGAACCAGTGGCGCCACTATGCGGCCTATTCAATGTTGTTTTGACTCCCATTCGTCAAGCTTGGGACCGCTTGTTTGCGAGTGCCATTTGGGGGGTATATTTGGGGGCAGATTAAAATCAAAATGACCATCTGTTCCCCAAAATCACTGTGGAGGGGGAATGGGAGGGGGTTGGGCCAATGAGGTCGCATCGCAATGGAAAGTAGAAGGGACAATCTTACTACGTTTCCTAGTGTCCTACAACCCAGATTTCCGCTGCGTTCATACAATACCGACGTCCTAAAGACAATTCACAATTTATAGTACAAAACTAAATGTCATTAGAAGCTTCTAACAGCTCGTCTGTATCACCTATCAGGTCAGGATCAGTGTCGTCTGGAGCGGGATGAGGCCATAGAGAGCGGCACCTCATGGTACGTCCCGGAGTGTGACCAGGATGACCTCTACAGACCGATGCAATGCCAGACGCTCGAGGGGCAAGATATCTGCTACTGTGTCGACCCGCAGGAAGGGACCTACCTCCCGGGCACCTTCAACATCTCCAGCAGCGATGGTTGTAAAGGTAACAGGAGGTCCATATATGTTTATATCAAGAGCAGATCCAGAATTTTGATTGAAAAGAGCCCGGCCGGACGTGAGGGTTATAACTTAGGTCCAGCGAGTTCTCCGTAAACACACTTACAAGGGGACTTGCGAGGGGGAGGGTGGGGGGGGGGGGGTGTTGAGCTCTCTCTCTCTCTCTCTCTCTCTCTCTCTCTCACTCTCTCTCCCTCCCTCTCTCTCGCTCTCTCTCTCTCTCTCTCTCTCTCTCTCTCTCTCTCTATATATATATATATATATATATATATATCTTACGTGGCCGGATGGTCCTACCCACACTAATAGGGGGGCCTCAACGAAAAGAACGGGTCAACGTTTGTTTCGGTCCAAGCTCTGCATGACGCTGCAATAATACCGTATTAATGTTAAGATTAATAAAAAGAATTCTTTGAGTGAAGGCGAAGATGACAACAGGGAATGTGTGTAGTAGCTACTCTCTTCTTACCGTGCCTCAAAGAAATGGTCAGGAGCGAAATATAAACCAAACGGTACCTGCGCGCCACAGGAGAGAAATAGGCCTGCCTTGTTCGGGATACTCTTGGGGAGGCCGTTGTTGACTTGATCTTCTATTCCCCCAGATGTCTTGTCCCGTCACATTTGTCGCCCGTTAACCCACTGTCGTCTCGCCTGTGACTTCGGCTTGGCTGTCGACACCATGGGATGTCAAACGTGCTCATGTGCCGAAGACCCGTGCTTGGTGAGTGGTGACGGTGACGGTGCTGATGGTGAGAACAAAACAGTCAATACAAATACATGACAATGATATTTAGCTGGCCCTATACCGTACAAGGATTTGTTTGCTGGTTGATTACTTGACTCGATCGTTACATATTATTATGGTTGAGTTATATTGTATGTTCTCTTCATGTATGTTACCCTTACTCTTTGGCATAATGCCAGTTACTAAACCTTGAGGCTTAATATGTAATTTTAGCTATAAAAGTACATTTTTTATTCACGAGGACTTTAGGTTTATTAAACAGCCCAACGTCTCTCACATATCAAAACTGCCGAGGACACATGTCCTTGTACGTGATTCAATAACACTAACGCCTAACGCTCCGCCAACCTTGCTTCTGAAAACATTAAGGTTACTCCTCCAGCTATATTTTTCTTGAAAAATGTAAAAACTATTTCGATTGGCAATGATGTATTTATATTCTTAGCATAGAAGTACACCGAAATATGCACATTGCGGCAGTTTTATACCTTTCATCATGCGATGACAGATTTTTTTCTCATGAAGGTTACATTTATGCAGGCAGGCAATGTGTTCTAAATGTGTTTCCAAAATATTTCGAAAACCATAATTTAAGTAAAAAAATTGCTGCATGAGCAGCTTTAAAGTAACGGTAATTTATTTTAGGTTGATCACAACATTCCAAAATGGTTATAGGCGGGTTGAACAATTTCGGGCTTACAAGAAAACGTCATACAAACATTCCTTGAACGCTAAGCATAACGTTATCTTTTAACGTTTGCGTAACGCCAGGAAAACGTTTCCAGATAACGTCCTCGGAACGTACTTGTAGCTCCAATCAAACTTTTGCCTGACGTTCCGCAAACGTTATTTTGTTATCTGGGCAGCTGGTATACGCATATTCATGGCTATTAAGATTCCAACATGTAAGTAATGGCTGAGTTGACATGTAAATTAATGAAGCTTAACTTTGTGCCAAAATGCCAGATGTATTATATATGGTATACGTTTTGAGTAATTTGGAGTAATCAATTAATCAAGCCTTCTATTTAGCGCTTTATAATTAGGGCGTACCGATATCATGTATTGTAATCAATGTCTCCCCACAGGACAAAGCGAGTCCGTGTGGCCCGGAACTGGTGTGTGAGCGCATGTCACGGCCATATTGCCCTTCGTGCCCGCCAATGGTCGTTTGTTTGGGTAAGCACGTATTTCCCGCCAAAAAGCAAACGTCGTTTTGACGTTTTTGTGTTGTTTTGTATCCTCTTCTTAATGTTCTCATCGAATCAGATCTGCAATACAGATGCGTCTTTGTTCGTAATTTAAAGCATTTGATCGCGTTACTTTTATCAAGTATAGCGAGTTGAACTGGAACCTTATTTCGTGATGTCTCACGTCTGATGTACAGGGAAAGTTGCATATGTTTTTTCGTTATTGCTGGAGCTACGACTAGTCCATGAAGAGCCAGATAATCATGTCAATGTATACACGATATCTGGTCAATATTACATTTTCCGTAAGCGAGTAATTAATTCTTTATTTAATGATCGATAAATGCCTGCCTCGTGTGACACGAACTGTTGCAAAGTACACGTGAGTAGACTTCCTGGAGTTAAGCTGCCTGCAATGTTACGTCCACAGAGCCTAAGTGGTCGACTGCTACGTGTGAGTCTGGCTTGGACCCCAAGCGAGCAAACGACCTCTCCCTAGCGCTTTGTTCGCTGCCTGACGAGGAGAAGGAACACTCGTGTCCGCCCGGCCACGGCTGTGTCCGTATTCACAGCTTCCATGCCTCGATAGGAGTCTGTTGTCCGGTGGCTGACACTAACCAAGGTCTGATTATTAACAGCTCGATTATGAATCATAATACCTCGGGTTAATTTAGTTTGTTGCTGTTTCAAAGCAGTTCTGCTTTTTAATGTCGAAGGTGGAAAAAGTCCAACTTTTTAATGTCTCCGATTAAAAAAGTCCAACGTTGTAATGTCCTCGGTTGAAAAGTCTGAGTTTTAAATGACCGCAGCCCAACCATACATACAATATTCGCTTTCCACGTAGTCCACATATGTAATGTCCCCTCTTGCAGTATCGTTTTTTTTGACAATGGGATGAATAACGTTAGAATGAGTTTAGCAGATAACCGAAAATGAGTTGAACACTGAATACGGCTACTGGGCGGATTGAAGCGGATTTAATTAATTATCAGTTTAACTTTAAAACTGTTTAAACAGTTAACAGTTTAAAATTAAGTGGATTTTTGTTTTTTTCAAAGTTATGTTTTATCAAAACCTAACAATGTTTGCATTGCAGCGGAAAAGCCCGGCAGCTGTCCGGCGTCAACAAGTATGCCTAACGTTTGCAGGGAGGAGTGCACCACCGATATGGACTGCGATGGCGACCTCAAGTGCTGTGCCCATATCTGTGGCAGTCAATGTCACATTCCGCAAGGTACAACTAAGCTCCGGGGGGGGGGCTGAGGGGGATAACTAAATACCGCAAATATATAAGGAGGTGCCTCTGGGAAATCTTTCTCATCCAAGCACCAAGAAATGTGTCAAATTAGGGCCCATCCACCTACCAGGTGAGCAAGCAAAATATACTATGACGAATATCTTTACAATTGCGTAACTTTATATACAAGAAACTGGCTTGGCGCTTGCCTTCTTTGAACTTCAGACAGTCAGTCAATTTGGTTGCATATTACATGATGTTTCAAATCAGGACATGCAGTTGTAATGTTAATCGTTGCAGTGAACATGAATTCAACATGTCAACAGAGGCTGGAGGACGCTATGCTTCAGCTGAAACTCATGCCAGGGTCTCCGATCTTTATCCCCAGGTTTGTGGTTAATTCCAGGGTCAGTACTTTATCCCAAGGTCAGTGCCTCATTCCTAGATCAGTACTTTAACCCATGGTCAGTGCCCCATTCCTAGGTCAGTACTTTATCCCAAGGGTCAGTACTTTATTTCAAGGTCAGTGACTCATCCCTTAATCCGTACTTTATTCGAAGGTCAGTACCTCATCCCTAGGTCAGTACTATATCCGAATGTCAGTGCCTCATCTCTAGCTTAGTAATTTATCCCAATGTCAGCGCCTTATCCCTTGGTCCGTACTTTATCCCAAGGTCAGTGAATCATCCCTTGGGCCGTACTTCATCCCCAGGCCAGTGCTTTATACTAACGTCGGTAGATACAAGTCAACATCGGCTCAAATCATATTAGAGAGTTATTGCACTACGTTTTCGATTGAACGTATCCCCAAACGTAACCCGATGAGAAATTACGTCATCAACACTCGGGGCGTTTCCTAACCTACGTAGATACGTTTGCGGAATCCGTTTGCGGGACAACGTATGAATAGCCTTTCTAATGTTTTGTCCGTACGTATCACAAGGGAATTTCCTTAATATCCTTAATTTCTCTGCAAATACATGTTTCAGTTTATGCAATTATCGGGAGAGGATACTTCACAGATACTTATATATAACATTGATTGTCTTTAGAAGGGGCAAAGCAAAAGAATTTGTCAAATGTAAGTGGAACAGGTTTCGGTCGTCTGCAGTAACCGTGGCCAGCGCATTAGTCATGGCCAGCGCATTAGCCGTGGCCAGCGCAGTAGCCGTGACCAGCGCAGTAGTCGTGGCCAGCGAAGTGGCCGTGGCCAGCGCAGTAGCCGTGGCCACCACAGTAGCCATGGCCAGCGCATTAGCCGTGGCCAGCGCAGTAGCCATGGCCAGCGCAGTAGCCGTGGCCTGCGCAGTAGCCGTGGCCAGCGCAGTAGCCAGTCTCCCAGTGCACAATGTTGCACAAACAAGTAAGACTCGACCACTAGCGTTGAAATATTATATCTGCGATTAACACGGACGACACTAGGGAAAGAGAAACAATACACTATGTTGGATGGCTTATAATTTTAGCAACTCTAGTTTCGTATAAACATTTTCATCACAAAAAAGCATTACCAGTTTCTTTGAAACAAAAACATGATTTATACATAACAATATCTAGGACCTCCCCTATTAGAGGGACCAAAATTGTAAATTGTGACGAACGCCAGCCGTCGCTTGACGGGTATCGACCGAACACCGACTGCAATAACTCATTTGTGCGCCGCGCGAGAGTAAAACCGAAACGTAAATGTATCGGCGCTAACGGATCGGGTTGCGTATCAGTGGCGCGGAAACGTAGTTCAATAACTCTCTATTGTTCAGCATATCTCGTAGGTCTTATTAGATAACCTAATCGCTGCCTTGATACTTTACTGAAGGTCTACAAGCTACTGTTTTAGCGCGTGCAATGCATATTTTTCAATACGTCATGGCGTTCCGTTAAGTTAACGTCTCCTGCCGCCAGGTGTCAGATTGACGGGGCTTGGTTTCCGGTGCAGTGCCATGAGAGTTACGGCGTCTGTTGGTGCGTGCGCAGCGACGGAAGCAGGCATCGCGGCACCCAGGTCCGCGGCGTGCCCGACTGCAGCGCAGGTAGTCATCGCAACAGCCCTGGGCAATGAAGGGTGGAGGGGGCGGGGTTGTAAGGGGGGTCAGGATACATCTGGAGACTTTCTCCGTTCTCCATTTTTTCTCCATTTTGACTAGCCATTTTGAGGTAGCCAACCGACCAGTATCTCATATGTGTTTGATATAATGTAACATAGGCCTAAGTTGAAACCACGGAAGATGTGCAGAAGGAATGATAATATTCAGACACGGCCAAAACATACCATGGCGTAACGAGTTGAGTGACATAATCATCATGCATTAAGCTATGTATGAATATATTGCTCTGTAAATGGTTATTGAACTTTCAATGACCCATATAAATGGAGATTTGCGCATGTTCTTTGTGTATGTTACGTTTTTCATCACATTATTCATTTTGAAAACATGGTTGGCTTGGTCGCTGGCAGATGTTCCTGATGGGGCCATGGATGAACCAGGTAATGTCGTTCGTTGTTTTGCTATGAGAAGATACATCAACGTGATTAAAGACATCTTTTACTCACCTTGGTACATCAGTAACTATCTGTGGTTTAATTGTTTATTCCCTTGGTGCATTCCCATCGTTATTTGCTGAACAAAAGTTACATGTCATACACCAACTTGTGGCAACAAACGGCACAACGATAATTCCAGCGCAACATAATATTTTAAGTTTATTTTACTGTTCTATTTAGTGACGTTCCTATATATGGGCTCCATAAGTTTAAATCTCTGCGCAAATACACTACTAACTAGCTGGTACACATTAAAGCAAGAATCATATTATCCGTGGGAAGTCATACACTTGACAACGTGAGTACCGTTACACTAGTTGCTGATATCCAACCAGTAGCGTTGCCTTATTGTATTGTAATCTATTCCTTACAGTTTGTCCTTCGAACTCAGCGATTCATGCCTGTCCATCATACATGTGCTCGGAGTATATAGACGAAATGGAGAACTGTTCTGCGGCATGCAGGATTAACCCATGTGGGTCTTGCACTGTTGAGTTCTTCGATGGCCTAAACAGACCGACCAAGTGTCTAGAGGGTGAGCGACTTTCGTTACTTATATTAACCTCACTCATTTTGCGAGCCAATGCACATGTGCATGTGCACGTCAAATGCGATATCAAATAGTTGGGAACTAATTAAACCAGTGTAAACGGGCCAAATTATTTAAATAAAGAATTACACGCATTATGTGGATTATGTGCATTAAGTAAAACTAAAGGACAGAAAATGTTCTCATATATTAATGTACGACTGCGACATAAACAACACAGCACAGGACTTTTGGACGACTATATTACAAAGAACACTGAGCAGGCATTCAGCAGCACAACATTACAAACAAATAACCCATACTTGAACATATTAATAGCGAATAAGAACAACCCACTATTAACCTAAATCGTTTCGAGCTAGCAATATACCGGATAGAAGGCAACAAAGGAATAGAAACAATGAAGAATTCGCCAGTGGTAAGTATGGTAGACCGGCGTAATAACGAGTCATAAATGATATTAAGCTCAATTTAGTAATCGGGTGGATATTAAAATTGTATTTTCTAGAAATGCTTCATGATTTAATTGTGATCGCGGGCTTCAGAGAAAGCTGAATACTGATTTAGAACATGAACATTCTCCTCGGATTGAGATAAACAATACTCCCAAATGTTATTCCTGATAACCACTTAAGTATAACGGTATGCGTCTAGACCCATAGGCATTCTGCCTTGATGTACGGCTTCAGTGCGTGATTACAAGCGTGGATCCATGCGAGCCCCCCCCCTTTTTGAGCCGAAATTTATACCATTTAACATATGAAAACCGACGCCCCCACCCTCCCCCCTATCCAGCATATCTGCATCCGACCCTGAACCGGTCCCCCCCCCGTCTACCCTATCCAGAGTTTCTAGATCCGCCCCTAGATTTCATATCATGAAGGTCCTTCAGGCTGAAGAAATTAATCTTGGTATTATGTTTGAAGGAAGATATATAGAGTAATCCCAAGTACTGTCGGGCAGTTCATCCAATGAAGTATTGTTCCCCACAGCAAGCTTTTAATTGAGTATGTTTTCTTTAAACACGGAAGTAACAGGGCGTTTCTACTTCTGATGGGATGGCGCGATACTTTAGAGACTGGCGGGGGATCTAGCGATCTCAGACATTGTGGGGAAGCCCGTTAACCATTTTATATAACGTACATGGAACAGTTAGTTCCACGTCAAAACAACGTCAGCTTATATTCTTCTTCTATGTTTACCCTTTTACATTCCATAGTTATCACGCCCCGAATAGTAGAAGGGAATATTTTTTCTACTAATTTCCGCGCATACCGATTTAAATGCTGGGAGCGAAGAAATTGACGTCAAAGAGGAATACATCATTGGGGAATTTTCAAATAGAGCTCAGATGCAATGCCCCGAGAAATAAACCCATCAGACATCAGTTTGCTACTTTGACGAACACGTTCATAGTGATTTCGTGGAATAAAAACTGCAAACTCCTGTTGAAACACATTCTTATTTGTTTAGGTTTCATAAACAATATTAACCTTGAGCTTAACAAAACTGTTGTCCTTTTTCCATAATCGTGAGCATGACATTGACAATGACAGCTGATGGTAAATACAAGTAAGAAGTACTCTGAAACAGACAAGAACGTGACAATGGGGTGAGTTCGGGTATACGAGAGGAGTAGTGGGACTCCGCGGAGTGCAAGAGCGGATCATGAAGGGGGGGAGGGGGTCAGGGGGTTCAGACCCCCCACCCCTTTTTGTTAATAAAGATTGTTGTTTTTCAATGCAAAATTTAGGCCATCTGAGGCGAGGAAGAACGCGAAGTTTTCAGTAGACCCGGTCGTCAAAAAATTGGTAGATCCCCCTGTCGCACTTTGGACCCACTCCTTTTCACATTCCTGGATACGCACTTGGAGTGCATAACCGAACGCGGAGATTGTGGTCCGATATCGCGGTCACGTGGTACATTTTACTCCCAGACCTAGTTTACTCCCCACCCATAGGAAGATCACGAGGATTTCCAACACGGCGTCCAGGCCCCACAATACGCTAAATATATATAGCGTACTATTTCTATCTGGAAAAAATTGGTGATCTATTTTATATTACTGTTTGATGATCTTCATGATTTGTGCATATCAGCAAGTGCAACTTTCACGCGGATCGGGGATTTTGCGCTCGGCTTATATTTATCCGCACACGAGCGGAATTGTTGAGCGCGCATGCTACAAATATCTGCGCCGATTACTCCGGTCGCTTATCCGAACTCACCCATGGTGCTTTGTTTTTTCCGACTTGTTTGTCCACACGATTGGATAAAAGCGACGTCAGTGAAGGGGTTACAGCCTAGATCGGTCGATTACCGTGTCATGTACCGAACTATGAGTTCGACATATGTGTCAACGTATTGATGGGTTTCGAGGACTTTGGATATTCATTGCCCGTGAATCCCAGTTCGCGATGTCTGTGAGAGTAGTGACAATCGGCGCATCATAGCTAAGACATATGGCGATACTCCCTGATAGATCTGACATGTCACGCTCAATGATTATTATAATATTTACAAACTTATTAATGAGCCAAAAGAAATTCACACGAATATGTAAACCAAACAGATTGTATTACCCACATCACTTCGGCATTTGTAGTTAATAGTGTAATCGATTATATTGCATGACATTGTGTTGTCGTTATTGTGTATTTTATAATACATTATTTATGATGCCGATAGATATATCACAATATAACGCATTAAGAACTGGATTTTATGACAATATGAGGTATACGTAGATATCTAACCTAGTGTCCTTATATGTACCAGGTCCTATCCATCCTGTCGTAAGTCAAGCGCAGCCAATTATTGATACCAGTGAGACTAAATCACTTGATGCTACCATACCAGTTCGATGCCCTTCCGCGCTCGTATGCTATGTTTGGTATCTAACACAATATTGGACTATTCTATAGCGCTTTTCGGTATTTGTATGTTCGCCACAGAAATGAGTTCCTGTCAGAGGCACGTGGTTGAGACAAGGAAGATTATGGAGAACGACCAAGATGAGATCGATATGATGTACCACATGACACTCGATTACCTCCACCGGTACCGATCGGGGATAACCAATGGCGCCAAGGACCCGCTCCTGAATGGTAAGGTACATTCTGGGTGGGCAGCATGTCCTCATCGCTGTTACCTCCACTGGCACCGATCGGGGATAACCAAGGGTACCAAGGACCCGCTACTCCATGGTGAGGTACAGTCTGGGGGGTGGGGGGGTGGGCAGCATGTCCTCATCGCTCAGTTACCTCCACTGGCACCGATCGGGGATAACCAAGGGTGCCAAGGACCCGCTACTCCATGGTGAGGTACAGTCTGGGTGGGCAGCATGTCCTCATCGCTCAGTTACCTCCACTGGCACCGATCGGGGATAACCAAGGGTGCCAAGGACCCGCTACTCCATGGTGAGGTACAGTCTGGGTGGGCAGTATGTCCTCATCGCTCAGTAACCTCCACTGGCACCGATCGGGGAGAACCAAGGGCGCCAAGGACCCGCTACTCCATGGTGAGGTACAGTCTGGGTGGGCAGCATGTCCTCATTGCTCAAATACCTCCACTGGCACCGATCGGGGATAACCAAGGGTGCCAAGGACCCGCTACTCTATGGTGAGGTACAGTCTGGGTGGGCAGCATGTCCTCATCGCTCAAATACTTCCACTAGCACCGATCGGGGATAAGAAAGGGCGCCAAGGACCCGCTGCTCCATGGTGAGGTACAGTCTGGGGGGGTGGGCAGCATGTCCTCATTGCTCAAATACCTCCATTGGCACCGATCGGGGATAACAAAGGGTGCCAAGGACCCGCTACTCGGTGGTAAGGTACAACAGTTGAAACAGCTCAACATATTTGCGATAGCAGTTGAAACAGCTCGCCATATCTGCAAACCAAGTTGAAACACTATACCTTATCTGCAATAGTAATTGAGACAGTCCGCTGTATCTACAATCTCTAATTCCTACATTTAAACCCATCCGACATTTCTTCATGTGCTATTTGCAGTTGTAACATATCTCCATTTTTATTGAAATCAGTAAATGTCTGCACTAATCTGCAAATCAATATGTCAAGCCTTTTGTATGATATTTCCTGTTGTAGCACACATATGCAACACACTTGCAGGCGCTGCAACATGCCTTCAACATTACTAATGTTATGTTCGCCAATGTGCCCTTAGCGTTTTCATATACAAGCTTTTATTACATTTCTTAAGCACCCTTTGGCTCGCGGGGAGCCTTTCGGGGCAAGCGGTCCCTCAGCCGGAGGCCTTTACCCCTCTACTGGATGACCCTCCAGCCAGCCACGCTGCGCTCAAGCCAACGCCGATCACGTGACCGTACTACGTTTGTCCGGCGGAAGCGGAGTTCGGGTGGCCAGCAGCGGTACACGCCCACTGGCTTTGAAAGCGCCATGGAGAGGGGACGCCATGTCATCGGTACAGACAGGGTGTCGTGGTGTATCATCCATAGGGTGACCAACAATATCGCCTATACTATATGTATTTATATAATTATTATATAAATATATTACCTATGTATGTATATATATACGTGCAACGGAAGGAGCAAGAGAAAAGTGCACCGACCCGGTACTGCTGCGATTTGTTATAGAGCCTTGACGCGAGAAATTATTTCTTTTCAACAAATTGGAGGTAAATTGCTTACATTTGTTTTATTTTCAATTAGGTACTACGTATACAGTTCTGAGATACAGTTATCAGATTAAAATACTATCCACTGTAATCATGTTAACTGCATTATTTATATAATGTGCGTCAAGACCTTTAAGAAATTGTCTGCAGTGAACTAGGTAATATTTCATTTGAATGAAAACGGAAATGTGTCGGGATCATTCGCTAGTTGGCGCTTCATTTCGAGCGCGCCTATACCAGTCGGAGAGAAGGTATTCAAAATTACGCACAGCCACATATGACTCACGCATTCAGTTATGAATATCATTTGCACTCGCGACATTCAAGGACTACCTAAATGACGTGATTATGCTGACATGACATGGCTACTATTATTTAAATCGTATTAAATGTATTGTATGTATGCGACGAGATGACCTGTCATCTTCCATGTTTTGCGCAGGTCGCCAATGCCCGGCCTCGCGCTATCTGACAAAGCAGCTTGGAGACATGGCCTGCCTGCAGCAATGCCAGTATGATGAGGATTGCCAAGACAGCCTGGTGTGCTGCCCGACCACCTGCGGCCACGTCTGCGCGCCAGAGACCCGTATGTAGTTGTCATGGTATTGTCTGCGCGCCAGAGACCCGTATGTAATTGTCATGTTATTGTACTGCGCGCCAGAGACCCGTATGTAGTTGTGTTATTGTCTGCGCGCCAGAGACCCGTATGTAATTGTCATGGTATTGTACTGCGCGCCAGAGACGCTTAGGTAGTTGTCATGCTATTGTCTGCGCGCCAGAGACCCGTATGTATTTACCGTGTTATTTTCTGTACCAGATACCCGTATGTAGTAGTTATATTGTTGTCTGGGGAGTTGGGTTTTCCGTGGGATTTTACAGTGATTTTTAGTGAACCAGTCACTGCAACGGATTGTTGACATCAATAGTTTTTATGTAACGGTCTATCTAAGAAGTCAAAATTCGACCCAGTACTCAGATGCATTATATTAAATGTCTCGGTTGACCTAACTAACCTATATATGTCCGTTTCATGACACGTTTCTGTCGTACAGCTTCAGCCAAGAAGTGTTTTGACTATAAGCCCCAGAGACCAGAGGATTGTCTGATGGGTTCGCAATCCCAGCGGACCCGTTACACGACAACCCGGTGGTTCTTCAACACCGACACGCTCCACTGTGAATCATACACCTACTTGTCGGAATGCGATTCCTCGTCCCAAAATAGCTTCTATTCAGAAAGATCTTGTCAGGAGCAATGCTTAGGTAATATGTAAAACAAATCATCTCTCGTTAAACGTTTATCTCTCTATATACATGTACGGTTTATATAGTCGTTTTACGAGAGAATATGTACAGGGTCAAAACCACCATGTATGCACTTGGATTTACTACTTCTAGGACGGACAGGATCGGGGCCTGTCTGGTGGGGGGTGGGGGAGGGGGGCATATATTTAAGTATCTACAAATGTGCCGCCCAAATTACCCCTTTTTTGCCTTTTTTTCTTTCAATCCCAGATGCAGAAATCTGCAATTCCTCTCGATTTGCTCTTCGATGATTGCCCGTAATACAGCCATTAATATCGGTGTGGACCTTGCATAACATGGAGTTTATATTTATTGAAGGAGGGGGGGGGGGGTGGATCCGAATGTTCAATACGACGCCGAAATCCGTATATACCACATGCAGCAGTGCTGCCATCTGGCTACAGAGTCACCGAAACGTAACAACCAAAGTCATTCAGCAATGAGATTGAAAGGAACGAGCGCGCCTCATTGTATGTGTGGGGAAGATGTTTTTGTTGACCTTTCGCTACAGCTAACGGTGGTAACCTATGAACACTTGGACATCTTCATCGAGCCAAAAATACATACAAACAAATATTGTAGTTTTAATTATTACTTATAATTATGACTAGCTTATAAAGCACGTGGGATTGTCGACTACAAAAAATAATGGAGACGACTGTAACAAAGCCTTTGTGTGAAATACATGAACAGGTGTCTACCCCATGAAGGGAACATGGTATCCAAAATGTCAGGGTTCCCAGTACTCGACAATGCAGTGTGTGGACGGGCTGTGCTGGTGTTCTCTACCCAACGGTACAGCAGTGCCCGGCACGCTCACCACCGGCGATCTTATCTGTGATTCCAATGGTAATAATAATAATAATAACAATCTTTATTGACATAAGTCACAGTAAGAACAATACAAACCAGTTGGCCAGACACGATGGTAATTTCTGTTGTCCTGTGCTTTTACCTATTGTCAATACGAGTTCTGACTTGGGCATCTCATTTCCATCTGGTATATATACATTGTTGTTTGTAGCAATCTTATCCTCGATATAATTCATATTCGATGTATCATTAAAAAATCATATTATATGTATATGTGCAAGTGTGTACGGGATGCTATTTTGCAGAACGATGGATCAGTCGGGGTTGATACTGAGGTGTTCATTTGGCTCTTTTCAGGCCAGATGGTGAGAGAGGATAGCGGTATTCCAGGAGGTAATCTGTACATCTCATGCACCCGTTGTCACTGAGGCCAGGGGGTAGAGGCATACAATCCCCTAACAACCAAAAATGCTCCATTTAAAATATTGTTTCATCATATATATATCGTTTTTAATGTGTTAATTAATTAATTAATTAATTAATAATTCTCTTACTCTATCTTGCTCTCGCCGTCCAGTGTGTCCTGATGGTAAGCAACCCAAGATCTGCCAGCGAGAATGCCTCGATGAGTACTGCTACCTGGACAACAAGAGGGACACGCCGTACCGTCCCTATGACGGTTACTATGGAAGTTATGAAAATTATAAGAACGTGTATTGTGAAGCCGACCCGTGTAACAACTGCTCCGTCTCTCAAACGATATACGACTCAGCGCATGACGGGAAGGCTAAGTGTCATGGTAAGTATAATGCGGTTCCAATTGAACATGTAACGACATGCTGCAGGCCCGCGGGGTGACAGAGGGAGCGGCCGGGGTGGGGTGCGTTGGTCCGCGGGGTGACAGAGGGAGCGGTAGGGGTGGGGTGCGTTGGTCCGCGGGGTGACAGAGGGAGCGGCCGGGGTGGGTTGTGTGGGCCCGCGGGGTGACAGAGGGAGCGGCCGGGGTGGGGTGCGTTGGCCCCCGGGGTGACAGAGGGAGCGGCAGGACTGGGGTGCGTTGGTCCGCGGGGTGACAGAGGGAGCGGCCGGGGTGGGGTGCGTTGGTCCGCAGGGTGACAGAGGGAGCGGCAGGGGTGGGGTGCGTTGGTCCGTGAGGTGACAGGGGGAGCGGCCGGGGTGGGGTGCGTTGGCTCGCGGGGTGACAGGGAGAGCGGCCGGAGTGGGATGCGTTGGTCCGCGGGGTGACAGAGGGAGCGGCCGGGGTGGGGTGCGTTGGTCCGCGGGGTGACAGAGGGAGCGGCAGGAGTGGGGTGCGTTGGTCCGCGGGGTGACAGAGGGAGCGGCTGGGTGGGGTGCGTTGGCCCGCGGGGTGACAGGGGGAGCAGCCGGGGTGGGGTGCGTTGGTCCGCGGTGTGACAGAGGGAGCGGCAGGGGTGGGGTGCGTTGTTCCGCTGGGTGACAGAGGGAGCGGCAGGGGTGGGGTGCGTTGGTCCGCGGGGTGACAGAGGGAGCGGCAGGGGTGGGGTGCGTTGGTCCGCGGTGTGACAGAGGGAGGGGCGGGGGTGGGGTGCGTTGGTCCGCGGGGTGACAGAGGGAGCGGCAGGGGTGGGGTGCGTTGGTCCGCGGGGTGACAGAGGGAGCGGCAGGGGTGGGGTGCCTTGGTCCGCGGGGTGACAGGGGGAGCGGCAGGGGTGGGGTGCGTTGGTCCGCGGGGTGACAGAGGGAGCGGCCGGGGTGGGGTGCGTTGGCCCGCGGGGTGACAGGGGGAGCGGCAGGGGTGGGGTGGGTTGGTCCGGTTAGAGGATTCTCGTGTTCGAAACGGGCATATTTGATCCAATGTTCAGTGTTTTCTTTGCCTTGTGCCGTATTGGGTCGCATGACATTGTCCGATTTTCCATGGGAGGGGATGGGGGCGGGGGCGGGGGGTTCAGATCCCCTTTTCGAGCGAGGATGCCCTTATTCAATGCAAGTATACCCCTTTCGGGATATCCAACATACATATACCCCCATGTACTATAGACCGGAGAGAAGCGACAGTTTGTGATTGAAAGGGATGTTCGCTGAGGCGGGCGGGCAGTGTGTATGTGGGGGTGGGGGGGGGGAGATTGGTGTTTTAGACTACCCTTTGTGCACATCGACGCTACATTTGGCCGCGAAACATCTCGAAACATTAGAATGGGGTTGGATCGAATACTTAGTCCTGCGACATCTGCAAGACAGCGACTTGATGTGGTTGGAGGGGGCGGGTGGTTGGGATTACGAGTGAGAGGCGATTCTGCCCCAACACATTGATAAGTTTGTAGGGGTGAGGGGTAACGGCCACGAGCGGACTCTGCCCCCCCCCCCTCCCCCCCCCCATCTCACACACACCCACACACCAGCCTACGGGTCTGTACTGATGACATAGTACCGAGGAAAGACAAATTTTGACATCTTTCAATTTGATGCAGCACCTTTGACGTTATCTTTACCGCCTTTTCGTAGACACTATGTATTTGACGCGTTGGACTGGTGTACACATGTACGCAAGCCAGTATCATAACTTCTAATGAAAGTTGACCACAGCATATTACCAGATTACTTAACACCAACCGCACAAAAACCAGTGCATCCGAGTCTGTTCACAGTTGGGAGACTTAGCTGATGCATGTTTCATTTAACTTCTCTTAATCATTCTATTTTCCTCGGCGCCTGCAGACAAACCCTCGTGCGAGGCTCCCATGGATACGGGTACCTGCACGGAGTCCTTGCCTCGCTGGTTCCACAACACGACTTCCCGTACCTGTCAGCGCTTCATCTATAGTGGCTGTGGCGGAAACCTCAATGTCTTTGAGAGCGAGTCACAATGCCAGAAGAAATGCCGAGGTAGGCTTTATAATATACTCTACATTCTGCCCCCAATATCTTTCTACTGCTAGGTTGTAGGAGGCGTAGAGTTCAGTAAAAGCATTTTGAGTGAATCACCGCGTCCATAACCACCAATATACATATTACTTGCAGACAACCGGATTTCTAGTCATGTGATTCCCAGAAATACGTGTCTCCAAGAAATTCCTAGGGTACGAGGTGTGGTGGTTGGCCCACTCATGGTCTTTAAGTTTGATCAAATGAACTACAAGATCTGCACAACGAACGCTTAACTGATTTGAAGCCTTCGCCTTCATGCATTAACTCCGGCCCTAATGCTATAGTAAGCGGGCCATTGGGAAAAATGTATGTGACTCTATAACCCTTGATTGAATACAGACTTAGCAAACGAAAGACCAAAAATCAACCTATGATTTCCTCGTGGCCAAATACCATGACAGCTTAACCTGACGGCTCTGGCGGCTGCTGCTTTTTTGTCTGCTGTCCCTTCGAGATCTGCAGACTTTCGAAACCCAAAGCGAGGCTCAATTGTGGCGTAATTCAATCGCTGGTTCCCCGCGCGCGAGGCAATGAAATTAGCGCAGGTAGTTAATTACTACAGTTCAATTACCTTAATTCTTATTGTGTCACACCTGTCGTCGCTTTCAGCCGTATTGTGCACACATAGTAGTAAAGTCAAAGTCTGCGACGACGCGTGCGTGGAGGCCACGTGTCCTAAAGTCCCAGAAGCCATCTGCACCGCCGACCTCTGCTCGTGTGACGCCATCTTTGTTGATCCGCTGATTGGCCACGTGGTCGATTGCGCAATCGGTGAGTGAAGCCTTGCTATGTATACATTAGTTACGCCAGTTAGCTGATACAGGTGTTGTTACTCTTGGATCCTTTTCGCCAATTTATTCTCGGATAGATTCATCGCTCGACGTGATGGGTATAGACGGGTTTACGCAATTGTACGCTGCGTTTTCAATGGTAATCCTAAGAATTAAATCACTAAGGAATGTATATAGATGGAATGTACTCTGCGTAACTCATAGCGTTTTTTCCACCATTAAATAACCGAGGTCTCTCGGGGCATTACAGTACAAAACTGCTACATGTATGGCACTGTTTTACGTCATTACACTAAACAGTATAGATATATATAGGTATTTACGTGACTGTATGCATTACTTACCGGCACATATTTTACACTTCTTAGTATATGGCCAACGTACATAGCATTAACCACACAAATACAGCATATCAGTACTTAAAAATGTCCACATGTCACATTGACTACTACTAACAACAGATGTCACATTGACTACAACACATGTCACATTGACTACAACACATGTAACATTGAATACAACACATGTAACAATTTTCTCTTAACACACGAGCCTGCCAGTGTACTGTAACTTCTCCCTATTTTGCCGTTACCCAGCCCGCACACTGTGCGAGCGCATGCGCATCGAAAAAGAAAAAATACGCATGCTGACTCCTGCGCATGCGTCGTCGATTCACGTGCCACACTGCGAGGCTGACGGGACGTTTGGCGCCTTGCAGTGCAGCACACACCACGAGACATGTTGGTGTGTGGACGACATGGGACAGGTCATCCCAGGATCACGTCGAATCAATGGCACCGACCAGCCGCCTAGCTGTGGTAAGGCTCACATGGCCCAGCCGCCCTGGTAAGAGTCCCTTTCACAGAGAGAGTGAGAGACAGAGGCAGAGAGAGATGTCGTTTATTTAGCCAATGCCTTACATCGAATGCATGATAATAAAAAGAAACACATCGAGTATATGAGACTAAAATAATGTTATAGTAAATGGTGATACTAAGTAGCATTGGTTGAGGAGGAGAGATTAAGACACAGAAGACGCGTGGAACCCACCTCCAGTAATCAGGCAGTATAAGTATCGTTATTTGAAACTGGTACACTGGGTTACTAACTGAAGTAAGTACGTAAGGCTCGTTGTTATTATCTTTTGACTCCATCCTGGCTGTCGAGGCCAACTTAGCGCAGCCAACTTTGGTATTAGTTCACTAAATAGAATAATTATGAAGTCAGTAGGTGAGAGGTACTTTGTAAATATGTTAATTTTAATGTTCCACGTTCCTGACTCTCCAGCAAATGGAGGAATAAAGTACATTCATTCATTAATACCTCAACAGAGCAGTAAAAGGGATTGACATTTTAATTCGGTTAATCTTTGACTTTGACACGTGGTCTCCATACCCTGTTTTTTCACAGACAAGATCAAGACAACTGCTGTGCATCTATCATTTAAGTTCAGCAACAAGTTCGAGAGCATTGCGGAGGATCTTCCCGGTTTTAAACGGTAAAGGTGACCCTTAATTATCCGTCATAAATAACCAAAAACATGCTTCCATCATTTCATAACGCCTCTTTCGGCGTATCACGCCACTTCATTTTCAGTGTAGGTTCGAATCGCACGTGGCCATGGCACTGTTCGTCGTTCCGCTATATATGCGACATATATAAGGCCGTGTGCAGACAAAGGTAGATAAGGCAATGTACCAGGCGTGGTTTACAATGGAACGCCACTAACACTGTAAGCTTTATGCCTTACTATTGCAGAGAACTGCGGAGCAGTTTAAGCGGAAGGATCCAAGTACCCGATGCACACATTACCAACCTCCAGGTTAGTGTTTTACCGGAAACAGACATGTTTTACCCTCAGAAACCTGACGCGTATATAGGGCTATAAAGTCTTTTTCGCTTAGACTTCCGGTTTACTCATTTTGGGGACAAACAAACGAAGCACGTGTTCGGAACGGGTTTAGAATCTCTGCGCACACTGGTATCCTGACTATCTGTGACGTAAAGGTGACGTGTAAGTTACGCAAAGAGAGAGACTGGGAACTAGACTACCTGCGCAAAAGCTAGGCGCCGAGGGCTGGGTCCATTGCGGAAGACCTAGCGCTATGATTAAGAATGTTTAGGAAATATAGCTTCACAAAACAGAAAGATGACATATTTTTTATTCGTTTGCGCCATCACAATGACGAATATTTGTTACGACGGGACAATACGACTGAGAAACTAACGATTTTTTTGCATTTCCTACGAAAACGAGGCATTATGACGTCACACGGGGTCTCTCCGGTTACAACGTTGGCGCAACGCTTCAAACAGAAAACTTACAAAAATGAAGAAACTTGGTCTTTTTGTAATCCAAAAGTGATACGAAAACATCCAATTGGTCTTATTTTATCTTTACCATGTGGTTAGTATAGTATATATATACTTAAACAATATGTCGATGCGTCAATAATCAAGGGCAGCCATTGGCTTATGTTAGTGGCTCGTACTTTCCACTCAGTTATTATATCGAACATATTCACTGTCCAGCATCGGTATATATATATATATATATATATATATATATATATTATATTATGTTATATTCTACTATACATTGTCGGCACTAGGTGGCGCCAGGGAGCATTCGTATCACGTGCGATATCCTGGCGGCAGAAGGAAACGATCTGGCATCGGAGATATCAATCTTCAAAAGTGAGGTAAGTGATCGTCTCTGCAGCGTGACGTGCTGACCAAAGAGGCTAATGCGTGGAATACTTTGCGCCGTAGGGTTGTGGTGCAAGCATAACACATGAGCAACACATCAACAGTGATACAGTCGCTTCTACGCGCGATTTATCAATATAGAAAAAAACTGAAATGTTGATACCAATTGTGATTCGTTGGCGTTAAAGTTACTTACACAGATATTTCCGGCGAATTAAAAAAAAACGTTCCGCAGTATAGGCTACAATGAAAGATCAACGTTCACATATTGACAGGACTGTAGCATTTGCTTCAAATTTAGTTAGTAAACATAGCAGAAACGATATCGCTGGCCTAATAGAGGCTGCATGTATTACGTCACAACGTTGTGTGTAGTTCACTGGCTTGTTGCTCACTTTTAGATATGCTGAACAGGCCCCATGCAATGAATTATGGCGATACGTGGCACTAATCAGGCCATTAAATTGCTAACATTTAACATCCATATTGTGACGGGACAAATCTGTTTAGTCAATTGTTGATGTTTTGTTCGTTGTTATTAATATTGCAGGTGATTGCCGGTCAATACGTCTTCGAGTTTAAGAGCATAAACTTTACAGTCCAATCCGCGAACATGACAACACAACTCGTGCACAATAAGGACAATGCCACCACATTTACTACGCACGCGGACCACTCACACCACGACCACGCTGCAGGCACACACAATATGTATGACGTCATCATAACTGTCAGTGTCGTCCTGGCCATTATCGCGCTGGCTATCTTGGCTGTCGTGGCCTACATGATAAGGATGGTGGGCCTGGGTGGTCAGGATCAATGTCACATTGATAGCGGGACAAAGAGGCAAGGCGGATCTAGGGGACCGTACCCTCCCCCCCCCCCCCCCCACCGCCCCCTTTGAGAAAGAATGCCGTTTTTTAATGAAAACTGTAGGCCATCCGAGGCGTGAATTTTTGGAGAAAGCATGGCATTTGGGACGGCGTGGACACCACCCCCTGAACTTTCCCACGGTCGCAAGTTTTCAGTGGACCCCCCCCCCCGGTCGTCCCCCTCCCCCCCCTTTTAAAATTCCTGGATCCGCCCTTGAAGATGCAATTTTACTTACTTATTGTTCGTGTAATGATAGTGTAACAAAATATAATTTTATGACTGAACAAAGTGAGTTTTCTGAACATTATATTTATCCCTAACATAATGCTTGTAGTAATGCTGAGTTTGCATATTCCTAAACGGTAGGTCAATCTATACACTAATACACTATACACCATACGCTTGTTGTAATTATCTTTACATTAGTAGGTAACACATGACTATAGTCACTGTAGAAATAACAAATATGTGAAATTATTTGGCCTAAATAGGAGGCTTTAACGAATAAGAGACCTGTGACAAGGGTTTGCTGGTTGGCGCGAGCGAATAGTTATAGTGTGCCTTGCTTCTTATGTGGCTCATATGACTGCAACGTAGCATAGGAGCCAAATCTCCGGTATTACCCCCTACTCTTTTGAAAGAAAGACATGGGGTCTTTATCCTGCGTCAATATAGATATTAACACAGGTGGGATTCGAACCAAGCACCGGCCGCCTGGGCTGGCTTTGCCGAGCACACTTGGCAACGGCTGAACACTACCAACAAGGCCACGAGGTGATAACGAGGAAAATCCCACGACTGTCATCGTCCGAGTCTGCCGCCATTCTATCAAATAATGGAGTCAAATTTCCAAGCTATAAATGACCAGTTCTTATACTTTATACCGAGAATTCCAAGGATGCTTAATTGTGAAATTCAAATGTTCTGGTATCTACACTCCATCTCCTTCTTCAGATTGTTCGCCGCCATAAGAGAGAAGACGCGCATGATGTAAATCATCACGTGGGAACAACGCCATCATAAACACCTACAATGTGGGGGGGGGACGGGTTGGGGGGGGGGTAATGTGTAAGAACATTTCCCCATGTATACAGTCGTCAACCTGATTATCGATTTACGACATTTTACGTGTCGTATTTGACACTATATGTTATAATTGTTATAACTGTTATAATTGCAATTTAATGTACCTAGAATTGTCACAAAAAATCTCAGACAAGTCCGTAAGCATTTCAATTAAAGAAGTTCTTTCATACGGTATAGGCATCGTAACTGTGCTGATGTCTTGGCATTTTCTTCAATACCGGCGTTTGGTGAAGACACAGAAATCGGTTGATGCCTGCAACAATTTTACGCGTCCCCAGTGCAATATAATGCTCGTTTTGTTCCAGACTGTCGGATTCAGTAATCAGTGTTTCGAGAATGAAACCGCTGCCCACGAGGCTGTGATTCACTCATCGGGTGTGACCTTGGACTACCAACAACAACCTTGTGGCTCGGACGCCTAGCGATCAGAGATCAGAGACAGCACATGAGTATGGGATGTCGCCCCAGATTTCAATTGGCGCTTGATACATTTCATATTGTTGCGTAGAATTGACAGTGTCGCATCGTTCGGCCTTAGTGTTAACTCTTTAAGAAATGCATACATTATCATATCTATCTTGAGTTTAAGTTGCAAAAAGAGCAGTGCCCAGTTTGATGACGTAGTACACCAGAACGCCACTTTTTCATTTTTGCTTTTGGCTTGTCTGTTGTCCGGAGTTCCGTGGTCCTGACTAACCGCCTCTTATCTCTTATTAATGTCTCGTGGTTAACCGGCCCGTTTTTTCACCGGTAACGGACCCGTTGTCTCGTGGTTAACCGGCCTGTTATATCTTGATTAACTGGCCCGTTATGTCGTGTTTAACCGGCCCATTATATCGTGGTTAATTGGTCCGTTATGTCGTGGTTAATCGACCCGTTATCTCGTGGTTAACAGGCCCTTTATATCGTGGTCAATTGGCTCGTTATGTTGTGGTTAACGGAGCCGCTATGTTATGGTTAATCGACCCGTTATGTCGTGGTTAACCGGCCCGTTATGTCGTGGTGGACCGACCCGTTAACTCTTAGCTAATCGGCCCTTTATCTCGTGGTTAATCGACCCGTTATGTCGTGGTTAACTGGCCCGCTAGCCCTGGTTAACCGGTGCGTTTTCTCGTTAACCGACCCATTATCGCGTGGTTAATCGACCCTTGATGTCTAACGGGCCCGTTATGTCGTGGTTAATATACTTCTGTTGCCGTTGTCCTAACTGTGTGACACTTTGTTTTGTAAGGTGCGATTACCGAGCCTTTAAACGCGTTGACTCATTAACTGCTGTAACGAAGTCGTTGGCACATTCTTCTAGTTCTGTAACTGTCGTACAAAAATTGTCACATGCATGAACTTTCCACATATATTATCACATTGGGCTTTATCAATCGTTGTAATCGTTGTAGTTATTAAATGGTTTGATTTTCCCGTAGTATTGTAATTAAGTTGCATGTTGTTGTGATCAAATTTGTTAAATGCATTTTTCTGTCTTTGCTTTGAATAATCAACTTTGTTATTACAGTTACGCAACTTTAATTTGAGTATTCTAATTAAAACACGTAAATTTAAGCACATATGAAATGTTTATGCAATCAATTCGTGGAACACATTTTATGTATTAATTATTATAATCACTTTGGAATGTTTCTGAATAAAATTGTTTTCACGAGTTGCTATTTCTCTTGAGATGTTTATGCTGATGTTGCCAGTTAAGCTGGTTTCCCTGTATCGTCGCTAGCCAGTTAATTAGCTAGGTCTTCTGTATCGTCGCTTGCCAGTTAATTAGCTAGGTCCTCTGTATCGTCGCTTGCCAGTTAATTAGCTATATATATAGGTCCTCTGTTTCGTCGCTTGCCGAGAAAGCTGGTCTCCATTTTTCACCGGTCAAAAATAAAACTGGGTCTCTCCAAACCAGACCATTTGTTTGTTATAGCAACGACTTTGAGCATAATTTCTATTTTTTGGACATGGATGAGCTGCAATATACATTATTCGCCTCTTTAGTGGTGCTGTTTATATTTAGGCTTACCTGTAGAAAGAGTCGTGAGAGGAAGCCAGGGCGGAGCGAGAGTATATATTGCGAGCTGGGCGACAGTAGATTGCGAGCGGGGCAGTTCTCGCTTTAACTCTCAGAACACTTTCGCCACTGTTATATTTGACAAAGGTATTTGGTTGTTTTTTGAAGTGACAGCCCGTGACTGTACACACCAATGTTTGTCGTTGACGCCTGAGCACATTTTATGACGTCAAAGTTTACCTTTACATAAGATTAGATTTCTCATATACATAGGAGCCCGTACCTCGATTATACATACACCTAACCATCTGCATCCACCCTAGCCCTGGTACATGCCTCCCTGACTACGCGCGTAAACGGAGCAAGGCTCTCCCATTCTGAACAACAACCTTATACTTACCTTATAAGCTCACCTTACAAATATTATAACAGATCGGTCGTGGGAAGAGCCGCAGAGGGGGTATCATGGAACAGCCTTAGAGATGGACGTGCAAAGCGGCATTATGTCATCTTACATTTCATAAACTACTCACAGGTGAGCTGTGATCGCATCCCGGCGATAAGTTGCACAATCCTTGTTTTATGCTTTTCTCCGATCTGACTGATGCGATTGTTGATTTGAGAAGTTAGTAGTGCAAAAGCATAATCTGAATTAATTCTTTCTTTTATGTGAATTGAAACGAAACCCCAACCAGAATTGTATATTGCCAGTTTATATTGGGGCCTGTGAGGGGGGGGGGCGGTAGGAGTTTAGTTTACATGAATTCTAAGCTGGGTACAATAAAAGCCTTGGGACGATGAAGTGACGGGTAAAAAATATCCCAAACACACTCCGGAGTGTTTGATCCCCAAACTCTTGTCAAATAGGCCTTCGCTACCCCGATGAGGGCAAGGCTTCAACAGCGAATTCACTTATTTACTTTAATCACGTAGTAGTGAATCTGGCATTTTTTCTTTGTTGCATCGCCCGTAATTATTTATAGACACATTTCTTATTAAACGCTAGGTATTGACACAAAGGAACCGGGTCAGTCATTATCCCTAGGATATATCGGTCACACCGCGAACAGATACCCCCTGCGTGAGAGTTGACTATAGGGTGTTTGTGACGTCGGCTGTGTCAAGAGACTGTGGGCCTTGACACTGACCCATCCCTCTCAGAACACCCCTCCGTACCCTACTCCGCAGGCACGAATTCTCCGGACCAGGGTAAATAAACAAGACAAACTTGTAGCCCCCGCGCCCACCCTTAGAGTACAGAACAGGACAACATGAGTACTTCACCGGCCCGCATTCCATAATTGTTTTTTCATACCTTGACACAGTTGTGTAAAAACCTGGACAGGAGGGCAAGAGTATGTGATATTGCTTCCTTTCTTGGAAGCGAATTTTGCATATAGCGCGCCGGTTCCTACAGAAAAGAAATGCTTGAGTCTGTCATGGTATCGCTGGACCTCAGGGAAAGGGATATCTGATTGTTGCGGGACTGATGTGGTGGCTGTCTGAGGACCTGAGGACCTGAGGACACGTAGATGGTTAGCTGGTGGTCCCCTGACAAAATGGGTTCCATCAGGAATCAGACCGTCGTCTTAATAGGTCTCCTCGTATGTCTCCTGTGGCCACATCAGTACGGTAAGTCAGGGGATAACTGTCAGTCAGTTCTATTAATGCTTACACCATGCGTAATGCAAGCATCTCTGTGACATTAATATAGGGCGGACAGTATGACGCACCAAGCATAATCTAAATAGATTAAACCGATCCCCCGTTTGACCATATATATTATTTATTACATTTATTCCGCTGGGTATGTGTTTATATTGGAATTGATAATATTTACTTTTAAGTAGAAGCTATATTTCTTGCTAATGGGCATGCACGGAATTAGAAATACATATAGTCTTATACCCACGTGCTGATCTCTTTGATGTAACTGTAATGTTACTGAAGCATGCAGTATATGAGGCGCTACACTTATACCCACGTGGTGATCTCTTTGATGTAACTGTAATGTTACTGAAGCATGCAGTATATGAGACGTTACACTTATACCCACGTGGTGATCTCTTTGATGTAACTGTAATGTTACTGAAGCATGCAGTATATGAGGCGTTACACTTATACCCACGTGGTGATCTCTTTGATGTAACTGTAATGTTACTGAAGCACACAGTATATGAGGAGTTACACTTATACCCACGTGGTGATCTCTTTGGTGTAACTGTAATGTTACTGAAGCATGCAGTATATGAGGAGTTACACTTATACCCACGTGGTGATCTCTTTGGTGTAACTGTAATGTTACTGAAGCATGCAGTATATGAGGCGTTACGCTTATACCCACGTGGTGATCTCTTTGGTGTAACTGTAATGTTACTGAAGCATGCAGTATATGAGACGTTACACTTATACCCACGTGGTGATCTCGTTGATGTAACTGTAATGTTACTGAAGCATGCAGTATATGAGGCGTTACACTTATACCCACGTGGTGATCTCTTTGGTGTAACTGTAATGTTACTGAAGCATGCAGTATATGAGGAGTTACACTTATACCCACGTGGTGATCTCTTTGGTGTAACTGTAATGTTACTGAAGCATGCAGTATATGAGGCGTTACACTTATACCCACGTGGTGATCTCTTTGGTGTAACTGTAATGTTACTGAAGCATGCAGTATATGAGGAGTTACACTTATACCCACGTGGTGATCTCGTTGATGTAACTGTAATGTTACTGAAGCATGCAGTATATGAGGAGTTACACTTATACCCACGTGGTGATCTCTTTGATGTAACTGTAATGTTACTGAAGCATGCAGTATATGAGGAGTTACACTTATACCCACGTGGTGATCTCTTTGATGTAACTGTAATGCTACTGAAGCATACAGTATATGAGGCGTTACACTTATACCCACGTGGTGATCTCTTTGATGTAACTGTAATGTTACTGAAGCACACAGTATATGAGACGTTACACTTATACCCACGTGGTGATCTCTTTGATGTAACTGTAATGTTACTGAAGCATGCAGTATATGAGACGTTACACTTATACCCACGTGGTGATCTCTTTGATGTAACTGTAATGTTGCTGAAGCACACAGTATATGAGACGTTACACTTATACCCACGTGGTGATCTCTTTGATGTAACTGTAATGTTAATGAAGCACACAGTATATGAGGCGTTACACTTATACCCACGTGGTGATCTCTTTGATGTAACTGTAATGTTACTGAAGCATGCAGTATATGAGGAGTTACACTTATACCCACGTGGTGATCTCTTTGATGTAACTGTAATGTTACTGAAGCATGCAGTATATGAGGAGTTACACTTATACCCACGTGGTGATCTCTTTGATGTAACTGTAATGTTACTGAAGCATGCAGTATATGAGACGTTACACTTATACCCACGTGGTGATCTCTTTGATGTAACCGTAATGTTACTGTAGCATGCAGTATATGAGGAGTTACACTTATACCCACGTGGTAACTATATATACATATATATATTGTATGTATGACGGTTGGCTGTGTTAACTGGCGATGATGGAAACATGTCTCTGCGCGCCTAGCTCTGCTTGACCGATGCCTTGCAAATACAGCCCTGTGATGGTGGCTTGAGACACACATACGGAGAAACACAGCTTGCGGACTGGCCTACGCCACACCCCGGGTCTGCTGGAGCCTGGACACCGGGAAACTGCTGGCAGAAGCCCAGCGTTATCTGTTTATTGTATAACCCCCAAACAGGGTCGGTATCATATTTCATTGTGTTGCTAATTTCTTGGTATTTTCACTCCGTCATATATCCGTATGGCAGGCCTATTATGACTGCGATCAGCGGAGTCTCTGTGAATACGTTTTAGCGTATTTTTTAGTAAAGCAGATTATGAAATCTGGCTATATTAGAGAAAATTAACTGTCAAAACGTTTTTATCACTTGTACTTCAAACACCTTATTATTTCAAGTGGGATTTCTTAAGCAATTGGGATTTGAATGAAATGTTTTTATGGTTTCAAATCCGGCCCGTGTCACATATTTCCATTGGGTTTCTCAAATTCTTTGAGACCCGGGCCTTGATATCAAGGGCCGGGTCGGTGTGAGTCTTCGTTATAAACTGTAAGGACGCCGACCCGGGCCTTGATATCAAGGTCCCGGTCGGTGTGAGTCTGCAGGAAAAGCTGTAAACACGCCGCGCAGTCTCCTGTCTGGGGAAAGATGTGGGCTGATAAGTCAAAAAGGATATGTTGTGGGTGGTGGTGCGGGGTAAAAGGGGAGGGGTAGTAGGGCGAAGGGGGTGGTGCTTAACTAATAGGCTGATAACGACCCGCCACCTGCCGAGAGGCATAGTGGCTTGGGCTGGATACATTGTGATTTGTGAATAGAGTAGTCACCGGAACCCTACAACCAGAGATCCATATCAAGGTCTCATAGGTCTGCGGCACAACCAGTATGGTCATTCACGTGCAGTAATGTTATTTCGTCATTAGATAACGATTGCGCTACATTTCCGTGTTAAGATACGCTTCCTATCGTTTCTATGTTTCATTCTCGCGCGGCGCATAAGTAAGAGATATTGCTGTCGGTGTTCAGTCGACACTCGTAGACGTGGAAGGGACGGCATGTTTTTCACAACTAAAAAATGCGATCAACGTAGAAAGCGAATATCATTTAACCGTAAATTGAATACTCAATTGAGTCAGACTCAATACCGTGCACAGGCATCTTTGAATTATCCTCTCCCGATAACTGCAAATCTGAGACATGCATTCGGAGAAAAAAGAAGATATTAAAGTAATTCTTTGGGCTGTGAAACTGACGGCCTAAATGTTAGAAAGGCCACTTATACGCTGTTCTGCAAACATAGATATATATATAGGTCTGTTCTGGTGACGTAATGCGCATCGGGTTACGTTTACGGATACGTTCAATCGCCAAAAACGTAGTGCAATAACTCCCTGTCGTCATTTTTATGATACATTCTGTATGTTATTAACATATAACCGGTGCGCTACAGCCTCGGAGGGCGCCGCCGGCTGGTCCGACAGGTCTATCGCTATGATATTCTAATAAATCATAGAAATATGAATAGAGATGACCTTTATCTAATCTTAGATGTTTCCGATGCGTCAGGTGACGTCACGATGACGTCACTTTTGCTGCCTACAAAATAATCGGAAACAATTCGGGAAAAAAATCTAGAAAATGCAAGAGGACCGATATATTGTAGAACGAGGAGTTCCTCGCATAACTGCAAACTAAAAATGAAACGTTCCTATCTTACTTCCGGTTCCAGGGGTGACTGCATTTCTCTATGGGACTTTCCATGTCAAACCCCTGAATCTCTCATCTCTTCGTCAAACTGTACTAGGATTTGTTCTTTGCTTAAACATGGTACCCAATAGCCACTGAGTTTACCATATGGAATTCGAGCACGAAATGACGTCAGAGGCATTTTTCAAAATTTGACCAATGATGAAAGTTACAGATTTTTGGTGCTAGTACGGCTCCCATGGGCGTCCTATCCCAGATATCACAGATATCTGTGCTTACAGCTTTGGATGGATATTACTGAGCTGAGCCATCAACTTTAAACATGGTGAGGTAACCTTATTATGGCGAAAATCGCCATCATGTCGGTCAGTTCTGTTTGTGTGTGTGTGTGTCTGTCTGTCTGTGCGCGCGATAACTGTCGAACACTTGCAGCTATCGTGGTCAAACATCGCCAACAGATGCCAGAAGTCTAATCTCAGGTCAACTTCGTTGTCAGGTGAAATCGGTCAGACGTCGAGGTCACAGTGACGTCATACGTCCAAAACACATTTTTAGGCATAAATCGCTTAATATTATAGTTAGACACGCGAAGTTAGTTCCATCATACTCAGCTCCTGAATGTCTTTCTCGTTACTGCCATCAAATTTGACGTGGGACCAATAGTTTGCGAGCTACGTCATGTCAAAATAACAAAATTGACGTCACAAAATTCAATTACAGGTACGGTATTCCAATCGTTACCAAAATTATTTGCAGTGACCTTAAGGGTACGTCTGAGGTACCGTATGGCAAAAATTAGAGCGACCGGTTTAGCGGTTATGACGTAACGGGTCCTTTCAATTTAAAATTAACGAAATTCACGGTGCCCTCAATATTGACCGTACAAACTTGAAAATGGTACAGGACACTGAGGAATTGTATTGCCCGTCAGGGAAAAATATGGTTAAAATTCGCCGTGTTAACACTTTTGCGTAAATCGACTAAAATAACATTGCAATGGTAAACTATACGGCGTTTCCGTTCGCCTAACGCGACCCCCCTCTCGCCGCCCCAACCCCGGCCTTCTCCATGCCCGCCAATACACAGACGCATTCTGGCTTTGATGCGCTTCACTGGCGCACACTCCTGCCCTTATCCACACCCACCCCCTACCTTACACCCCTGCCCTGTGTATTGCTGGCCGGTCCGCTGCCGTTCTGCTACTTGCTGCATGGTGCTCTTACCGCGAACCGAGAGCCGACTTCCTCCCCCCCCCCCCCCGCTCCCCCGCGGGCCCCAACTGAGGTCCTGGTGACAGCGATTGGATCAGCATGAAAAGCTACGAAACGCTGTAATTCCCTTAATAATCGGCCCAGAAGATCCCGGTCTGATTTATAATGTGCAGCGGGACGACCTCCATGCATCAGTCGTGCGTCATGCGTCGTCAGACGTCCATTTGAGCCATAAAATCTCAGCCGCCAGAGTGATATGCCTTGTTACTTTTTGGTATATAGTCGAAATCGTTTAACATGGAACCCTATGGAGATAATCAAACTTCACTCAATATGACGTACTTTTGGTTGGACGATTTCACTTTCCTTTACCATGGTGGGAGATGTTGACGCGTACAAAAGGCTTAGGGCACGCACATGGCGGACGCGTGTCCGTTTGGCTTTCCAATTCATTTTCCCTGGCAACGAAACAGTGGCCCAATGATAAAGTATAGAGATTCTGGATAAGTTAGAAAATTCGTCAAAAATCGGAAAAGCAAGATAGATCTGAGATCTTTGCGGCTAATAACTAGGAAATGAAAACGTAATTTCGTCAATCCATATCTGAAAGGCTGATGCGCATTTTTACCGTCAAATGTTGCAGTTCCATGCAGACCCCCTTTTCACGGCAAACCCGCTCTTTGAAAGAACGTTCTTCCCCAACCCCCGGTAAGTTTTTAAATGTTTCCTCTATAGGGGTATCTCTTTCACCACAAATGTCAGCTCTGTCCGGCATCAATTGGCACCCGGTGTGGACGGGGCGGCTGGCTGCTCGTGTTCTTCGGGCAGGCAACCCTAATCTGAGACGGCTTGAGGGCGTCGGCCCGCCGAGCATGTGATAAATGAAACTTATTACATGCGTCTATAAGTAATTTTATGCGGTCTTATGTCGATTTTATGTCTGTTTACGATTCGGTCACTAAAGCCTGTACGTCCAGCCTGTGTTGTAACTATGCTTTTGTGCGCAGTGCAAGGTTTTCAGTCCCGTCATAGCGTTCCTTCCATGCCAGGAAAGTCGCCCGCCGCCTGGCGAGTATCTCACGCTACGTTAGGAGCGCCACTTGTTCATGCGTTATAGGCGCCCGATGTGCGACCTATAAAACTCAGCCCTCATCTGGATTTCGTCCTCTTCTGGATCTGCGGCGGACTGACTGGACCATCAACAAGCATTTCAAGAGTTCAGCCATTTTGAAATAATCAGCACGTGTTTTCACACAATTGATTGATAAGCTTAGTCGAGTCTAAGCGTCCAATCCAGTCCTACCTACGCCAGTTTAGGTAAGCCGCCGTCGTTCGTCCCGTCGATTTCTCTGTTTCTGCGAGTGCAAAGGCAAAGCAGATATTTAAATCTGTAAGATTTATTTGAATTGGCATCATGGAGGCTGCACTATCCAGGCCACGACCACGTGCGGCGCTTGTGATAGGGCACTCCTTTGTCAGCCGCCTGGCTCGTTTCACCGTTGAGAGTAAACAACGTAACCTTCGGTTTGATATATCCAATACGATCGTGTTTACCCATGGAAAACCTGGTTTGAAACTGCCTGATCTGCAGACTGATGGTGAGCACATGGTCAAACACGTGGAGCCCGATGTCGTTTACATCGAAATAGGTTCCAATGACTTGTGTGACTCCACATGCAGTCCATCCCAGCTGGCAGCCTCAATAATACAGGTGGCTCAGATTGCTATCCTTTCTGGTGTCCATTGTGTTGTTATCGGGGAGATTCTTCCACGGGACCTAACAGTAACTTCTAGGCGATTTCCAGTTCACCGCCCTTATAACAGGCATGTGAGCCTTGTGAATGCTCTTATCCAAGCTGACTGTGATAAATTGGAAGGGATTGCTTTCTGGAAGCATGCATCATTAAAAAGCGTTTCATTGCATCAGATGGCGTACATTTAAATCCTAAAGGGATGGCCAAGTATTTCCGCAGTGTGCGTGGTGCTGTTTTATGCGCTTTCAAGGAAGCAAATCTCTATAATTTATTTTAAGACTCCTCAAGTCAATGAGATCTCCTGTGATCATCAGTAAATTGTATCGAGTAAACCTGCTGGGGTTGTGATAATCGAACTACCCCATTTCGATAGTAAAAATCTGTCTTAAATCTATGAGAAAAAACCCTAACCAGGGCTATTCATTAGGGAAAAAGTTCTATTTGAAGGCCATGGCGCACTTACCCTGACATTTAGCACAGGGGTGCTATTTGAGTGACCAATGGGTTCGATATTATATTGACTGATTTTCCCCTAATGTTCAGTGCTCAAGTCTGATATTAAGGGGTTAGTCTTCGATATTTTGTCATTGTTCCCTGGCATTTAGCAATTATTTGCTACTTGCTTACCTATGGGTCTGTGCCTAGTGACTTGAAACACATGAGTGTTGGGTTTTCTCTGCGATATTGAACTTGGCTCATTTAAGGTCTGCCCCACTCAGATGGGTCATATTTTCCCTCGTGAGATAGAGATACATCATATTTTACCTCGTGAGATAGAGATACATCATATTTTATCTCGTGAGATAGAGATATATCATATTTTAAGTTGTGAGATACAACGCTGACCGGGGCCTATCAGCAGAGATTTTCTCTGATTGACCTGGCGCACTTACCCTGACAACTAGCATGATGTTGCTATTTGAGTTACTATGCCTCGATGTGGCTTTGGCGACTTTCCCCTGACAGTTAGCAAATGCTATCTGATATTAGGGGACTGGTCTTCAAGATTTTGTCATATTGTCAGTCAAGTAGCAGTATTATTTTAGATAATATTTGCTGTTTGCTAACTTTTGGGTCTGTGCCTATATTCTGAACACAATTTGTGTTGGGTTATTCTCTGCAAAACTTGAAACCTTTAATCTCTATGATATGATACGCGCTGTTTAGACATTCAGCTTTATTCTGCTTGTCTGATTTGACAGTGTGGAGGACTCTTCAAGATTCTGTTAATGTCGGATGACAGTTAGCACTTTATACCCTCCTTAACGAATTTTGTCTGATGTGCAAAACTCATTTTCCGTTGCAACATGTGTACAGAAGTATGCATCTGGGACTAACCAGGGTCAAACACGGTTAGAAATACGTCTAAAGTGCCCCCTTTTCCTGCGCTATGTTGTTCTTACAGGATGCCGAAGACACGCGCAAATAACAAAGCGAAGCATCCGGGAAGTATGCTGCAGCCCACCCCCAGGCGAAACAACCAGGCAGGAAGAGGAGCTGCGGCTGCTGCCCAGGCTGCTGCGGCCACACCAGCTACGCCGGCTACTGCACCAGCCCCAGACGCCACCTCCGTCCGCGACGAGGAGAGGTATCAGCGCCTCAAAGCGGAAATCCTCAGCAGCATCCAGGGGGAGCTGCGGTCACTGGTATCCCAGAGCACTCCGGCGAGCCCTACCCTACCAGTGCTTCCAGCGGCGAGCCCTACCCTACCAGTGCTGCCAGTGGCGCCATCCCATGATGACTTCTCCTCCTCCTTGATGGACGAGGAAGTCGTTCCCGCAGCTGACCTTTCGGGACGCGCAGGTGACGGCTCAGCTCAACCTAGCTCGTCATTCACCTCTCTCTCCCTGTCTCTGGAGTCGAGGGTGGACCCGGCCACCAAGGCCAAGATTTGGGCAAACCAGTTTTTCCCCATGTTTCATCTTTTACCACCTCATCAGCGTAAAGCAGACACCCACCCTGATGGAAAGTCGCGGCCGCCAAAGCACATCACTCTTTCACTGGACCAGTGGACCGACTGTTTCTTTGTATTTTCAGCCGTCCAGATGGAGAACTTTCCCCATTTAGGTCCCTCGCTCATGAAGTACCGTCACTCCGTCCGGGAAATGGCTGCCCATGGGATGGCCTGGCGCTTTTATGACGAGGAGTTCAGGACAGGTCATAGCGGCCGCCAGGTCGTCCCATGGGGAGAGCTTCACATGGAGCTATACCTGAAGTCGTATGACAGAGGGCTGTCAGACCAACGGTTGCCCCGTGTGAACCCTTCTTCCGGGCTGGGTTGGGACGCGCAGACCAACAAGGGCGTCTGTACGAAGCCAAAGTGTCGTTTTCGTCACCGATGTGTCAGGTGTCAGGGACCCCACCCGGTTAACAGGTGTGTCTCCAAGGGGAAGCCCTACTCCGATTCTGGTCGCAAGATTTAGCTACTACACTCTAAAAACCAACGTCTCTTAGCAACGCGTTGTAAACGCGTTAGTGCGTTTATCCAATATAGCTGCCGTTTATATTTTAAACATTCGCGTGTTTATGCTAAACATACGCGTGTTTATGCTGAACATTTGTGCGTTTAACACTATCAACACGTATAGTAATGGCCCATATATATATCATTTTGTTCCACATAATTCCGTCCGCATATAGGTGTTCTAGGAATTTTGCCGCAATGTCAGCTTTTATCAGTCTTTTCAAAAGGGCCGCGAGATGCAACTAAATCCAATTTGTGCTAGAGCTAGCGCTTTATGAGCAATACACACATTGTTTACCAACTGAAAAATATGTCAATTTTACCTCTGTGATGCATTAACCGAATAAAATTATTGGGGCTGCTATATTTATGAATTGGCTGAATGTAGACCAAACCAATGTCCCCACTCTGCCTGCAGCCTGAATAGTGGACCTGGAATCCTAGCTACTTTTTTGAAGGACAAGCCATTGTATCCTGTGCTTATATTAGTGTGTGACTCTGATCGGTAAACAAAACACACATGTGCATAATCTGGTGGTTTAATTTGACATGATTTTAGACTAAGTCCATTTAAACGCCAGTGTTTATGACGGCATGCGAATTCAAACACATGTGCGTTTACGATAAACGCAATGCACACGTGCGCGTTATTACGTCATTCGCGAGAACATCATTCGCGAAAACGTCATTTCCGGTGGTTTTCAAGAACGAGGAAGTCGGCTTCTGCTTCTGGTAAGAACAACCTCGAAAATATCCGCCTAATCCTTAATATTTACCGCATGATGACATATTTTGAGTAAAGTATTTCATTATGAAGGAAAAATAAACAATTGCAGATAACTTCATATTTAGGTAGAATGCAGTAGACACAAATTATGAGCTAGAAGTGAGCACCCATATTTCGTTGCACATGTGTATGGGGAGTGTTTATGTGGGCCGCCTCTACATGTAAAATAGATCAAATTCATACTCTTCAATATTAAAATAAATGCCCGAAATCCCAGCCAGACATCTGGTAGCATCCCGGCCATCCCTCAAGGAGGCCAGGGGGGGGGGGGTGCGTCCGAGGGGCAAGGAACACAGTTAGATCTAGAGGCATAAGGATATTTAAGTATAAGTATAAGTACGCTTAATTATGGCCGAAAATGTGTCAAGTACATATATCTGCACCTCCTTCAATTCCATAATTCATTACATCAAGGGTGGATAAGTTATAAACCTACAATTCGTTGAAACAAATCGGTGGATTGAATAACGTCCCGTTTTACCTACGAGACGAGGATCAGTCTCTCTGAAGCAGTGAAGGCAGTGAAGCTGCGTACTTTCACCTTCATTGTAAGATATCTGTCCGTGGTACCAATTTAATGTTGCACTCATATATAAGTTAAAAGATTCATGTAGAAATATCTAATGGTTATAAAATGGTACCACGGGTATTTACGGAGTTACAGGAGCAAGAACGTACCTCTTTTCTGATGCAGCGAAGGAAAAGCGTCAACCGCCACAGGAATGACTTATGTGTTTCCATAGCAATTAACACCTTGGGGTCTTCAGAAATAGTTTTCCCTGTAAATGTTACTTATTCGCCAGGCGGCAGCACCTCCTGGGTGTTCGCGAGTTGAGAAATAAGAAATGAGGACTGAGTTCAGTCCCGACTTCAGGCGACTTCAGGCAAGACGGGAAACACTCTAAGGGTCTCGATGCCTTGGACGGATAACCGTCCGAGACTGATTTCCGTCAGATCCCAGACTGGTTACGAACTTAAGTACATTCCACATGTCCAGGGGGGGGGGGGCACATGCCTCCACTTTCTGACCCTAAAGTATATCTAGCTGTGCCCCCTCTTTTCAAATTATGTGCCTCCCCATTTTAAATGCTGTGCCCCGCCCCTCCCCCCAATGTCCAAAAAGTAATAGACCTACCATCCTGGTGCAAATTTTGTTCAGCCCCTGCCCTTTGCCCCCAATGGTTGCCATATTTTTCAGTGTCACCTCCCATGCAGTTGCAAAATTTGAGTTCCCCACCCCCTCAGTCATCATTTTTTTTTATTGAGCCCTCCCCAATCAAGGATTCCTGCACACGCCCCTGCATGCTATATAAACCATATATCTTGTCTGGATATATGAACTGTCATCCGCCCCTGCCCCACGGATCAAATACACATTTGCCTTTGGTAACATCCAGGCCATCCGTCAGGGGGGGATGGGGGAGGTAGGCTGTGCATCTAACAGGTAAAGAACAGTTACATACAGTCTACATGCCCATGAGCATGTCCAGCGGGGAGGGGGGCACAGGGGGCATGTGCCCCCTCTTTCTGACCCTAAAGTATATCTGTGCCTCCCCCCCCCCCCTCTTTTCAAATTATGTGCCCCCCACTGGCCCAGGTATCAACAAAATAATGGACCATATAGTCGCAATTTTTTTCAGCCGCTTTCAAGCATCAGAAATGGTTATGCTCACATATGTTCTCTCCGACTGGCTCTGCAGCTGACAATTACCTCTACGAAGGGGATTCGGTTAGCAGTGGAATTGAAGTATCACTTGACGAACTGAATGTGCAGCACAGTGAAGTCATCTTGCAACAGCTCGGTAATGTTAGAACCATTTTCCGGGAAGAATCTGCTGTGATACATGGAAATGTGTACAACACTGGTTGTGCTTTGATTCTGAGGGATGAGGAAAATTATCCTGTATTCGGATGGCTGGAACAAATTTATGTAAATGAACATCAGAAACTGTTCATGGTGAAAGCTATTTTAATCACTGATGTATTGGAAGCTGTCAATGCATTTGAGATCAATATAATTAATGAGTGCAAACTTGTCACCTACAAGGACCTTCTTGTGAAGATGCCACTGAGCATTCATTTCTTTAATCGCAGGCCATGCATTTGTAACAAGTATTGCTTTCGATCACTTCTTATTTAACGCTTTGTCACCCATTGGTCTTGCATGCTGTGGTTTTGAGGAAAACTTAGTCATATATTTTAAGTTCAGGGATAATCCTTTTCTTGGGCATTTGGCATAAATCTGATAGTTTCTTTTATGTACCACGCTCAGCAAGATGCTTCTAAAGGTTTGGAATCACTCAAGAAACAAGAGAAAGATTGTCAAAGCAAACAATCTCCAAGAATTACTGTTGCATGGTAGGCATTATAATGTTATATACTGGCTATACCAGTTGTTCATTCATGCGGTCGCATCCCATATGTAAACTTCACCAGACCTAAGCTTTGAAAACGGAACCCGGCCTGAACGTACTGCAGTGATGACTGTTTTCTCGGTTAAGAAGACTCACTACAATATAACTATTGATATATTTAATATTAATATTGTTTTCTGTAATTGGATTCATACCAAGCTTCTTTAAATAAATATTTGTCTGATAATCAAAATTGATGCTAAGTACCAATCTAGTTATATTGAACATAACTCTTTCAGGTTGTGAAAAGCTCGATATACTGGAGCCTGCCGGAGATCTCCGCGTTGTCCTAAACACAGACGGCACCGAAGTAGAAGACGATGAGGTACTGCAACACTTAAGCGACGAGGTGTTCCTCCTTCTCGTTGCAGACCAAGAGTGGGCACCACAAGATGCTCCACAACCGATGATTCCCACATCAGCGACACATTCCGTGGCATCTACATCCAAAGATTCGCCAAATCCGACAACCGAGAAGGCGTTTGACAGTGGTATGCCCTTCAGATTGTATTTCTTGTAAAATCTGACATCCTTTCGAGCGATCAAACCTCCTTAATATCTCAATGCGGCCAACAAAACTTTCAGGTACAAACGAATTGGGTATGAATTGGTAAAGTACGCGACAGCAGTGAACAGACGCACCATCTTGTATGCTGACCCTTAATTAAGTTGGTATTTGATAGATACGTCCTTAGTCAGTAACGCCACAAATAATTGGCTGTTTTTCTCCTTATCAATAAAAAGTATGATCTGACGTATGCACTTCAAGGCAAATGTTATTCTTTGGTCTACCAAAAATTGCACTGTCCAAAGTGGAAAGTTAATCAATAGCAATGACATATGGCTATGTTGTTATATTGACCTTTTAGTCGATGATCAAAAATATAAAGGAGTTACATTACAGAACCGGAGGGACCTCCTGCTTGCAAGCAGAAAGAGACGCCTACCTACGACAGCAACAACGTTGATGAAGCCCTACTAGCTGTCCTGCGAGAAGCAGCAGTGTTTTACTACTTCAAGTACCCGGACATGAAAGACAGCAAGTACTATCAGCTGATTGGTCAAAAGCTCGTCCGGAAGTTGTCGTGCCTTGCACATAACGGCCCAAGGCCATGGGTGAGTATATGAACAATATAATCTACCTTTAATATTTTGACATTGATATGAAGACAGACGTATTAGCGGCCATTTCACCGTTATGTTTAATAACTGTCACATGCATTCAATTTATATCTGTCAGTCAAATATCCTTCATGTCAGTGAAAGGCTATTTTGTGAAACTACTCTTATCGATCCGTAATGATTTTTGGTGTGAAACGTCAATTGTGCGTTAGCTATCAGTATCCTGTGACGTCCATGGTTAACATGGATTTGTTGGATATCAGGAACCTGCAATAGTATCGTGCCACGCATTTAAGTGAATAATTCCGCAACTTTATTGCTGTATTTGTAATAGTATAGCGTGTTCCCATGATTACAGTCCTTTTTGACGGGAAAGCTCAGTGCACGCATCCGTCAGTTACGGTTAAAGGATAACAAGAAGAGTAGTGACCGCGCAAGTAGTGACTGTTGCCAAACAGCAGCTGCGCCAAAACGATTCAAATTGGAAAGGTACGTCTTTCGGTTCCAAGACGTCGAGATTTTATATATTCCCTGTTTGATAAAGTAATTTGACATCATGTGTTATTTGCAATACATCCGTTTGGCGTTATACAGTTCTTTTTTCTCGTACTGCAGGGTTGCTGGGACCTTTACCAAGTTATACTGGTGTTGTTACGCAGTACCACCCACTTAATTTTTAATGTGCAATCAGTTGCAATATTTCGTATACACTCTTTTACTTCTACAGGCCGGTGTCCAGTGGTCGTGAACTTTCTGATGAAGAATTTGAAAACAGAATTGAGGAAGTTAAGAAGGAATGGTCCAGTAACAGATCAACTTCAGTCCTGAAGCTGTTAATGGCGGATACCAGACAAAACCGGCGAAACTGGAGGAGAGGAAAGACAATGAAGGAAATCATGGATGCTTTTCCCTATTTAGAGGAGGGAAGCTTCGTATGTACATGGTTGATTTGTTTTACTTTTGAAACTTACAAGACCTTTTACAAAACTTGACGAGACAAATTGCTTTTTTATCATCTAGATTTTTTTCAATTAAAGCTAAGAATGTGTCCCATTTCTGATTGAAACCGCTTGTTTCTGAAAACAAGGTGTTGAAAACCAGTTTTGCAATCGCAGTTCCGTGGGGTGAAAAATTTACTAATTTTAAAACCTTGTGTGAGTAAACATGAGACTTAAATACATAATTGGTGATCAATAGGTCGATACATCGGTGTGTTGAACATGTTTGTACTAATTGCTACCATGTTATGTCCTTATTTTTCCGTAATCATTAATGGTGACATTGGTGTACTCGTGTTCCTTGTTAGTAACGAAGTGGCAAGTACGTGAAGAGCTGGCGCTGAACATTCAGTCATTGCAGGATATGTCAGGTAATATTTTATATGACCATGCTCTTACTTCTGCAGATTCTGGATGACTTTTATGCTCTGATAAACCCAGCACAGCCCAACAAGGGTCGAGAGTTCGTTGTCGAAAATGCTGAAAATCTTTTCGCACAAGTTGCCAAAACCATCCCCATTCCACTTGAGGTAAGTTTACAAGGTTTCTTCACATTTTAAATAATCAAGTTTGTAATCTGCTGATCGATACCTGTTTTAAAGCAATTTCACTGTGTTTGACGTTTATCTGTATACAGCTGTAATTACACCAGGAGGCGGAGCTGCGACATATAGTACTACACCTAAGCTTTATAGGTTTGCTTAGCCCTTCGTATGAGACAACTGTATCGTTCTTTATTTAGCGAGGTGTTTTCTGTAGTAAGGATTCACCTGAAAATTTGGCATTTTCATTTGTTCGTAAAGCTTCGTTAGCACGCACGCAGGCTGGTGACAGGTATTTAAGGAAATGTAGGCACTGCTAAAGTTTGTGGCCGACTGCAAGTTAGTTTAAATGTGTATGGTTTATGTTCATCAATACATAATGCTAAATAAGACGTTTCACTGTTGCAGGGTGGTCAAGATAGCCAATCGTTGTCTCTGGTTATGGCGTTGGAGAGGAAAGTCGCCATTGTGAAAGGCAAAGGGGTAAAGTCGAAGTCTGCCATCACAGTAATTGAGGTGAGGCTGGTCTATTACCCAGGATTGTGTTCACTGCATGTATGTGTAATGGCGGTTGCAGCAAATAAATTGGGGCAGGAACATTTTGAAGATGTCAATATTAGGATGACTGAGGGATTACGCATCAAAATAATCCTATGTAGCTGTATTTCATGCTCCGAAGCCAATGTCTTCTAGCTAGACAGCTGGCAAGACGTAGATTTGGGTTATCATGGGGTGGGGGGGGGTAGCAGTAGAGTAGAGTAGAGCGAGGGGAGGGAAGAAGTCCACGTTGGGGTGGTAACCCCAACTTTGGGGAGGGCAATAGCCCCGAGGTTGGGGTGGTACTCCCAACTAATGGGAGGGGAGAAGCCCCAACTTGGGGTGGTACCCACAACTTGGGGAGGGGAGAGCACTACAGGGGGGTATAAAAAGAGGGAGAGAGGTGGAACGGGGAAAGAACTGGAATAGATAGAGAGAGAGAGGGCAAGACAAAGAGACGTCAGATGCACGAGTCGTACAAAGGAATGAAGACAAACGAACACGATCGACATCTGTTGAGGGATTTACTGAACGGCCCAAAGAGAGAAACAGTACACTGTGATATAATATTAGCGAGCGTAGTGAGCTCTTTAGATAACACACACGTAAAAAACTGACAAAATCTGTATCTCAATCCCATACTGTAAAGCGCGAAAAAAAATCAACCGGTAGTCGACCCCCAGTGGTGTGACATGCGCATGCGTTTAAATGCATTCCGGGAAAGTTCATGTTTATTTTTTTGTCAAAAACTTATATGCAGCCCAAACCCGCACATTCACTAAAGAATATACATAATTGGTAGATAATTCACATACAAAAACATAATTCCAACTGATGAAACGCTGATCATAGCGACAACATGCATGTGTCCTCCTCTCTCATGACAGAGGGCGCTCAACACGCGCGCGGGCTGCATTCGCTTGGTGGCAGCACAAGTCGAACGCGCAGACGACAGTTTCAGATTTGTCAGCAGTTTACCAGGCTTCGTTGATGTTACAACATTTTCACGTCTAGTCTAGCTTTTGTCAATTTATATCAAGGTTGGTGATACATTAAAGTGCTAAGGTAACTTATTTGTGTAATATTTAGATCTAGCCTAGGAGTTAGATCTATTTGACAGTTCATCAGGCGCCAGTGTAGGATCCATAGTCGGGCATAGAACAGTTTTGACCCTGACCAGGGGACCATTTGACTCTTTTAGCTAATGTTTACTGAGCCTTTCAGGACAATAGACTTCTAATTGACTAATATAGATCTAGCTGGAAGTTAAGTTAATGTAAGTTCCCTAGATCTAGTTTAAGTTGGATCTAAGCTTTAAACAATTTGAGGCAAAAATTGCTTCGTTAACGCATTACATGTTCTAGATCTAAGCTTAGGCCTAGATCCAGATCTAAATTTAGATCCGTTACTGGCGTTAGGCCTACAATCTAGTTCAGCTTTTGAAAATATAGATCAAGGTTGGTGATCCAAAAGGTGCTAGATCTAACGTCACATTTAGGCTATAATCATATGACTTTCACCACTTATTTATTTACTTATTTGAACCATTTGATTGGGACAACCGTCTTTTAGCCTTTCATTAAAATAGACTTCTAATGCAGATCTAACTGGAAATTAATGTAAGACTTACTAAGCTTAAAGTTACATGTGGAGCTGGCCGTTGCAACGGCTGTACCAAAATAAACATAAACAGGAAATGTTACCTTTGACCACAAGCAGTGTCAACAGCCACCGCCAAAGAAAAAGTGGCGCTCCGGACGCTTCTATTGTCTCATATAATTTAGCGCTTGGGCCCCCTGTCGGTGGCACCGGTAAACGACTTGCTCACACACGTTTATGACGTTTCAAATCAGCACCAGTTTTCATTTTTGTGGCGGACAATTCATGAATTTGAAATGTTTTGCTCATTGCCATTGGCAGATAATTGGTGAGCGATATGGTAGGTGTTTATTGTCTGTTATGAACCTTAAGGCCTTAGGCTTGTGTTCTTATACGCAAATTTGGCATTCAAAAACAGCGAAACAACTCCACATGCAAATTTAAGTTGGATCAAAGCTTGAAAAAAAATTGAGGCAAAAATTGCTGTTGTTTGGCAGATTTTTAACAAAAAATGTAATTAAGCTTAGTCTACATCTAGAGATAAGTTAGATCTATTAAGATCTTCGAACATCTATCCATTGGCATTCTTTAATATAAGCTTACTTTAAAAAGTAACCTTACTCTAATTATCGAATCAAAGCAACATCTGTGTTCATTCAAACGGGTTGTTTGAAAGTTCATTAGGCGTCCGTGTAAGATCCGTCAAATAACTAATTTCTAATATAGATTAGCTAGATTTTTTTTGGTTTATAACAAACCCTTCAGTTAAGATTAGCCTACATCTAGAGATAATTAAGTTATCAAGATCTTCGAATATCTATCCATTAGCATTCTTCATTATATTTAAAAAGTAGTAAGTTCTTGCAGTAGTCCAATTATCAAATCAAAACAAGTTGTGCTCCCCTTCTTTAGCACATCTACTTCAAAACTAAAAGCTTCTAGATCTATCACAGCTGCTTGTCATTTGGGATATTGTAGACTATCGTAGTCGTAGTCTATCGTAGACTACTTCTTGCTGGGTTTGCTGCGTTGAATAATGGCGGACCACCCTTACATAAAAAAATATTCACAGTACTTTGCTTCACACTGGGTAACCGTAACACAATCCAGTCAAACAGTCGTCCAGTTTCAAATTCTAGAGATCTTGAGCATAATTTTTACTCAAGCTCATTACATGAGCTGAGTCGTGAAGTTACAAATCCAAATCAGGGAGCAGGAAGGCAGGAACATAACTATTGCCGGCCACATCTATCTGACCATGGCACTCCACCTACACCATGCAATGATCCCTCCCCACAAAATACGGCACTTTTAAACTTTGAGAACAAACATTTTCGGTCAGTCAATGTACCAGGGGATGGAAATTGATTTTTTCATTGCCTTAGCCTATTTTTAGATGGCAATTTCTCACGAACGAAACTTTACAGATCACAAATAAAGCAACCTAGGGTAATAGGAACCTAAATCATGACAGATTCGGTCAGGGGCAGGTCACTTGACTACAAATCAAATGTACTACTAAACTACTAGATTTACTTTTTCAGTACCAAAACTTTGATATTAAATATACAAAATAGCATAATATGTAAAACTTCACCTTTAAAATGAGCAAGTCATAACTAAGGTTATGAGAAACAGTTTAGCCCAGTTATCATCAGTGGGGGTCCAAAAAATTGCTTCACAACAAAGTCAAAGTCTACGCTCGCCTTCTAGGTTTTACCTACAACATATTATTTCTAATTGAAGAAAGTTAAAGAGTAATTATTGATTGTTAAATATATGGCTTTCTACATTTCAGGTCGATACTGTCGACTTGGACGATGAAGCCTTGAAAGTTGCTTTAAAGATAAAGGACTGCGCAGCACCCTGCCTGCGCATACTCATAACGAACACGCTGTTCAAGGCGGCGTTTGTTGTGGGTGATGGAAACGTTGTTCATTGCCAGACTACAAACGTCTTGGACTCGCTTGTGCTGCTCCTAGCCTTGTATTATGTAATGGACTTGCAATACCCATCAATGTATGGACAGCTGTTGGGTTTTTTACAGCAGTTTGTGCTTGCTGAACCATACACCCTTTTCAAGGGAACTAATTTTCAACTGTTTTCGAAAAAGATAGTTATGTAAATTCATATCAGTCAGCCCTGTCCTGCGAGACAGATCTGCTGGATCACCAACTGTTTCACAATTATTGTCCTAATGCACAGCTTCACACGAGTCATCTCTCTGTGTGGTAACATGGTTCGTTGTTAAAGTGTTAAGAATGTACCGTTTGGAACAATATCTACCTTTCATCTTATTGCATGAGTTTCAGTAACGTGTAACCAACACCATTGTTTTAGCATAATTCTTTCTGAAGTTTCCTTTGTCATATCTGTTGTCAAGGCTTATGTTGCAATTTGATATTTTGTAATATCGCATTTAACTTTACGTCTACCAAATGTGGGTGATGGCAAAGTTGCTCACTGCCAGACTACAAACGTCATGGAAATGCTGATACTGGCCCTCGCCGTCTACTATGTAATGGAATCAATCTTAATGGAGTCAAATGTTACACGAATATTGTTTTGTCTCCTAGAGAGGTGTTACCAGAATATTGTCTTGTCTAATTAAGAAAGGTGTTGCCAGAATATTTTCTTTTGTAATTGCGATTAGTGTTACAAGAATATTGCCATGTGTAATTGGGATAATATGTTACAAGCATATTGCCCTGTCTAATTGAGAAAAGTGTTGCCAAAATATTGTCTTGTATACTTGAGAAAGGTCTTGCAAGAATATTGCCCTGTCCAATTGAGAAAAGTCGTTACAAGAATATTGTCTTGTATAATTAAAAAAGTTGCCAGAATATTCTTGTCTAATTACGAAGTGTTACACGAATATTGCCCTGTCCAATTGAGAAAAGTGTTACAAGAATATTGTATTGTCTAACTGAGTAAGGTGTTGACAAGACCTAAGCCACTTTAAATAGGATATGTGGACTCCATGCATGCATGTTCAAAGCTTTCTTTGACCAACTGCATTCAATTCGTAATTGTTTATGTAAAGTTAATGCAAATAAACGGACCGTTTACTATAAACGCGTTGGAGTGTTCAATAAGTGTAACTCTGGTATAAACGCGTTGTCATGTTTATAAACATAAACGCCTAAGCATGTTTACAAATCCTACACATAAACGCACTAACGCGTTCATTAAGTGTTATCAAAAAGTGTTTATTTTGGCGTTAAAACATAAACGTTTGTTTTTAGAGTGTATCTTGATGGCTATCCAGAGGATCAGAAGTCTTTCCTCCTGACCGGCCTGGAACAGGGGTTCCGGGTGAATTTCCAGGGCCAGAATTTAGTCACCTTACCAAACAAGCCCTTACTAAGTATTATGCCAGTGTACGGGGTGCCATTATTGCTGCAACTAATACCCTCCCTGAGTTCAGAAAGTAATATGTATCAAGACCGGTCATCCAATAGCACTACACTGTACCTAACTATGCTTAGACTAGGTTATCAATTAGCGCCAGCACTGTGGCACTGTAGTAGCCATACTCTTGGCACTTTAGGCCCACACTGTAGTAGCTACACTCTTTGGCACTCTGTGCCCATGCAGGTTTAGTTATACTCTTCGGCACTCCGTGCCTATGCTGAGTAGCAATACTCTTTTGGCACTTTGTGCCCATGCTGGAGTAGCAATACTCTTTTGGCACTTTGTGCCCACGCTGGAGTAGCAATACTATTTTGGCACTCTGTGCCCATGCTTGAGTAGCAATACTCTTTTGGCACTTTGTGCCCATGCTGGAGTAGCAATACTCTTTTGGCACTCTGTGCCCATGCTTGAGTAACAATACTCATTTGGCACTTTGTGCCCATGCTGGAGTAGCAATACTCTTTTGGCACTTTGTGCCCATACTGGAATAACAATACTCTTTTAGCACTTTATGCCCATGCTGAGTAGCAATACTCCTTGGCATTTTTAGCTATTCTACCTTTACTCTGTCCTACGCTGGAGTTGCCTTTTTCCTGCAACTGTTGGGAGCCCACATGTCAGTTGCTACATCACTATTAGCCATCAATACCCTTGAGCTATAACATTGTTGCATGGCTGTAAAGGGAATGCCTACGCATGATAAATTATAATCCTATCACATTGATCTTTCGCTGTCAGTCTTACTTTCAGCTATGCCTCGTCGTACCAATTCCGCTAGCACTCATGCCGGCAAGGCTCCTGTCCCTGCGAGAGGCAAGAGGCCAGTACCAGTACCAGCGAGAGATGATCGTCCACCACCCTCCCAGCGCCCACCTCGGTCAAGGCGACCCCCTACAAGATTGGACGAGGCAGCGCCACCCAAGCGCCCGAGACCATCACCTGAGGCCCCTCCACCTCAACAAGACATATCTACCCGCATCGAGGCTATGCAGGACCAAATAGCCTCCCTGGCTGGGATTGTTAAAGACCTGGCCAAACAGACCCCTGCAAGCGGCGAAGCCACGCAGACAAGCTCTCCCAGCTCCCCTCTCCCCTCCGTCAGCCCAGCCGACCCTGACCCATCCTCTCCTGCAGACGATTTCCTGCAACCTTGCCTGCAAGGTAATGACCACCTACCTAGACAGGCCCAGGCCCTCCCCGGCGTACCGCTCGGAGCACTGATTGATGGCCGAATCAAATCCAAAATCTGGGCAGGCCAGTACATTGAATTGGCATTGCTTCTCGGCCCATCCTCTCAAACCGTCATGGTCACTCTCGACAAACTCGGCCAGACTCCCTCTCTGAATATGGCTGAAAAGGCTAATCGCCACATCTCTTCCATCGAGCAGTGGACGGACGCGTTCTTGCTGTATACGTCCATTGCTTTGCAGCCTAACCCCTCACAAGCGTGTGCCATGCTAAAGTACATGGACACTGTGCGTACCCTTGCAAGGTCCCATGGGGGTCACGCCTGGAGAGTCTATGACGAGCAATTTCGTAAACTGCGGGCCTTGACCCAGCACCCCTGGGATGTAAAACATCAGGATCTCTTCCTTGATGCCATCGCCGCCAATTCTGCTTGGCAATCTCCCCGTCAGCCCTTTCGGCAAGGCCCCGGTCATGCCCGGGCCAAAACGGATGGAGTGTGCTTCCGCTACTCCTCCCAAGGGAAGTGTGGGGTGCCCACGTGCAGATACCGGCACGTTTGTCAGAAATGTGGGGGCAAGCACCCTGCCACAAAGTGTGGCCTCAGAACCCCTAAGGCCACTCCGACCCATTCCCAATCAACTCCCTTCCCCCCTAAACCCACGAGAACTTAAGGTTCTCCTCCGTGGTTACGACCCAGTCGCCCGCGACTACCTAATATCCGGCATCACCCACGGCTTCTCTCTAGGTTTTGTCGGTGCTATATCTAATGCCGAACCGTCTAACCATCCTTCCGCCACCCAGAACCCAGAGATTGTCTCTCAGCTCCTTGCGGAAGAGCTCAAACACAATCGTATTGCTGGGCCTTTCTCTCAACCCCCGTTACCTCATATGTTTATTTCACCCCTGCGTCTCGTGCCCAAGAAGGAGGCCGGACAGTTCCGTCTCATTCACAATCTTTCTTTTCCCCGCGGTCGATCGGTTAACGACGGTATTCCGGCTGACCTGTGCGGAGTGTCTTACGAAGACCTGGACCATGTGGTGTCCCTCATCAATACCCTGGGTCGCAACTGTCTGATAGCTAAAGTGGACATCGCACACGCTTTTCGTATTCTACCGGTGTCTCCCCTCGATTATCACCTCCTTGGGTTTACATGGAACGGTCACTACTACTACGACCGTATGTTACCAATGGGCTGCAGCATTAGCTGCGCCGTTTTTGAAGCTTTTAGTACCTCTCTCCATTGGATTCTGCACCACAAATTTCACGTCGAAGTGCTCTCCCATATCCTCGATGATTTCATCTTCCTTGCGCCCACTCAAACCACTCTAGGTTCTGCTTATATCGAAACATTCACCAAACTCGCTACACGAGTTAACTTTCCCATCAAGCATTCCAAAACGGTCCTTCCCACCACTAAAGCAACCTTACATGGCATCGACATCGATACAACAACGATGTCGGCCTATTTGCCACGGGATAAGGTCGTTGCATGCATCAGCCGCCTGGCGAAATATCGCAAATCCAAAACTATCTCACTGAAAGAGTTACAGTCGCTCGTGGGACACCTTAACTTCGCATGTCGCGCGGTCATTCCGGGTCGGGCCTTCCTACGTCGTCTTATCGACCTAACAGCCAAGGTCACCAAGCCCCATCATCACATCACCCTCACCTCGGAAGCCCGGAAAGATATGGCAGCATGGTTACTGTTTTTGGAGAGCTTTAACGGCCGACCCTTCCTACTCCCCAATAAGTGGTGCTCCTCCCTGGAGCTTCGTCTCGAAAGCGATGCTTCTGGGTTGGGGTTCGCAGCTATACTCGGCTCACATTGGCTGCAAGGTCGCTGGCCCCCCTCTTGGCACGATCACCACATCACCATCAAGGAACTGCTTCCAATCGTCCTCGCCATTAGGGTATGGGGGCAGTTACTCCAGAACCATCGCATTCTTTTCCTATGCGATAACATGGCTGTTGTGTACATCATAAATTCACAAACATCGCGGGACTCAAACATCATGTGCCTCGTCCGCACACTCGTAGTAGCCTCTATGAAATTTAACATTGTGTTCCGCGCTAAACATGTCCCCGGTACACTCAATGTTATTGCCGATTCCCTTTCCCGTTTTCAGAACTCTCTGGCATTCGCCCAAGCACCGCAACTGCATCCCGAGCCAACCTCCGTCCCCGAGTCCCTGCTCCCTTGGGCAACGTGACCTCTCTCTTGTTGCGTAGCGCACTCTCTAACAACTCACGGTTGCAGTACACCAGGAACCTGCAGCGTTTCTCGAATTTCGCGGTGCATACGCTCAACGTGGGCCATCCGTTTCCCGCGTCCACAACATCGATCGCCGCCTTTGTATCCTACCTGTTCTCCTGCGGCCTCGCACCGGCTTCCATCGCCTCCTGCCTATCTGCAATTGCTTATTATCATAAAATTCGACATCTTCCTGACCCCACAGCGTCCTTCGTTATACGCAAGATGTTGCAAGGGGCGCACCGAATACGGCCATCACGTGACACCCGCGCTCCCATCACCCCCACTCTCCTCAAAAAATTGGTTTCGTCACTGGACGTTGTTGCGGACTCAGCTCTTCTCAAAACTCTTTTCAGAGCCATGTATCTGCTAGCCTTCCACGCCTTCCTTAGAATAGGAGATATTACCTTTGCAACGTCCGCCCCGAATCACACCCTACAGTTCGCTAATGTTGCTAGATCAGATGCAAAATTGCTCTTGACGTTCACCTCCTTTAAGCATCATAAAGGATCCCCCGTTACCCTCTCACTGTCACGACTAACGTCGCAACCTACGCTGTGCCCAGTCCTGGCCTTAGACGCCTACCTTACACAACGCGGCAGCTCTCCGGGTCCGTTATTTATCTTCCCTGGGGGTTTTCCCGTGTCCCGGCAGTACTTTACACGCGTCCTGCAGCAGTCACTTTCTTGGTCGGGCGTATCCGCCGCTGTCTACAAGGGACATAGTTTTCGCATCGGGGCAGCGACCACGGCCGCCGCCAAGGGAGTACCCGACGATACGATTCGACGGATGGGTCGATGGAAATCCGACGCCTACCGTCGCTACATTCGGATCCCATCCCTTACCTTGTAGTTCTTTCCAGGGTTCTAACCTAATCATACGTCTCCCCATGCCGCCGCTTTCAGCTTAGGCTGAGTGGCTCTAAAAACGTCGTGACTCACATATTACACCCGCCGCTTTCAGCTTAGGCTGAGTGGCCTTAAACCCCCCGCCGCTTTCAGCTTAGGCTGAGTGGCCCTGAACCCCCCCGCCGCTTTCAGCTTAGGCTGAGTGGTCTTCAAGCCCCCCGCCGCTTTCAGCTTAGGCTGAGTGGCTCAAAACCCGTCGTGACTCACAGATTGCACCCCGCCGCTTTCAGCTTAGGCTGAGTGGCCTAGGTCACCCCGCTACTTACGGCTTGAGCTGAGTAGCCGATGCCCGCTTGATTAGGGTCTAGTATTCTTCTCCTGCTACCGGGAGCTTACGCTACATTCAGACTCACGAATAGTTCAGTTCCTTTTAGTTATGCTCCCCTCTAACAGGCAGTATCTTGGGTGGGTCATATGGGGTGGTTTTTCCAGCCCCACCTTTGGTGCGGTCACCGCATAATATTGTAATGTTCTAGCATAATCGTTACGTCATGTTATCGAGGCCTGCTTAGATTAGCACGACCTCTCTTGTTCTAAGTCAACGGGTATAAATACATATACGGTTCATTAGAACCTTACTGCATTTTGCGACATCTATCGGTATTCGTAACTGTTACGTACTCAGTCATCTTGTCACCGCATTTTGCGGGAATTGTATTAGTCTGTAAATGTTACGTAACTAGTCATTTACTCCTCGCAGTTTGCGGGAATTCTTTTGTCATATACCGGTTATGTAATAAGCGCAATTCGCGGATATTGTTTGTTAATTAACGGTTGCGTAATAAGCGCAATTCGCGGATATTGTTTGTTAATTAACGGTTGCGTAATAAGCGCAATTCGCGGATATTGTTTGTTAATTAACGGTTGCGTAATAAGCGCAATCCGCGGGTATTATTATATTCCGTATCGATCTAACGATACGCCACTGACGGGGGTATCTCCCGCAGTGACGCCAATTCCGGGTATCGGGCTATCGTTGCGCGGCTTATACTACATCTCATATCGTAGACTGCTGTACATTCGATGTGACCGCGCTCTCCTTTGTCAACGGCGGCGTGGCCAACGTAATATCAGTAAGGCCTGGTGTCGGGCCATAGGCCACGCCGTTGCGTAACCCGATACCCCCTTTTATGGGTTTTGAATAAACCCCTATTTCAACCTATCATCGTGTGTTTGTTTTTCTCGCACCAAACATAGCTGCGATACTGCCTGCCCTCAGCGATTCTAGGGAGCTTTATAAATGTCAGATTTCACGCAGTAAATCTGTTTTATACAGCCCCTGGAATGCTCTTCTAGTCCGTCTTACACGGGTCGCTATGACCGCGTAGGACCTGGCGGGCAGACCAGCACACCTTGCAGGGGCGCGTTATGTTTGTGTGTGGGGTCAACGCTCACGTGATGTTTACTCCGGCCTTACTTGCAGTGCGCACGCACCTTACTATTTCTTTCCGGTCGGCCATCTTTGCAAGGTAAAACTATTTTGCGGTTCTACGAAATCCCTCCCTCCCTCCCACAGGTGGTTTTTCCAGCCCCACCTTTGGTGCGGTCACCGCATAATATTGTAATGTTCTAGCATAATCGTTACGTCATGTTATCGAGGCCTGCTTAGATTAGCACGACCTCTCTTGTTCTAAGTCAACGGGTATAAATACATATACGGTTCATTAGAACCTTACTGCATTTTGCGACATCTATCGGTATTCGTAACTGTTACGTACTCAGTCATCTTGTCACCGCATTTTGCGGGAATTGTATTAGTCTGTAAATGTTACGTAACTAGTCATTTACTCCTCGCAGTTTGCGGGAATTCTTTTGTCATATACCGGTTATGTAATAAGCGCAATTCGCGGATATTGTTTGTTAATTAACGGTTGCGTAATAAGCGCAATTCGCGGATATTGTTTGTTAATTAACGGTTGCGTAATAAGCGCAATTCGCGAATATTGTTTGTTAATTAACGGTTGCGTAATAAGCGCAATCCGCGGGTATTATTATATTCCGTATCGATCTAACGATACGCCACTGACGGGGGTATCTCCCGCAGTGACGCCAATTCCGGGTATCGGGCTATCGTTGCGCGGCTTATACTACATCTCATATCGTAGACTGCTGTACATTCGATGTGACCGCGCTCTCCTTTGTCAACGGCGGCGTGGCCAACGTAATATCAGTAAGGCCTGGTGTCGGGCCATAGGCCACGCCGTTGCGTAACCCGATACCCCCTTTTATGGGTTTTGAATAAACCCCTATTTCAACCTATCATCGTGTGTTTGTTTTTCTCGCACCAAACATAGCTGCGATACTGCCTGACCTCAGCGATTCTAGGGAGCTTTATAAACTTAATGTTTTGCCCGACCCTACTGCCTCTTTCATTGTTAAGAAGCTTGTGACTGGCGCAAAGGCGTTAAACAAGTCTAAAATCCTTAGATTACCCATCACACCGGCGTTACTGAAAACCCTGTGTGAAGTTTTACCTACGGTTGTTGCTACTCCGTATCATGTCTTACTGCTGCAAGCAATGTACATGCTAGCATTTTACGCTTTCATGCGCGTTGGTGAATTTACCAAGTTAAGGCCTAATGTTACGTGCCACTGTTTACAACTTGACACTGTATCTTTGGTAAAGCAGAAGTCACAATTTGCTTATATGCTAATTCGTTTCACTTCTTACAAACACAGCAGCGGGTCGTCCTTCCCTACACTACGTATTGCTAGGACTGCATCAGGTTTATGTCCAGTAACTGTGTTGACTAAGTATCTTGCAGAGCGGCCAGAAGGGTCTGGCCCGCTTTTTGTTTTTAAAGATAGCGTTCCAGTCAGCACGAGTTATTTTAATGCCATCTTCCGCCAGTCCATAGTGGCTCTAAAGCTCGACCCTAAAGTCTATAAGCCTCACAGCTTTCGCATTGGTGCCGCCACCACCGCGGCATCTCGTGGTTTTTCTGAAATTCAAATTGCCAACATGGGCAGGTGGAAATCCGCTGCCTTTGAAAAATATATTAGAATACAGTCTTTAACCCATTAGTTTTTCTCCTAACGCTACCTTGGGTTGGGGGTGGGCCCTTCAGGCCCTCGTGGCGGGTTTGGTTCCCAACCTTGCGGCCAAATCCATATATGGAATTACAAATTTGGCATATTTATGTATCTTGCCATATTTGGCAGATTTATTACGCAAGCATGCGATATCATGTTGCGTCATGTCATTAATAAAATGACCATCAATCTCCAACCCTCAATTGTTATCCTTTTATTTGTCCGTCAACTAGCTACGGTAACGTTAGCCGTGTTTAAAAGCAAGTATAAAACATGATACGAGACACGAGATACCTCATACAGACACGTGATACACGATAGGATCATTATGGCGAGAGAGGGGGATGCAGACAGCCATGACAGAAAAAACTTATGTCCAAATAAGTTGCGTGAGTATGCATGAAGAATATTTACACCATAGCGACCCTGTAAAAGGGTAATATATATTCCTGGTCTTGTTTCTTTATTTGTCTGAATTTGTACTATACAGTGTTGTTGAGGACCCGATATGAGAAACTTCATACGCAGAAAGTGCTTCTGTGGCAGATATCAGCAGGCCGCTTGTACTGGTATTCAAATTTCGGGACGGGACGTCTATTACAGACATGGCCCGTGGGCTGGGGGTATCGAGCATGGCGGAAAAAGTCCGCTAAATATATTATTAGCGATAAGGTACCTCTTACCCCTACCTCACCACAAACCGTCGCCCGCCGTTTGCCGTCCGCGCCCTATAATTTATGACCCCAGCACAAAGGGGTGAAAAGGAATGTTTTTGGGTGGAGGCAGACCGTGACGGCTTGGGGGGCGTCGGTCCGCCGAGCTACGAAAACTTTATTTATTACGTGTATCGCTCCAGGCACCTATTTCACTGACTGACATACCTCACCACAAACCGTCGCCCGACGTTTGCCGTCTGCGCCCTATAATTTATGGCCCCAGCACAAAGGGGTGAAAAGGAATGTTTTTGGGTGGAGGCAGACCGTGACGGCTTGGGGGCGTCGGCCGCCGAGCTACGAAAACTTTATTTATTACGTGTATCGCTGCAGTAACCTATTTCACTGACTGACATTGACAAAGAAGGGGTCATAACGAAGAGTGAGCTCCCTGGGTGCAATGCCTGGGTGCAAACAGAATGCACCATATACATGTGTAGTAATTTCGCGGCTCAAACGAACATCTCGATACACTCAGACACCAGGGCCCTTTTTCTGCATGCATCTAATGGCCATGACACAAGGTTCGGACACAAATTCAAACATGTAACCAAAGTCCCAAAAAGTAACCGAAGTCCCAAAAAGTAACCGAAACTTTAGAGGTACGAAAAAAAATCCAGCTTGCAATCACGCACTGATTCAACTAAGCCGCACATAAACACTAAGACCGTACAACAATACATCGGTTGGCAGATCACCTGCAACCGCTAAACACCACAACAGATAACAAAGTGCCACATGTAGTTATAGTGTAAACAGTCTAATAACACACGCATCAAATGGCTCATGAAGTTGCCAATGTTTGGGCTTTATTTTTGTGGTATATGGCACACTGTGTGTTGTATTTAGATACTTCATCAAAGAAAAGTAACATTTACTTAATAAATGATGACCAACGCATATCCGCTCTCATTTCCACTTGCGTTTTAATGGCGGTGGGTTAAACATTGACGTTTAGGTCGCCTGTTGTTATCAGTGTGGGCGATACTGTACAGTCACTACGGGATCTGATCGAGACCCCACGAGACGGATATTTACGCTCTACGTCAATGCCTAGCATCAACGGCCTGTACGCGCTGCCTACCTGCCGGTTGTTTGCCTTCACTCGCCTCACACAGAAGACCGGCTGAAGCTGTCCTTGGATGCTCAACTAACCACTGAATTTAATGCGTATATAAAAAATTTAACTATTAGAGTAGATTTGTGTAATCTATGAGCTGTCAGACAGTTGATAAACCAGAATAGGCCTGTTTCATGAGTGACTGTCAGTGTCAGGAGAACTAATTTCCTGCGCGGTTCCATGTCGTATGACGTAATAATCATCATGACTCGCATGTCTGCTCGATCCATCTCACATAACGAATATCGATGAGTAAATTTATACGACGAACTGTTGCGTTTTGTGGCCTACACAGAGTGCACAGGCACACCCTGAGATCCAGATTTGACCATTCAGATCCGTGTTTAGCCCCTTAGATTCAGATTTGATACCTCACCCATATTGACCCCTCGGATCCGGCAGCTCCATAACTGTCGTTATAGTGAGCATCCTCTCAATTGTTAGCCCCATCCCTAAACATGCTAAAGTAAAAGTCACTTTTCAGTTTCGCCCGCAGGAACGATCTCACTCGGTGGACATCGGAAACCAAACTGCCTGTGTATTCAGTTTCGGTCTACATTTCTAGTTCCTAGCAACCAACACAATCATCCGACCACCCCAGCTTGACCCCCCCCCCCCCCCTTTTTCCCCGCCCCGCCCCCCACAACAGTAGGCCTACATTGGTCGCTGCCACAGCTCGCGACAGTGAAGCGCCTCGCTGTAATGTTGTTATGATAAGAACATTAGCGAGTCGCGCAGTGTTGACATCTCGATAAGCCAAGTGACGAGTCTCCGGCGACACATCATTGATGTCAGCCAGCTGTTTTTAATAGTTAATAGCTCTCGTAGGGTCCTATGTTAAAGTTTAGCAATTTTTTGCAGACAAACTAATTAGGCGATTTGCAAAATTCAAAAACGTGATACAAGTTACCGACGGGCTTAATACGTGACATCATGTACAGCGTCATTAAATGAACACTGTGAACGTTATAGCGACTTTTCCGATTTTTGGTTAAGGAACAAACAAAAAATTCCTGTGACCTTGACCTTTGACGTACATACCCCGCTAACAAACTTGACCGAGATATGTCGAATACCTATCGATGGGTAAAGTTACAGAACAAAATGTTGCGTTTTGCGACCTACAGCGCGCACACACACACACACACACACACACACAGACTAGACGGTCAAGCAAAGCTTGAGAAGGAAGACGAAAATTGGGGTTATGGGACCAATTCGACTATGTTAAGGCCCATTTCATGACGTTGGCATGGCACGTCGTCAGTCATTTGGCGTATCGAGGCCTTATAATGGGCTTGGCCATGTTAAAGTGTGATTATTTGCTAGCGTCCAAACTACTGCTTCGATTTCGATGCAATTTGGCAAACATGATGCCAGTAATAAGGGTACATATTCCACCACATATGAGTCATCTACCTGGATTGATGTAGTCACAGCGAATTTTTTGCACTTTCGGCAATGTCAAAATTGATCGTCCAATAACTCGAAAACTATAAATGTGAGGTGAAATCTGAGGGGCACATTACTTTGCGTATCTCTCTGAAGAATACTCTGAAACAATTCGCGAATCTCTAGACCAAATATTAACGAAGTTACGCGGCAAAATAGGTTTCGCAACCTTGACCGTGACGTGACCTTGACCTTGGAAGCGTGACCTTGGTCAATATAATATTTTACGCTCAAATACTAATGTCATTTCTCATGCAAGATGTCGTTTGTCTGACATGTCCCTTTCATGGAGAAATTAAGAAGGCCTGATTCCCGCCAAAATGCTCCCATAGGGTCCCATGTTAAATTTTGGGAATTTTTAGCAGGAAAACTATATGGGCGATTTGCACAAATAAAAGACGATATAGAAGGTACTAATAGGCCCAATATGTGAAATAATTTGCAGCTTGATTGAATGGAAACTGCGAACGTTATAGCGATTTTACCGTTTTTTGGTCCTATCTTACAATGGTTAAGCGAATTTCGAAAAATTCCTGTGGCCTTGACCTTTGACCTACATGGCCCATCTACGAACCTAGCCTGACGATTGCCATTCCACATCTTTTTGTGAATTATGAAGTCGATATCTTAAGGCATTCGACAGATAATGCGCGATGTGACAAACAGACAGACTCACAGAAAAACGGAACACACCGACATAAGACGAAAATTGAAAATTTTCGTCTTACCTAGACGGTCAAGCAGAGCTTGAGAAGGAAGACGAAAATTGTGGTTATGGGACCAATTTGACTATGTTAAGACCCATTTCATGACGTTTGCATGGCACGCCGTCAGTTATTTGGCGTATCGAGGCTTTATAATGGGATTGGCCATGTTAACGTGTGATTATTTGCTAGCGTCCAAACTACTGCTTCGATTTCGATGCAATGTGGCATACATGAGGTCAGTAATATGGGTATATATTCTACCTCATATGAGTCATCTACCTGCATTTATTTAGTCACAGCGATTTTTTTGCACTTGCGGCAATGTCAAAATTGATTATCCAATAACTCGAAAACTGTCAATGTGAGATGAAATCTGAGGGCACACTACTTTTGCGCATCTCTCTGGAGAATACTCTGAAACAAACCGCGAATCTCTAGACCAAATATTAACGAAGTTACGCGGGAATTCATGTTTCGTAACCTTGACCTTGATGTGACCTACTAATGTCATCTCTCACACAAGGTGTCGTTTGTCTGACATGTCCCCTTCATGGAGAAATTAAGGAAGCCTGATTCCCGCCAAAATGCTCCCATAGGGTCCCATGTTAAACTTGGGAAATTTTTAGCAGCAAAACTGTTCGGGCGATTTCCACAAATGAAAGACGATATAGAAGGTACTAATGGGCCCAATACGTGAAATAATTTGCAGCATGATTGAATGGAAACTGCGAACGTTATAGCGATTTTCCCGTTTTTTGGTCCTATCTTTCAATGGTTAAGCGAATTTCAAAAAATTCCTGTGACCTTGACCTTTGACCTACATGGCCCATCTACGAACTTAGCCTGACGATTGCCATTCCACATCTTTTTGTGAATTATGAAGTCTATATATTAAGGCATTCGACAGATAATGCGTGATGTGACAAACAGACAGACTCACAGAAAAACGGAACACACCGACATAAGACGAAAATTGAAAATTTTGGTCTTAACAAACGAACGAAGTGATAGATGCCGTAAAATCGTAGATTTTAGGTCATAACGAAGTGATAGATGCCGTAAAATCGTAGATTTTACGTCATAGCAAGACCACAGCACAAGCACGACTCAATGGTTATGAAACGCCTACGCGTGCGGCATGCTGGATTTAGTTAAGTTTGTTTTAGCGTCAACCAGAACCAGACGTGTGCAATATACAGACACTATTTATAGTCAACGCTCCAAGTCAGTCACTGTCACTTCATATGGGGTTTTTATCAATTGATTACCAGCCCTTGCTTGGTGGCCAACACCAGAGTGTTTTGCAAAATCCTGGATCCACCCTTGTCATAACTTGGAAGCGAGTTTTGGACAGGCCCGGCGGTTATCAACCATGCAGGCGACCCGCCCCCCCGCCCCCTCCCTTCCCTACCTTCCCCTCTCCCGCATCGTTTGGTGCATGCCCTCCACCCCACCTCACCCGTCGTTTTACCAATCCTGGAGACGCCCAGGTAGCTGCACTTAGATCTTTTATGATAACCATTGCAATTAGCTTGTGCTTTGTTTTTTGTACTATGGGCCGAATAGTGAGAATGCGAATTTTCTCTCGTAGTTTTATTGGGCGCGTATAAATGTATATATTTAAATATATATATATAGCAAAGGCGTCGTCTACCAAACTGCCAACGCATGTATGAGTCACTTGATTTAGGTACTTTGGGCGTCCAGTGTTTTATGCTACTTCTGTGAATATATTTTTTGCGCAACATAAGCAATGCATCAGTTCTTGTATTTGTGTTTTTACGCAAGCTGTTGCAACAGGCTATACAAAAATCTTTCTCAAGTGGTATTACTTTTTAAGTGCAACAATTGAACCCTTGTCGTACATAAACGGAATGTTGTCGGCGTTTGCAGGTGAAGTGTTGGCCATATTGACTTCCGTTTACCTTGCCGCTCTCATACCTTTGGGCCGACGCATCACCTATGCTTCGATCCGACACAACGTGAGCGATGAAATATGTGGATGGATTGGTGTGTACTTCTGCTGCATTAACCTTGCCTTTTCTATCGCTCCCTGTGAAGGACGTCTGACACATCGCTGGATTTACTGGACCTCCGGTCACCGTACCACTCGACGCCTGTCTCCGCCAGCTGCGCTTGTCGCGTGACGTCACTACAATCCCGTCATGCCTCGGTGATCGTATCCTCGCTGGTTCGTTCTCAGTTCAGTTGGCGCACTCGCCACTTTAGGTCATAACCGGCGCCTGGGTGAGAGCCGCAACCGGCGCATGCAGGATATACCCATCAAGCTGTGAGTATATAAGGTGGAGGAGGCGAGCCGACCATGGCAGTGTTACCAAGCGATCTGATCGAGGAGCTGTTGACACGCACATTAAAGCTGAGAGGAACTACTCCAAGCAGAGGAGAAATTTACCATGATGACCACCCGATGTGTCCTGGTGGCACTGCTGGCCACGGCTGCCGTAGCAGCGCCAGGTACGCTAGTATCCATTTATTATAACTAATTATTGTGTGGGGTGGTTTAACGAAGGAACTGAGTGAATCGTTGGGGGTTTGAGCCACTTTCGTGCCCATTAAGATTGGCAAAGAAAACTCCCGGTGACAATGAAATGGGGTTGGATGTCACAGATCCAGCTTCGAGGTTTCTTAATCTGCCGCGCAGTCCGCTTACTAACCAAGCTCACACTGTCCCTTGATTTGGATTTTCCAATGCTGTAGTTTATAGTTAAATTAAGGAGTGCTTATTGTCGTCCATTTAAAGGGCACGTGACCTGCTTTAAACTTTTATTTTTTATTTATTTTATTTCGCCATAACAAAGTCACATTCAGGGAGTCATAATATCACATAAATGGGTGCCACTTGGATCTAAAGGATGACATGTTTTCACTATAGCTGATGCACTGTTCTATCTTAAAATAATACGAAACATTGTTCTGGACACCTTGGAGATTTGGGATTTCATCAAGCCATTTACATCTATATATATATCTCTTTGTGATTAAACAAATATGATTAAATAGTCGCTCATGCGAAGTGTGCTTTATACCTAATAAACAGGATTGACGGGTTGGAGTCACAGTTGTCAAGCATTTGTCATTCAACCAATCAAAAATCTTACACCATAAATTTCTTACATAAATACAATCAAAAAGTAAGTGTGGAACGGTTTAAATCTCTGCATCACAAAAAGAACATTTCTCGGAGTCAATTATTTTACATTTATGCAAAAACTGGTTGGTGACCAATGCTAAATTAAGCAGAAGGTACTGAAAGCTTCTGGTTTTTTCTTCAACAGTACATTGCAATGGTAACTTATAGTACTGGCACCAAGTGGCTTCCTCTATATCAACTTTTAGTGATTGACACCACCGTTCTTCACTTTTTTTGCTGTAGCTTATAGACTTGACCAGAAACTTATAACTGTAATTACATAACCGCGCCGTTCTTTGTATCAAATTTGCCCACTTTCGAGTTACTTTACAAAGTTTTTTACCTGACGTCGTGATTTGGTTTCTCCAGTCTCGCGGTATACAGTGGGTAAGACTGTAGAAATCAACAAAGTTTATATGTATCTGATATTTCTGGACAAATGTATCCCATCCTAACAGAACTCCATGCATATTGACGACATCATTAATAAAGACAACCCCCTTTTGAATTATTTCATCTTTCCTACTAATCAGATTCGGGTTTATCATAAAATAAGTGTTCCAAATCGGGTATTCTAAAACATTTATATCTTCATTTTGTGTTCCCAAGAATTTACTCCATGCCTTGAAGACGTCGCCCCAAAAGGGGTTTGATGTCAAGGATAACTCAATAAGAGAAATGGGATCTAAGTCCCAACATAATAATTTATCCCTACAAATAGTTTTACAAAACAATTGCTGCCACGCCCCATCGTTGACCACAAGTCTTCGTATCCAGCTAATTTTAAGCGCAAACATCATGGACTCTATATGGGGGAGATTTATACCCTCTAGATCGACTGTTTGGACCATTTTAGACAGGGCAATTCTAGGTTTCTTTTTATTCCACACGAATTCCCGAATTAGACGATTAATTCTATTCAGGTAATATTTACTTTGGTATAGGCAGAACAGACAAAAGATGTATTAATTTAGGCACAGCGATGACCTTTACAACAGTACTTCTCCCTCTTAATGACAAATTTCTCCTGCTATACATAGCGAGTATACGCTTTCAAATTGCGCCAACATGCGTCTGTAATTTATATCAACCATAGCGCTCAGATTAACATTAAACTCTATACCAAGTAAAGTAAACTCTTCAGTCCACGTAAGATTTAGATCGGGACACAGGGTTTGGCGCTCCTTAGCTCTCTTACCTAAACAAACAGCTTTAGTTTTGTCAACATTTACTCTCAAACCCGAACAAAATTTAAACATTTCCAGAACCCTTAGCGCATTTCTAATAGACTCTTCGCTTCCATCAAGCAACATAAAAGTATCATCTGCGTATTGTCCTATTTTAAACTCTTGGTCCAAGATCCGAATACCCTTAATCGATTTGTCGTTTTTGATAAATATAGCCAGTGGTTCAATACACAAAATAAATAAGTATGGTGACAGTGGATCTCCCTGTCTACAGCCGCGCCCCAATTGAAAAAACTTGGACAAAACACCATTGTTTATAACACAACTGCAGGCATCCTGATACAATATTTGTATCCATTTTATAAAATGTTCACCAAAACCGTATGTATCTAAAACATTATGTATATAATTCCAGCTCAATGTATCAAGTGCTTTTTCGAAATCTATAAGTAACAATAAACTATAAGTTCTCGTTTTCTCATTTTGGATCAAGTAGTGCATAATATCAAAAACTAACCTCGTGTTTTCACCAATGTACCGATCTTTTAAAAATCCCTTCTGGTCTGAACTGATAACATCGGGCAATACATTCTTCATTCTATATGCTAAAACGCCAGATGGTATTTTATAATCGGTGTTTAACAGAGAAATCGGGCGCCAGTTTTTCATTAATTCTTTAGGCTTATCCCCCTTTGGCAGGCAGGTTATTACCCCTTGCTTTTGTGTTATCGAGAGACCGTTTACTTTATACGCGTGTTGGATGCTCCTTAACAAATACGGGCTCATCTCCTTCCAGAAAAATTTGTAAAATTCAATTGGAACGCCGTCGCTACCAAACTTTTATTAATGAAAGCTGTACTATTTTGTGAAGTGAACCAACTCTGAACGGTAGAAATACTTTAATTATGATTTGAAGTAAAAAATATTGTTCTTGTTGACATGTTTTCCCAAGAATTCGGCCCCGTATCATAGTGAGAGGTCCATGTAGTGGTTTAGGACGTGAACAGTACATTGGGCTACTCAGACAACGCCTTGGCTTGTCTTGGCTGTAGATAATTTTTTAAGAATGTACTGCGAGCTGAGAAATATTGACTCAAGGAGACCAAACATTTTTCAGTTGAACAATATTCCTTCTATGTTGCCGGGTACGAAATTGACAGTCGCAATCAATGCCTGTCGTGAGCAATAAGTGAGCTTGGTTATAGCCATCAAGCTAAACAAGCCATTGCCACAACGGAAGATGAACTGTATTCTTGACGCCCGAAGGAATGCTTTCGCGTAGATGTTACCGTATACCGGCCTTTTTATGCGTCTCGTACATTCTGTTTCAAGAACGTCCCGTTCTCCTTAATTACGATGGCGATGAGTAAATATCAAACACTCCACTAGGAAAGTGTAGAATACAAAGTTCACTACGACTTTGCATGCTTGAACTATATGAAGCTAAATTTGAACTTGGACTTAGCACCTGATCCAAACCAACGCCTGATTTGTCAATAGTCTGGGTTTGTTTCAGCCCTTTCTTGTTCCGCTCCCAACCGGATTTCGCCATTTTCGTGTGCCGCTGCCAACCTGTTTCCACCGGTTTCTTGCCCCGCTCCCAAAACTGTTTCCACCCTTCTGTCTGTCCCGCTTTCAATCTGTTTACACCTGATACCTACGCTCCGTGAGCACCCTCCGATGTGGGCGGGGCCTGATACCTACGCTCCGCAGCCAGGTATAGTGAGTACCCTCCGATGGGGGCGTGGCCTGATACCTACGCTCCGCAGCCTGGTACAGTGAGTACCCTCCGATGGGGGCGGGGCCTGATACATACTCAATGAGTGAGTACCCTTTGATGTGGGCGGGGTTGGCTCAGCGCCAGCTCCCTGACATCATTCTGATTGTCTAAACAGACATTGTAATAGCGACCTGCATCCGCAACACGACGTCATTCATTTCGCCATATATGCCGTTTTTTTAGATGTAATATCGACTAATAGGTTTCTCCCTGTGTTTTGGTGCTTTACATGACGATCGCCCAGTCACTTGGCTGCGGCCCATGGCGACATTGCCAACGCCCACGGCGGAAGTTCGCCTTGCACGCTATGTACACGCTTCTCGCCGCGAACTAGCGGTGTCTTTCGTCTTTCGCACAATGCGGAAGCCGGTCCGGTAGCTCACTGGGTTAGAGTGCTCGCCTTGAGTGATCTGGCCACCTGAGAGCCTAACGGCTCTTGGATCGGTGGTTCGCGTCCCGCTGTGGTCCTGGCTGTGTGGTCGCAGGATAAAGATTCTATGTCTTTCTTCGCAAAAAGTAGGGGGTTACCCACGGGGACATGGCTCCACTCTCCCTTCCTTCTCCCATTGACGCGATATGACCAACAGTGGTTAAAGCCTGAATATACAACCAACCAACCAACCAACCTTCGCACAATGCAACAGGACATTGTTGTGGGCGTATCCACTGAATAATTAGCCATAATTTGGAAACAGTAGCACAATCAATATATAGAAAAAACGGATAAATATTGCGCATCGATACCTAACACTCTTACAGCACTTAGTTCAGAAGAATCGCACTCCAGATTTAAATATTACTACTTACATGTATTTGATGCCCCCCCGCCCCCTCACACACACACACCCCATCCCATGCAGTTTTTGTGTGAACAAGACTTTACCGCTCTAATTGTCGGGGGGTGTTCAAGTGCTAGAAAACGGTGTTCCGTCGATCTAATTGTTTCCACGATGTGATGATCAGGGGGCAAGTAATCATCAGATTCAGTTAACGTCCCGGTGATCCAAAAACCGCAGCCAAACTGACGCTACAGTTTGAAACTCACGGTTTTGTCTGGATCGCTAGGGATTGTGGGTAACGAGACTACTTAAGCCGGCGGACCACCACAAAGGCGGATCACTGCGCGAGTATATCGCTACATGCGGCAAATACTTAACTGTCCGGAATCTACCGACCCGGTTACATATGTATGGGTCTATGTACTGCATTATCACAGCTCCAGGGTCTCTCTGGATATCATCTTCTTCTCCGTGACCCTACCTTCACCCATGCAGACCTCCAGCCTGGGCCGCACCGCGCCAGAGACTCACACGCCCATATATATTTCCTCTTGCTCCAGCTCCCGACTGTCCCGTTATGGATTGTCTACAGCCGTGTCCCGATGGAGTCTACATGAAAGACGGCTGCCCGACCTGTGACTGCATCACTGACGTCGAGTTCTGCACGGTGAGCCATCGACCGAGCGTCTTACATTATGTATCGTATGTAATTTATATTTATTAGTAAGCCAAAACAAGCATGATTCAAATGCAAACTTGGTGACGCTAAAATGACATGACTTGATGCCAGCGGACGAGCCATCAAATAAAATTGATTCGCTTAAAATCGTTTTACAACAATGTTTACTGAAGTTACGGAATGTTCCAACAATATATATATACAGGTTTAGAGACATACAGTCCTCCACATGTTAGCAACCTGAACAAGTTGTTTGTAACATTAATGATGGTTCATTTAAAAACTGAATTTCATGAACATTAATGTATGTTTACAGCATATATAGGTTTCCAGATAAACGCATATGCATTTTATCAGAGCTGAAGTGGCTTGTAACCATAACCATATCATTATGGTTCATTTAAACACCGAATTTCACAAAACTTAATGAATGTTTTCAACATTGCATGCAGGTTTACAGATGTCCAGGCATACATTTTGACAGACCTGATTAACTTGTTATAAGTGACAATTTACATTTGCGCTAAAAAACGTTTGACTCAGTGCGGTGATCGGTCCATAGGTGGCGCGGTGCCCGGCGGGGACGCTCTGTGACAATGACCGCCGAGAGTGCGTGCCCTTCGCCTGTTCACTTCCGGTTTGTAAAGAGGATTGTGAATTCGGCTTCATATTTGACGGCGCCGGATGTCCCTTGTGCGACTGCGCACCGGATCCCTGCGAGGTGAGCTTCCGGTTTATATCAAATGTGTCAATGTGGATTTTTTTGCATTACAAAATTGTCACAATACATATAATTTCTGAATAATGAAAAGCACAAAAATGTGATGCTACGACGAAAAGACATTTTTCCGTGTATGTCAGGGATATGCCTATGCGACACTGGCTATCTTTTCACTTAGAGTTTGTAACCCTACTGTTTACATGCCTATTCAATTGGAATAAACCTCCTCGGAGCCTTCGTGCAATTTATTTTTCGGCTGATCTTTTATTAAAGACAACTAAGGATAGCCACATATTTAGGTAAATTCCTACTCACCCAACGGCCTGGCTGCACAACCTTTAAATTGTGGAAGTAAGAAATGATCCCCGTGTCATTATTACATGTTTACATGTACATGTTTTCTGTGAGAGGCAATTCTTTCTTTCACATATTCTCTTGTTATTGATATCTTGCTCCAGTCACGTAACTATAATAACTTACCATTTTGCAACTTACTTAATTTCTCTCGCGCATGTATAGGATGCAAACTGCCCAACAGGAACTGGCTGTGTGGTGCGCCTTATCGCCGTTCAGTGTATTCGTGCGCCGTGCCCCTCGATATACCAAGCCGAGTGTGTCGACCCAAGTGAGTAACCCCGCCGCCAGGTGGCACTCCGAACACTGGCTCTAATTACTGGCAGCTGTACACTAAGCTCCGAGTTAACTACTTGCTTAGAACTAATGTTTTATTTACAGAACGAATGATGTATTGTAACATAAAATAATATATCCGTGTTCATGTGACTCGTTGACGTCATTATGGTGCCATACATCGGTGGTCATATTATATATTTCTCTTCTGCCAGAGGCATTAACTTAAGCCAACAATCACACATTGCGTTGCATAACTCCCTTCGCTTCCCTCTTTCCTCTCTCTCTTCCCCTCTTCGCCTCTTCCCCTCTTCCACTTCCCCCTCTTTCCTCCCTCTTGCCTACCCCCCACCCCAGTCCCCCGCCCCCTGTTCCCCTACTCCACCTTCTTCCCCATATTCCTACTCCACCTTCTTCCCCATATTCCTACTCCACCTTCTTTTCCATTGACCCCCTCCCCCATCGTCCTTATCTTCCAACTCGGCCTGGTTCCCACTCTTCCCTCTCTTCCCCCTTTCCCCCACTCCGCCTTCCCTCCTTCCAACTTTTTCCTATCTCCCCCATCTCCCCTCACCTTCCCACGCCTTCCCGATCTGTCCTTTCTTGAACCATGTCGCGATTACTCCCCAGACGTGCTGAAGGACGGCAGCTGCCCCCCGAACGACGTCATCGGCATCTGTGTCGTACCGGACAACGCCTGTATTGGCGACGGCCAATGTCTCGGGGACGAGAAATGCTGCTCGTCCGGGTGTAACAGGGTGTGTCTGCCCCCCGTGAAAGGTAGGACTGTGGTAATGTGACCTAGAATCATCTTCTTTCTAGATTCATCTTCTTTCTAGATTCATCTTATTTCTAGATTAATCTTCTTTTCAGATTCATCTTCTTTCTAGATTTACATTCTTTCCCCTTCATTATGTTTCTAGATTCCCCTTCTTTCTAGATTCACATTCTTTTCTCCTTCATTATAAATTCATTTATAATTTATTTAGAATCCATACATACAAATAATGAGTACTGATTTATTTTGTGTCTTGTTTGTAAGCATAATATACAACAGGGCTGAGAATTACTTGATTATATATGTATATATAGATAAATCTATAAAATTCTACATGTATATTATCATAGAACTGTTTATATAGATTTGAAATAAATATAAACTTATAACAATTGTAAAGAAAAAGGTTCAGCGCCTTAATTGTTAATCGATGTTGATGGATAAATTAATATATGAGTGTACATAATGCCGAGGATGTTGCCTATGTTCAGATGAGGACTGTGAGGAGTTGAACTGTTTGGAGGAAGCCAGAGAAACGTGCCCCAATGGAGTGGTTACTGTGTTTGGCTGCCCCACCTGTCAATGCCAAGACGAGGCTCCCTTCTGCACGGTACGTATCGGGGCCGGGGAGGGGGGGGGGGGTGGGGGCGTGCCACGCTGGGGTTACTGCCATTCCAGAGCTGACATGTTAGAACTAAACACACATTTTGGACAGAAATGTCATACTTCAAAATGAAGACTTTTGCTGGAGAGCTGGAGAGGTGGAGGGGGAGGGGGGAGAACAGTAAATCAAACAGAAATGTCGTACTCCAGAATGCAGACTTTGCTGTGGGATGAACAGTAAACACATTATTTGAAAGAATTAGTAAAGAACAGTGGCCAACATGTCAATGCTAAAACCAATAGCCCTCGACATAGTAGATGGAAGACAAAAACACCATTCTGCGTTGTGCCTGTATGCCTTCGATAAAGAGTCCCTAAGAATAATTTTCCTCCAGCAACTGTTTCAACCGCAAATTGACGTTATTTATAGGTCAATTCATTATCATTATTCAATATCGGAGCAACTCCAGACGTGGCTTGATTTTCCGAATTCGTGTTTCAAAATACCGTTTTGTGTGTTGCATCCTAACTGGTGTTTTCACTGTCTACCATGGTCCAAATGATCATGGTATCACTGCGCTTCGGATGTCCATTGTGATCAGGTTTTCGGTGTTTGGTTTCGTCCCACGCAGAGAGCCTTGTGCCCTGTTGGCACGCGCTGTGACGACACTCTCCAAGCGTGTGTTCCCCTGGAGGCCTGCCCGCCAGTCTGCGCCATCTTCTGTGAGTTCGGCAAAGTACTGGACGCTAACGGCTGTGAGACCTGTGAATGTAACCCAAACCCGTGCTGGGTGAGTACGTTGCCTGGTTAGACAGATTACAGTTATAATTACGATATATATGTTATTATCAGTCGTTAATATATCAGCTAGAGAGATCGCGATTCGTCTAAACGGTGATTTGGCACCCCTAGTGGGAAGTGCTAGATGTCAAGCAAAGTGTAACCTCCATACCAAAAACATTAAAATTAATAACTTCAGAAACGTCGCCGAGGTGACAAATATATGTGTTAAATTATATGCTATGCTCTTAAAATTGTAGAGAAAATGTCCACGAAAATGTATTCATAGGTCTGTAAATCTTCTACTCAAAAATATCTACCAAACCTTGTTTTGCTCACACAATAGGCGCTATTTCCGGTTTGAATAAATTAGAGCATCGCCTTCTGAAAAAGGGCTGCCGCTTGGGTAGACGGCGAAATCGTGTCTGGCGGTCATTTCTAAATGTTATTGTGAGCTACAGATAGAACGAAAAATTCTATAAATTGGAGGATAGACAATTGAGTGTTATATGAATCGTTAAAGCAGAGTTAGAGGCTAGGCTGGCGGTTCCCTTTAACTCAGAACCAGTCAGGATCTAGTTTTGATTATAAGTATTTTTGTTACAACCTTACTTGTTCTGTAGATGTTGTAGTAACGAGATCGCCTCGCTCACACCTATATCTTTCTCTTCTACTGTTGGAAAAAATACGAGACATGTTAATGTGAACAGTTTTGTTTCATCATATGATATTATGTCAATATGCCGCGGTGATTGCGACCCCGGCGATTTCAGTTTTCAAAAGCTGTGTTGACATGGTAGGCCTATAGACGACTTCGCAAAGTTTAGATTATTCCATTCTCGGTATTATTTTGGTCTTTGCAAGAGGTCAAGATGGCGTCATCGCATGACAACCTATTCTATAGACAATTAAACATGCTATATTGTCATCATTATGTCTTATTATTTTGTACATGCCTTGTCCACACCATAGAAATATTTTATTTATCTCGGTAGACACAAAAGTCACCTTTATTCCAAGATGTCGCATAATTGCGAAGTCATGCTTTTCTTGCCCCAGGTGGTAAAATGCGGAAGCGGCACGCAGTGCGTTGTGATACGCGTCGACCTAGTGTGTATTACTACGCCATGTAATACTCCTCAGTTCCACGCGGAATGTGTTGACTCAAGTAAGTCACGTGAAAACAAGTTGCTTCGATACGTACATTGGAGTCATATGACGTCATAGCATGCGGTATAAACATTTACGAAAGAGAATTCGCTCATAGTATTCTTTCATCCTCCCACCGTTGAGAAACATTGCACTTTTCAATACAACATACACTCCATTGTAGGTGCCCCCCCACCCTCTGTACACCCCCCCCCTGTTTCTCTACCTATATAAAGTGGACCCCACCCCCTCTTTTCAAGCTCTAATACAAGGTGCTTATATCTATAATTATGTATATTTGTACTTTCTTTAAAATATTTTTGATTTAAGCAGTTTTGCTTTAAAGAAGTTAAACAGTTAAAAATTTCAGTTGAAGATGTAATTATGATGTAACTTTATGATTCTATTGCCTATTGCCGTGCAGCCCCCAAGCCCGGTGATTGCCCCGTCCTACTCAGCCGTCGACCGTGCACCGACCCCAACGCCGTGGACGAGTGTACCCTGGACGCCCAGTGCCGCGGGACCTACAAGTGCTGTGACGACGGCGTCTGCGGCGTCCTCAGGTGTCAGCCCCCAGGTCAGTGGTGTCACGTGACCGCTCTACGGTAGCTGAACCCCACTGTTAAGCTACAGCTATGACGTCATTTGGGAAGATCAGTTGTGAAGATTCGTACTGTCAGTCAGTCAGAGAACTCATAGAGAATGGACGAGATTCGTAGAAGCTGACGGTCTCAGGCGCCTAACATCAAGAATTGTCAGGTCTACGCATCTATAGGGGTCTGGAAGGGGTAAATGGCGACATGCGATACAGGCATATTTGAAAAGTCGACATTCGCCATTGACCCCCAAACTCCGACACCGAGGATATGAAAAAGCGACATCGACAGATAAGCCGCGTTTTAGAAAAAAACGGCGCTGAACTTCCAAACGAAACAAAAGCCACACGAAACGTCGTGTAAAATCGACATTCGACACTGAGAATTTTCAAAAATCGACACTGGACAATAGACCTCCCCTGAATTGTCCTATTTGGCACCATGTCGTTGCCCATTTGTAAATGCCCAACGATAGGGCTCAACAGTTCCGCTTACTTGTTGGTTTTACACATGGCGACCACGTTATCTTCACTATTCTTACTTCAGTGGTCCAGTGCCCACAAGTTCGTTGTTCCAGTGAATGTCCCGCCGGGTATATTCACGACAAGGACGGCTGCCAGACCTGTGAATGTGAAAACGTATGCGCGGTAAGTAACTCTGCTCACAACCTCCTGGTATCCAGGCCTGATTTAAATGTGCTCTTAAGCTGCAAAGAATCTAGGACCAAAGGCTCGATTTCGCAAATAGTTCATACTTCAGATTATTCCACTGTGAGGCGCCACTGCCATTGCCACGCATTCTGCGTAATTCGTGTTCTTCGCGAAATGTCAAGATGGTGTCATCGAGTGTGAGTACTTTCTGGAAACCATTACACGTTCAATTTTCATCATTACTTTTGAACATTATATGCCATTAACCCGGAAATATTGTATTTATCTCCAGAACCGTTCACACTAAAATATTTTCCAGAACTATTTGCGCATATCATACGTTCTCCAAGATGGTGTATACTTGCGAATTCATATATGTTGTATAGGTTATGCATACAAAATGCACTAAAATTAGGTTTCATGTTCGCATAATAATACACTTGTAAGGAGCTACGTGGCACTTTTCAACGTCAACAATAGCGTGTTTGTACTTCAACCACAAGACCCAACGTTATAAAGTATGCGTATGGTGAGATATGTGTGCATTGATTGTTGTTGTCATCTACTTCCCATGCAGCTGATAAAATGTGCCCCGGGCTACACGTGCGACCCGGATGTAGGAGAATGCGTCCCCGAAGAATGCGAGCCCGAGCTCTGTGAAATGTGGTGCGAGTTTGGCTTCGCATTGGATGACAATGGCTGCGAGTTCTGTCAGTGCCGCATCGACCCCTGCGCGGTTAGTTACCTGTTTAACACCTCATGGATATCTCATGTGACTATCGATATGGTGGTAAATACGTACTGCTGCAATCGAATCACTTCATATAATAGACATCGAGATAAGTTCTAGACAATAGCGCGGGGCGGCCACACAATTGATTTAAAAATGTTCATTTTATTCTCATATAAAATGATATTATCTCTGCTGCAATATTCCAAAATGCTACGGCACGGATATTAAGACAACCCGCGGTTTCTTTTTACATTATTGATTATGTTGTAAAGCGAAAATCAAAACACTTAATTTGTCAGAAAGTTATATGAAAAATACATTGCCAACTTGATATTTTAAAGGCTTTAAGCCAGGAACTAATAACCGGAAGTCGCGCTCCGAAGTCTCGTGTTTCCGTTGCCATGGCTTACCCTACTTTTCCTCCTCCCGGCAGACTGTGCGCTGTGGATTCGGCACGGTGTGTGTGGCTCGCCGTGTAGACGTGCTGTGCATACGCGCCCCGTGTCCTCCGCAATTCGAGGTGTCGTGTGTAGACCCAGGTAAGTAATCCTTAACGCCCATGCAATACTTTATCCGGCATCAGCCTAAATATTGCCTTTACCTTGGATTATATGCATATGTCGGTGTACACAAGACTCCGACGTTATTACATCATGATTGAATATACCTTATGAATATTGATGGGGAGATAACTATATTAACATATAAGCGTCCAATGCAATATAGTAACAATACGACTGACCCGTCGGAAGGAAGCAATATTGATAGGCCCTGGTGGGCTGTAGGGGTCCGAGGCACTCGCCATGAATAACCCTTTAAGATCTAGATGCAACATGGCGCTTACTGGTGTATTCTCCCTAAGATATTGTCAGAGCAACACCTGATTGGCCCCGAATGCCGCTACCGACGGCCCTGTGACACCGTCATTACCCTGTCGTTGTGGTATAAGCCACGTCTCTAATCCTCCTCCCTTGCAGCCCCCAAGCCCGGCAGCTGCCCGACTGTCCTCAGCCTCCTGCCCTGCACCGACCCCAACGCCGTGGCCGAGTGTATGTATGACACGGAGTGCCGCGGGGACTACAAGTGCTGTGACGACGGCATCTGCGGGGTCATGCGGTGCACCGCTCCCCGTAAGACACTATACTTCCGGTCACGTGGTCATATTGGTCATAATCCTGTCATTCATTGTGCATCAGCTACAAGATCGCACAACGGCAGGACGAGAACTATTGTTCCTATTCCCCTCTTACATGCGAATAACTTTGTACTAGTCAGGAGTCACATACGTGTATATTTCATTTCTTATTATATTTGCCTCCGCTTCTTTTTTGTATGTAACATCAGGTCTGTGTGTATATATGTTTTTGTTGTGGTTCTTGTTAAAGGTGACCCTGCTCGATGTCGTACCCCTCAGGGGAACGTTTTGTTTAACAAATATTTATCAGACATTGAGATATATTTGCAATTATCCACGGAAGAGCGAGACAACTGTTCTGTTCCAAATATCACGAAATATCTTTGCTATGATTTCCCCACCAAGTGACGCATAATGACCTCATATGTAAGATGTTTCTTACGCTATCCTCTATAATTATAGAGGATAATTATAGAGGACAGCGTACAAGACGCTGCCGTCACCCGTCTGTTATGTCTACTGTGGCGGCTCCGTGGTGAGGTTTATCATGTCTCTATCCACAGAAGTCTCGTGTCGTCCGCTGAGGTGTCGGGCGTGCCGAGCAGGTCACGTGATGGTGGACGGATGTCCAACCTGTGAATGCATCAACCCCTGCGCGGTACGTATTAACACCCGACTCGTGTTCACAGACCCCGGTATTTGTCATCACTCATGCGTAAATTACGACACGATTAGGAATACGGGCGCATGATGTTGACTGTGACTGTGCACCTCACCACCAGTGTGTACTGTGACCTATGGATGTAAGTAGCATATTGTTGTAGGCCATTGACTGTGCACCCGGCTACACCTGCGACGAGAACACTGGTCGGTGCGAGCAGGTGGGGCCCCGGTGTCTACCCGTCAGGTGCGACGCCACGTGTCAGCTAACGCTGGACGAGAACGACTGCGAGATCTGCAGCTGTAGCCGTGACCCCTGTGCTGTAAGTTTATGGGCACGGCGGCCGGGCAACGGCCAAGCCGTATTTATATTGATCCGATATTGTCACATTAAACTCGTGACACCACACCTTATTTCTGGAAGATCTTCTATGGATATAACTGGCATATAAATGGATTAAACACAGAGGTGGTTGATATGTCCGCTCGATTTATTTTATGGCCCAGTTATCGAATGAAATACGAGCCGTGGGTTACATACATTCGGTGTTTATAAACATAGTGACGTAGAACCGGAATAGACCATACAGTCGATGTAACTGCATATGATAAATACTCGTACATTTCAATGTCGATTTCACGATTTTTGACTGATTTAACACCGAGCAGTTAATGTACGTTTCGGATAGTACTTCCGTTTTGGTTTCATGCGCTGTATCCATTCGCTTTCTGTATGAGTTCCGACGATATATTTGCAGACCCAGATCTGCCGTCGTAATTACCACTGTGAGGTGACGAGGGGGGACCAGGCGAGATGTGTCCCAGGTAAGTCTCGCTGCCGTTGAAACGAAAACAAACATTTATGGGTTACCCTTTCTTTAATTGAAAGGAAACAGAAAAATAAATATGTCCCGACTCTGACCGGAAAAGGAAAGGGCTAGTCCCTGTTTGGTTGACATAGAATTATGACTAAAAACACGTGAACCACTGATCTGATGATGGTACCGATAATGGACTACCCCGCATAAATACGTTTAACGTTGCAAAAACTCCTGTTGTGGTTACCGCTTTCTTTGACCTTTGAACGTTTCCTTAATTTATATATATTCCTTGATATCGCGTTGGTGTTGCTCATCTTTGCTTATAGATCAAATTGGGATTGCTTCATTGCTCTATTATAATTGTTTGCAACATGGCCAGGAAGATCGCGTTTGTCGATTGTGACGTCACATTATTTTGTCTGCTGGACGCTATGCTTTGACGTCATACTCTTTTGTCTCTTAAACGGCATACTTTGACGTCACATTCCTTTGTCCGTTGAACGGCATACTTTGACGTCATACTCTTTGGTCCGGTAAACGGCATACTTTGACGTCACATTCCTTTGTCCGTTGAACGGCATAATTTGACGTCAGATCCCCTTGTCTGTTGATGCCCCTTAAGTGTGACACCACATCACATTGGATGGCATTATTATCAGTGGGTTTGTCCCTAGCAATCCACCAATTTCGTTCCATTTCCTCCTGGTTTCCCCCGCAGACCTGGTCTTGCGACGCCGAACCAGTGGGTGAGCCGGCGCCAACAACCCACAGCCAACCGCCAACAGCCAACCGCCAACCGCCAACAGCCATCAGCCAACCGCCATCAGCCAACCGCCATCAGCCAACAGCCGACAGCCGACAGCCAACAGCCAACAGCCAACAGTCCGCCGCCCGCAGCCAACAACCAACAGCCAACAACTCACAACCAACAGCCCACAACTCACAACCAACAGTCCGCAGCCAACAACCAACAGCCAACAGTCCGCAGCCAACCGCCAACACCTAACAAAGACAGGGTGTAGCAAGCTCCATGAATTTTATGCTCCACTCTTTCAGCGACTTTACTTAAACATGGCGGTGTGACAATGATATACAGCTGCTTATGTGTTATAGCTATGGTGTCACTCGAGGAAATATGCGTCAGTAAAACACTTGTATTAACGTTGATGACGTTATTTGGTGACGTCGACCTGTATAATATTGGTGGGTTAGAAAGTCAAGTCTGTGCAACTTACTAGATTGTTCCAAAGACGTTACGATTACACTAAAGATGCGACAAATTAAGTACAAATGCCACCCAGCGTGTTACCTAGCGCATGGAGGCATGTGTTGGGGATTTACCCCGCCAACTCTGTTTGTGTTTGGCCCACCAGGATGGCATGTGTAAGGGAATCGGTGTATTAAACACACACGACTAGTCCTGGATGTCAAAGGTGCATATGATTTATTTTCATTACACGAGGAAAGTTTATAACAGTGATCTGAGCGAAATGGCCATAACAAATATCCATTTGCGAGAAGTATTTCGTCATATCCTGGTGTTACTATTGTGTGCTTTGCTATTAATGTCACTTGATTGTTCATAGCCGTTATGTCAATAAAGATTTGCACATTATTAAACATTTTATAACTTATATTGTCGTCTATGTGAAGGAGAAGATCATCTGGATATAATTTGAACAAACTAAACTTTGAACTTATTTCAGACCTTCTGTGTCCTTACCATGGAAATATTGTAATAATCTCTGCAGAATAATTAAAGACACCAAAATACTGCCCAGAACCCCACGAGACCGCCAGGCACGCTCTTTTGCCAAGATGGCGATAATTGCGAAGTCCTGTACAATGGCGTTCCCAGCAATGTGCAAGGGGGGTCTGAACTTGATAATCTCCATTTCAGCAGAATATCTTTCCCAGCGATATCGATTGATCATTGTGTCTTTCTAATATATCTCGACTTTAACAAAGCATCTTTTATACGAACCTAGACTTTAGCAGTATATCTTTTTTTACGAATCTTGACTTTAGCAGATTACCCTTCCTATGGATCTTGCGTGTCATGCCTTGTCTGACGCATTATTGCTGACGACTTCTGTCATATCAAAGATATTAGTACACCAAGATAGGTCATACGGCAAAAGCCCATTGTAAAATGTGTAATGCGGCGAGTAGTGGCGCCGCTATGCGGCGAGCGCGTAACGTTGGGCTGCCACTGCGCTGACGATAACGCAGACTGCGTGATAATCGGCGCCCTGTGAACTACAAATTGGATTGTAGCGCTATTAATTCGGGTGATATAAAGCCTGGTGGTGTTCTTTCATGCTTTCAAGTATATTTTACATTAAATATATATTTTTTCTTATTTTTTATGCGGCAATAAATAGTTGTTAGTGTCATCACGGCGTCATATTTCGAGAACGTCATTGACTCGCGATCAACACTTTGGCTTCCCAAATTCGATGATAACTTTGCTGGTTGAAAACTATGATGTACCCTTGACTGATGGGTTATAAAACAAAACTTCATAATTATTTAGCATTTAGCGGTCTCCTGTCTTTGATTGATTGTCACATTTCGTTGAACAATAGATTCGTCTACCCTTCAACGCCACTGCAAACAGTTTCCCAACAAGTGTACAACAAACACAACGACGCCCGAAGTTCAGTCTCATAAGTAACACTCGGGCTTTCCGACGAAATACACTTGAAGGAGACATTTTGTAGATGAAACCCAGAGGCGGATTTTTTCCACCCCTCCCACTGGTTGTAAAAAATGGTGGACACGTGCGGCCATTTTTACGCCCCGCCCTCCCCCCCCTTCGGCTTTAAAATTCATAGATCCGCCCAGAGATATATTCTGAGCCTAAATATGAATGAAAACAACAAAGCCATGCTCAACCAATTGATATTTTTAATACAAAAATATGAATATCAACAAGATTGTTAATTTCTCTAATTTCTAAGAAACTCTCAGACATGAGCAGCTTTTAAGAATACAAACTACGTCAGCTGATAGGGATAGGCCTACAGGGGCGGATCCAGAAAATCTGGATAGGGGGGGGGACGCTTTCAGGGGGGGATATAGATATGCTGGATATGGGGGGGGGCGGTTTGGGTTTTGATATGTATACATTCGGTCCTAAAAGGGGCGCCCTGGCCGGGACGGCCACCCCCTGGATCCACCCCGGGCCTACTGAACTTATTGAACAAGTCTTTCCTTCTTGCATTGACCACCCATCTCTGGCATCTGAAAGGTAATAATAAAAAAAAAACATTTTATAAAAGTTTCCGGTAATTAGTCTGCATGCTCTGTCTCATGTGACACCGTGACACTCGGTGTCACCATGCGGGGCAAAGACAGCCGTAAAAATAGCATAATGTGATCGAGGGTTGTCTTGTATGTAAGACGCAATTAAAACATAATATAATTATCCATATTGCGGAAAGAAGTACCTACCTAGCTAGATAATTACTCGTTTCCTTTTGGTTGACATTCGTTCGTCTGGGTAAAACGCCGGATTTGCGGTATTGGGATTTATTTTGCGGTGATTTGGGTGTATTTTTTTTTGTATAAACTTTATTTATTTTGCGAGATTTTCAACAGCAAATACACATGTGAATGATCACCTCGAATACGATACAAACAGTTGTGAACTAAACGGATACAAAAAATCAAATTCATAACTACATCATAAGGCACAAGTGAAAAAGGTCAACAAAGGGTTCTACAAACAAATGTTGCATAACGATTGGTTACATTATGACGACAGTATAATATAATATAAACAACCAATACTTAAACCTCTTATTCGTGAAATATAAGTTATTTACCTAAACCGTTTCGAGTCAGCAATAAACCGAAAAAGGGCTAAAAACACTGAGGAATTTTCTTCCGTGGAGAGTAAATTAGACCCGTGTAAGAGGACATCACAAAGGATATTGAGCTCACATTTTGTAATCGGGTGGATGTTAAAATTATGCGTTTCTAGGAAGGTTACATCTTTTAATAAGCGATCGCGTGGTTCTGAGAAGGCTGGACAGTGAAGTAAGAAATGAATGTTGTCCTCGGGTTGAGATAAGCAATAATCACAAATGTTATTTTGGATGAACCCATAATTATACCTATGTGCGTTCAGTCCGCTCAGACCCATACGCATTCTACCCTGGTGTACGGCTTCAATGTTGGAATATCTATCATGGAGGTCGTTGCGGGAATAAAAAAAGTTACTCTTGTACTTTAGCTTGAAGGAAGCAATGGACGGAGACCTCTTAATGATATCTGGCAATCCATTCCAGTGACGTATTGTTCGCCACAGAAAGCTATTAATTGAGTATGTTTTCTTTAAACACGGGAGTAAAAGATCATTTCTACTTCTGAGTGGATATCGCGATACATCAGAGACTGGCGGAGAAACTAACGATCTAAGATATTGTGGGGCTGGCCCGTTAACCATTTTATACAATACACATGAACTAAAATATTCTCTTCTTGAGCAAAGTGTCTGGGCACCGGCTTCTAATCTGGTATGAGAGGTAGATGAATAGGCACGTGTCACACTGAGTAAAGATTGGCGCTGAATTTGTTCTAGTTTATGAGATTGACTCTTGGTAAGATTTCCGTGGAACACAGGTGTGGCATACTCGAGTAAGGGTCTAATATGTGTATTATACATAGTTAATTTCGTACGTCGATCAATGGGTTTTGGCATACGTTTCAACATATTTACGGGCATCGACGACTTTACAATCATACACTTTACATGTGAATCCCAGTTCATATTATCTGTGAGAGTAACGCCCAGATGACAATGCGTATAAACCCTTTTAATTGGCGATAAACCAAGTAACATAGCAGGTCGTCTGGCCTCTTGGGTTTCTTACTAAAAATCATGTAAACACTTTTACTTGGATTAAAATTTACTCTCCATTGTGCTGCCCAGTTAGATATCTTACTTAGTTCTCTGTTGATAGCTGACGCGTCATAATTCTTGTCGAGTACAAGTGTGGTATCCCAGGTCCAATGCTTTTGCGCCATACTGTAGTTTGCGCGCGTGAGTTACTATAGCAACCACAGCGGTGATGTCACCGCTTGGATTGAGTTTGAAGTCAGTTAGTCAGTCAGTAGCCCTGATACATGGCTGCTCATACGCGCTGGTACCCGACGCGCGAGAGAGCCATGAAGTGCACCCCACATGAGGCCAGGAATTGGTGGGGGTGTTTGTGCATCTTGTAGGCTTTTGCCCTTATCAATAAATCGTCTACCTTCCAAAGCGATAAAAGGTAATTCCACAATTGTTGAACTTTTCTTTCGTTGTTTATATTCGCTGGGGGCATTTAAAAAAGTGTCATTACAGCAATAAACAACACATTTTCCTCGACACTCGCTCCGCCATTTTGGCTTATCTTCCGTTGCGAGATTCTCAAAGTGACGGAGCGAGTTTGCGTAAACTTGCTATTTAGTCCAATGTATAAAAGGCTGACATTGAATATGAAGCCACGAAAGAAAAGTTTAACACTTGTGGAATTACTTTTCATCACTTTTGGTGGTAGGGTATCTAGTGATAGGGGCAAATAGCTACATGATGCACATGCACCCCCACCAATTCCTGGTCTCATGCGGGTTGTACTTCATGACTCTCTCGCGCGTCGGGTACCAGCGCGTATGAGAGTCATGTATCAGGGCTAGTCAGTCAGCGGCGTTGCGGGAGGACGGGTTTTAGCTAGCCAGCTAGGAGGGATTTACGTTGGATTCACCGCCCTGCGGAGCAAGGGGGGCTGGCAGCAGTTTCACCAACTGCTGCCAGGTAAGTGACACCGATAACGGAGTTCGTGACTTGTGTTTTAATTGAGTTTAGGGTTTAATAAATGATCGAAACTTTAACCACTCCGTTTCGCCTCAGTGCCTTCGCCACCACGTGTTAACGTAAGACCGAACTCGGAACGAACACCCAGTTGGGGTTGTCGAAATTAAGTTTAGAAGTAATTAGAATAACACAACGAATTACATTAAAGTAGAGTAAAGACCCCCCCCCATTCCTAAAATATCACACAAGGAACAGAGAAGTATCATCAGCGTACAGGTAGATTTCACATTCCAGATCTTCCACAAGGTCATTAACGAAGTGACTGTATAGCAAGGGATCCAGTTTTCGTGGTATCGGGATTTCGCGTTATTTTGCGCTCAAGTCTCGCTTCCTTCCAAAGTAAATAAACATTCGGAACGTGCGACATTTTGACAGCTGACCTAATTCAAGCAAAAATGAGGAAAAAAGAGGTAAGAACTCCCAATACTTTTACACTTAATAAATAAGCTGCTGTAGATTCTGGAAGATGTCTTAAAATACGAAAATAGCAAGTCAATATGAATGCTACTGCCAGTTTGTTCACACAAAAACACACTGACATCGCGCTGATCAGCTGAGCGTCTGCTAAAAACTGCTAAAAATAGAATTAATTTATGTGTCGTGCGCAAATTAAATGCGCAATGGATTTTTTACTACGGAAGGCGATAAGTGTTTTTTCTGTGGTATTATTCGTAGCTTTTTCTTTTTCTTTTCAAAAGAACGGAAAGTCCAAAAAGGTGTCCTACAGGCAATATGGAAGGGATAACATGAGAGGTGCCCTTGATGCAGTTAAGAAAGGGAGGAGCGTATATAAGGCGGCTAAACAATATGGAGTCCCGGAACAGACATTGCGGGACAGGGTGAAGGGCAAGGTCCAGGAAAGTGTGTCAACCTCCGATCCGGAATCACTGTTCACAGTTGCAGAGGAAAGAGACCTGGTCAACCATATCAAGACCATGGCGCAGCGAGGCTGGGGATATACAAAGAAGGATTTGTGCAGCTTTGCAACTGATATGGCTCATTTTACAAACAAGAGACCAGAAAACTCAACACCCTTAAGTAAAAAGTGGTGCCAGAAATTCCTAAAGAGATGGCCAGAGCTAAAAATCACCAAGCCGAAAGGTCTTCAAATCAGTCGGGCCAGATGCACCACTGAAGAGACTGTCAAAAATTATTTTGCAGAATTAGATGACATCTTGAAGAAATATGACCTTAACAACAAACCGGAATCCATCTATAATGCAGATGAAACAGGAATATCTCCTGAACACAATCCCCCAAGGGTTATCGGGGTGAGAGGACAAACAACACAAGCTATCACCTCTCCCAGATCAACATTCACCACAGTCATATCATGCGGAAATGCTGTTGGCCAAGCCATACCACCATTCATTATTTTCAAAGGAGCGAAGATGACAAATGAACTGTTAACAGGTGCAGCTCCAGGGGTAACTGGACGTGTGTCCAAAACTGGCTGGTCAAACAGCGCTTTGTTTCAGGATTTCATGCAAAATCATTTAGTTAAGTTTGTCAATATCAACAACAGCTCCAAAATTCTACTCCTGTATGACGGTCACAAGTCTCATGTTTGTGTCCCACTGATTGAATGGGCGAGACAACACAATATTATACTGTTTGTACTGCCACCTCACACCAGTCATGCACTTCAACCCCTTGATGTCGGGGTTTTTGGCCCATTCAAAAATGCATTTTATCAACTGTGCTCCAAATTCATGGGGAAAAATCCTGGAAAGGTCATCTCCAGGTACGACCTGTGTTCCCTTGTTTGTGAGGCCCACCATCTGGCATTGACTGCAAAGAACGTGATTGGGGCATTCAGAAAATCTGGTATTTGTCCTTTTGATTACAGCGCAATTTCTGAAGACCTTGTTACCCCATCCCACACATTTTCAAAATCTAAGAACATTAACAAAACAAATTTTGTTACCAAGCTTCCAACATCAGTGCTTCCCTGCAAGGGAGCCAAAGATGGTGTATCTGTTGGAGGAAAGGCTATTACAGAAGATAGCTTATATGATGCACTAAGAAAAGAAAGTAAAAAGAGAAAAAGTCTGTTTGAAGAGGAGGAGGAAGGACCCAGGATGAATAAAGGGAAAAGGATAGCTAAGGCGGGAAAAGAAGTCCAGAAAGGTCTCTCCTCCATTAAAAAAACAATAAAATTTCAAACTCCTTTTAGATCCACCCAGCCGGAAATGCCTGGCCCTTCTCACTTCAATATCCCCGAGTCTCTTTCCCTCTCTCCTGGTGATGATGACAGTGAAAATGAAATGTGCTGTGTGTGTAATAAGTTTTCTCCAGCGGCTCTGAAAAGTCAAACTGGCATACGCTTTGTCAACTGGGCACAATGGGAACAATGTATGCATTGGGTTCACCTCGAATTCTGTGTCAATGTTCAATCTGTCTAGGCAGATGAAAAATTCCTGTGCCCCCATTGCGTTCCGAGGAGGTGCAAGCGCATGGAAGAATAGTCTCATGATATTTGCAAAGGCCACACAGGAAATATCCCTCTACAATAGCTGATGTCATTGTTAAAGTGTCTGCCGCAGGCTGCTCACGATTAAATGATTAATCTTCTATGCATATAAATTAAAAATGTTCCATAAACTCCATGTGTGATTAGAAATATATTCTATGGACTAAGCTTATTTATTCGTAAATATTTTAAAATATTCTTCTCTGTATAAATTATTGCTGCTGCAATATTTGTTTGTTATGGTAATACAGCCATAAAAGGCTGGTTGTGTGAGCTAATAAATTGTTTTTATATCATGTATATCCTTGAGTTATGGGTTAAGGAGCAATTTTTTTCACACAGCTACATCTTGAGTGACGTACACTCTCTCAACTAACATGTCACCTGTAAGGCTTCCGTACACAAAAACTTTGATATTTCCGGTACCACGAAAACTGGCGCCCCTGGCGAGTGAAAACGTACTTCAACGTCAACAGGCTCGAGTTCCTATTCAGTCACTTAATTTGCATCCAAAGGTTGTGAAAAGCTAGGAACAAATGAATGAGAGGTAGACTTTGATTAAATTTGAGAAATTTAACGATAATATACAATTTTAAATTGTTGCGAGACTGAACAAAAAGATTTACCACGAAAACTGGTCCCCCCGTCATACAGCCCTATTGTGCACGAGTTGTGCTGTGATCTTCGCCGATTGGACTGTAAAGTTTATGCTCTTAAACTCGAAGACGTATTGACCGGCAATCACCTGCAATATTAATCACAAGGAACAAAACATCAACAGTTGACAAAACAGATTTGTCCCGTCACAATATGGATTTTAAATGTTAGCAATTTTTTAATGGCCTGATTAGTGCAACGTATCGCCATAATTCATTGCATGGGGCCTGTTCAGCATATCTAAAAGTGAGCAACAAACCAGTGAACTACACACAACTTTGTGACGTAATACATGCAGCCTCTATTAGGCCAGCGATATCGTTTCTGCTATGTTTACTAACTAAATTTGAAACAAATGCTACAGTCCTGTCAATATGTGAATGTTGATCTTTCATTGTAGCCTATAGAGAGTCTACTGCGGAACGCTTTTTTTTAATTCGCCGGAAATATCTGTGTAAGTAACTTTAAATGTTTTCAACGAATCACAATTGGTATCAAAATTTAAGTTTTTTTGTAGTGATAAATAGCTCGTTGAAGCGACTGTATCACTGTTGATGTGTGGCTCATGTGTTATGCTTGCACCACAACCCTACGGCGCAAAGTATTCCACGCATTAGCCGGTTTGGTCAGCACGTCACGCTGCAGAGACGATCACTTTCCGATGCCAGATCGCTTCCTTCTGCCGCCAGGATATCGCACGTGATACGAATGCTCCCTGGCACCACCTAGTGCCAACAATGGCTACTGTAAAGATATGACACGTCTTTATAGTTCCAAGTCTTTATTGCAAGTGCCGGTTTGGTGAGTGAGGTGGTGTGGCAGGCGTGTAACTGATAGGCTACTTCATTAGCATATATCAAGGGCGTATAAAGTAGTCCCTAATAAAGTTCACATATATTTACATATATGGTTTGATATATCATTACATCCCCCTTTTTCCACAAAATGACTTTCTGCTTAATATAACAGATTGTAACTATTCAGCTACATAATTTCACATATAATTAATCATTACAAAATAATCATTCAATCATCATTCACGATATGCAACATTCATCATCAAACTTGGCAGATATAGTAGCGAGGGTTATCAAAGTCATAATTCTTGATAATCAAGCAAGCAAAGCACAAAACATATCAATGTTCATATCTAGTAGGTCGGTTAATTTCTCGACCAAGCCTGGTGCGGTAGGGCGAACTTGGGTGACTTGCATCAGTATGGCCAGTAGCGAGGTTGGGATGAATGTCATCATTGGCCTTGAAGGGGACAGGCGGATGGTGTTGATCTTGTGGCTGATCATGTGGTTGATGAGGTTCATCAGCGAACCGCACATGTTTAAGCGGCTGTGAAGACTCTCTGATGTTTCCCCGATTCCTGCGAAGAGGATTACCGTTCGCAGGGGCGACGATGTATGAACGAGGTTCAACACATTTTGCCTGTACAACGGCTGGTTGCCATTGCTTGGACAGTGGGTGTTGGACGGTGACAGGCTGACCGACGACTAATGGAGGCAGGTCGTGGGCATTCCTGTCATGGTAATATTTCTGTTGATCTTGTCTCTGCGTTAGACGATTATAGATAATATCCCTGTTATACAGCGGGTTTCGCACCTTCACAGGTAAGTTGCCCTGTATTTTCCGGTTGTATAGCAGCTCAGCAGGACTCGGGATGAGGCAATCTGTGGGTGTGGTGCGCAGAGACAAGAGTGCCAAGTGAGGGTCCAGATTACTAGCTCTAGATTTCTTCAGCACATTTTTCACACTTTGAATTGTTCGCTCAACAAATCCGTTTGACCGTGGATAGTATGGCGATGATGTGACATGGTCAAATTCCCACTGGCGAGCGAAGTCTCGAAAATGCTGACAATCGAAGTGGCGGCCATTGTCACTGACAATCCTCTCTGGGATGCCATGTTCCGAAAACAGTTGTTTGGTTGCCTCAATCACCGCTTGACTAGTGCATTGTCCGTGGATTTCTCTGATGAAAGGATATTTTGAGTAGTAATCAGCAATAATTAAATATTTTCTATTGTCGAAATAGAAAAGGTCCGTTCCCAAAATCTGCCATGCTCGCGTGGGAAGTTCATGCTGGAGTAGAGTTTCCGACGGTTGAGATTTCTGATATTGTTGACAAATATCACATTGTGATACAATTGAATCAATGTCATCATTTAAATTGCACCAAAAAACACAGACTCTGGCTCTCAATTTACATTTTTCTGCTCCTTGGTGTGCAGCATGCAGTTTATCCAAAACTTCCCTTTGCATAGCCTTTGGGATGATAATGCGATCTCCCTTCATCAACAGACCATCTTCCACAGATATTTCATCGCGGTACGGCCAGTAGGGTCGTAGTGAGGTAGGAATATCCTTTCTACTGGTTGGCCATCCATTAACAACGAGTTCCCTTAACGCAAAGAGAACAGGGTCACGCCTTGTATGTTCTTTAAGTTGGTCAAGCTTATTTGTACTGAACTGTACAAAGTCAACGCGAATGTCGAGGTCGATTGCTTCACTTTCTTGGATAATTGGCAGACGAGACAAGCTGTCAGCGAGTATCATATCCTTACCAGGCAGGTATTGGATATGGATGTTATATCCTTGAAGACGCAGCAGCATGCGTTGCAGTCTGGGCGGTGCAGCAGTCAAGTTCTTCAAAGAAATCATTTCAAGTGGTTTATGATCACTCTGTACCACAAACGATTTGCCATAGACGTATGTGTGAAATCGCTCGCAGGCGAACACCACAGCCAGTAATTCTCGCTCTATGTTAGCGTACCTTTGTTCAGCAGGTGTGAGGGATTTGGACGCATATACAACTGGGCGGTCGTCCTGTAGCAAGACAGCACCCATACCTTTGGATGATGAATCCACCTGAATCACTGTGTCTTTCTGTGGGTCATAGTACTGGAGGGTCGTCTCTAAACATAACAGGTTCTTAATATCGTCAAAACTTTTACCATGACTTTCCAGCCAATTGAACTCAACATCTTTTTTGAGCAGTTCTCGTAGAGGGGCAGTGCGCTGGGAGATATTTGGCATAAATGAAGACATGTAGGTAACTATTCCCAGGAATTCCTCCACTTCGGTCTTGTTAGATGGAGGTTGGAGCTCTTTGATGGCAGTTACCTTTTCAGGATTTGGGTGAACACCACTCTCGTCGAATACTAGTCCGAAAAAGGTAATGTTCTTTTGCTTGATGTGACACTTCTTGCTGTTAAACACTAATCCGTTTTTGTTTGCAATCTTCATCAAATTATGCAGATTTGCATCATGCTCCTCTTCAGTCCTACCGTAGACTGCGACATCATCAGCAATACCAGCTGTTCCTGGACACTTTTCCAATATCTGATCCATCTTTCGCTGAAACACGTCCTGACTCATGACTAAACCAAATGGCATCCTATTAAAACAGAAGCGTCCATAAGGAGAGTTGAAAGTGGTAAGAGGCTGACTTTCTTTATCCAAAACGACTGACCAATATCCGTTTTTTGCATCCAATTTAGAGAAATATTTCGCTCCTGCCAACTCATGGGTCATCTCTTCAAGAGTGGGTATGCGATGGTGACACCTCTTAATAGCCTTGTTTAAGTCTCTTGGATCCAGGCAAATTCGAAGTTGTCCATTACTTTTTCTGCTATAGGCCAGACTGTTTACCCAGTTGGTTGGTTCATCTATCTTCCTTATGATACCTTGATTCACCATTTCATCTAGTTCAGCTTTAATTTCATCCTTCATTTGGATAGGGCACTTACGTGGAGAATGTACAACTGGTTCCACCAATGGATCTGTCACTATATGGTAGGTTCCAGGGAAGTTGCCAATTTTATCAAATTGCTCAGGGTAGAGTTTCGCAAGATCTTCTGTGGAGTTGATTTGAGGTAGGTTATCTTGTTCGCTGGATGTCTGAAGATTGCAGTGAAGAGTTATCAGGTTGAGTGTCCGTGAACTGGGTAGTCCAAGTATCGCCGGGCCATCTGCATCTACAACATAGAACTTTTCAACATACCAGTCACTTGATTGATGTTGACAAGTCATGGATAAGATTCCATATTGCTTTATGCGACCACCATTATATGCAGTCAGCACAGTGTCGATGCTCTCCAGACTCCCTGGTGTTGGATATCCTTCTTGGGTCAAATGCGATGGATACATTTTGCGATATATGCGAAGAGGGAGAGTGTTCGCTTGAGCACCAGTGTCGACCTTCACAGTCAAATCTGCAGGCAGGTGAGGCCTATCAGTTAGTTGTATATTCAACTTGGTGAATACTTCATCACGGTTGTCGTTTGTCTTAATTTCAGAAAATGAAAGATCACTAAATTGCTCAGACATTTCTGAAACATTCTTGTTCCTGTATGGCTTGAACCTTTGGTTAGGCGATCCTGAATGATCCCGTCTTGATTGAAAGTTCTTAGGTCTGGATCTGGATCTATGCCATTGAGGTTTTGCTGAAAAACAGACTTTAGCCCAGTGGTTTGGTTTTTTACATAGTCTACACACTGATCCGAATGCAGGACAGTTTTCCTTTGGCTTGAGAGGGTGATTTTCCCCACAATTCCAGCATCTGGTATGAGGACTGGGTCTGGATTTACTCATAGTAGAAACTGAAGCGAGTGCACCTTGGGTTTCTGCTAGCTGTTTCATATGATTAATTGATGCCTCAAATGTTCTTCCATATTCAATTGTTTGATCCAGCGTAAGCGTATTGTCCTTGCTTAATAAATCTTTTTGAAGATCATGGTGTTTAGTTCCCACAATTATCTGTTCGATAATCCTCTCATGTGACTCTTGTTGATCACGAAAGTTACATTTTAGAGCTTGCAATTTGCAACGAGACATAAAGTCATCTATAGTTTCTGACTCCATTTGTCTGTACTTCTGTAGGTAGAACCTAGATACTCGGAAGTTGTGCTTAGGATCAAGCTGTTCATCAAATTTTTCCCAAACTGTATCTGGTTCCTTGGCCTCTTCCTCGGTTAAGCCCCATGAATTGAACTTCTTTAGACCTTCTTCCCCTGAGAGAAGCAGTATATGGTCTACTTGCTTTGCTTTAGCAATGTTCTTTACAGAAAAATATAGTTGGCATCTTTGTTTAAACAATCTGAACGTGGTTGCCAAGTCTGAGGATTCCCAGTTCATGCGAGGTGTTATCTCGGCCATTTCAAGATATTGAATATGAACGCTTGTACTTCGACACGACGTTAAATGCACACACACATGTTTCGAAACTTGACAGTTGTAGCCTTGACCTTGTCAAATATGTTGCTGTTTGACGGCGATATCACTACGCGTAGTGGAACGTATTGTTTACATGACTTAAAAAGTTAGTTTTGGCATGTAACATGCGTAGAGACTAGTATCAGTTTAAAAAGTTCACGATACCGTAGCACAAGTTGGTTGACACGTGTTCCTCGACGAGTTGCCGGCTTTTCTTGTCCCGTTGGTCAACTTTTCTTCACACTTGTCGCTGACGGACGGTGACGGTGTCATTATGAGCGGCGGTTCGGCTGTGCGTTGACAGCTCCTGTGTTAACAGTTCTTGAGGCTATTACGCTTTGGCAATGCCTGTTCTTGAAAAGTTCTTGACAAGTTAAACACGCGAAGGTCGGATCCCACCGCTGTCACCATGTAAAGATATGACACGTCTTTATAGTTCCAAGTCTTTATTGCAAGTGCCGGTTTGGTGAGTGAGGTGGTGTGGCAGGCGTGTAACTGATAGGCTACTTCATTAGCATATATCAAGGGCGTATAAAGTAGTCCCTAATAAAGTTCACATATATTTACATATATGGTTTGATATATCATTACAGCTACCTTTGATTATTGACGCATCGACATATTGTTGAAGTATATATATACTAATCTTCCGTCCCTTGATTGACATAATGATAATTATTTCATATATGATAATTATGTTGTTTATTTACCATGGCTTACTGATTTCTGTTGGTATTTCTATACTTCCGTACTCTCACTGCCACTCACTGTCATTCGCCTTTGTTACGATATATACGCGACAGGTTTCTGAGGGTCTGTTTCCGGTAAAACACTAACCTGAAGGTTGGTAATGTGTGCATCGGGTACTTGCATAAAGCTTACAGTGTTAGTGGCGTTCCATTGTAAACCACGCCTGGTACATTGCCTTATCTACCTTTGTCTGCACACGGCCTTATATATGTCGCATATATAGCCGAATTACGAGCAGCGCCATGGCCACGTGCGATTCGAACCTAGACTGAAAGTGAAGTGGCGTGATACGCCGAGAGAGGCGTTATGAAATGATGGAGGCATGTTTTGGGTTATTTATGACGGATAATTAAGGGTCACCTTTACCGTTTAAAACCAGGAAGATCCTCCGCAATGCTTTCGAACTTGTTGCTGAACTCAAATGATAGATGCACAGCAGTTGTCTTGATCTTGTCTGTGAAAAAACAGGGTATGGAGACCACGTGTCAAAGTCAAAGATTAACCGAATTAAAATGTCAATCCCTTTTACTGCTCTGTTGAGGCATTAATGAATGAATGTACTTTATTCCTCCATTTGCTGGAGAGTCAGGAACGTGGAACATTCAAATTAACAGATTTACAAAGTACCTCTCACCTACTGACTTCATAATTATTCTATTTAGTGAACTAATACCAAAGTTGGCTGCGCTAAGTTGGCCTCGACAGCCAGGATGGAGTCAAAAGATAATAACAACGAGCCTTACGTACTTACTTCAGTTAGTAACCCAGTGTACCAGTTTCATATAACGATACTTATACTGCCTGATTACTTGAGGTGGGTTCCACGCGTCTTCTGTGTCTTCATCTCTCCTCCTCAACCAATGCCACTTAGTATCACCATTTACTATAAAATTATTTTAGTCTCATATACTCGATGTGTTTCTTTTCATTATCATGCATTCGATGTAAGGCATTAAATAAACGACATCTCTCTCTGCCTCTGTCTCTCACTCTCTCTCTGAAAGGGACTCTTACCAGGGCGGCTTGGCCATGTGAGCCTTACCACAGCTGGGCGGCTGGTCGGTGCCATTGATTCGACGTGATCCTGGGATGACCTGTCCCATGTCGTCCACACACCAACATGTCTCGTGGTGTGTGCTGCACTGCAAGGCGCCAAACGTCCCGTCAGCCTCGCAGTGTGGCACGTGAATCGACGACGCATGCGCAGGAGTCAGCATGCGTATTTTTTGGCCACCACCTTCACTACGCACGCGGACCACCCACACCACGACCACGCTGCAGGCACACACAATATGTATGACGTCATCATAACTGTCAGTGTCGTCCTGGCCATTATCCCGCTGGCTATCCTGGCTGTCGTGGCCTACATGGTAAGGATGGTGGGCCTGGGTGGTCAGAGTCAATGTCACATTGATAGCGGGACAAAGATGCAAGGGAGGATCTAGGGAACCGTACCCCCCCCCCCCCCCCCACCGCCCCCTTTGAGGAAGAATGCCGTTTTTTAATGAAAAAGGTAGGCCATCCGAGGCGTGGAACCCCCCCCCCCCCCAACCCCGTTTTTGGAGAAAGCATGGCATTTGGGGCGGAGTGGACACCACCCCCTGGACTTTCCCACGGTCACAAGTTTTCAGTGCCCCCCCCCCGTCGACCCCCTCGTCCCCCTTTTCAAATTCCTGGATCCGTCCCTGAAGATGCAATTTTACTTATTTATTGTTCGTGTAAAGATAGTGTAACAAAATATAATTTTATGACTGAACAAAGTGAGTTTTCTGAATAGTATATTTATCCCTGACATCCCTAACATAATGTTTGTAGTAATGCTGAGTTTGCATATTCCTAAACGGTAGGTCAATCTATACACTAATACACTATACACTATACGCTTGTTGTAATTATCTTTACATTAGTAGGTTCCACATGACTATAGCCACTGTAGAAATAACAAATATGTGAAATTATTTGGATTAAATAGAATGCTTTAACGAATAAGAGACCTGTGACAAGGGTTTGCTGGTTGGCGCGAGAGAATAGTTATAGTGTGCCTTGCTTCTTATGTGGCTCATATGACTGCAACGTAGCATAGGAGCCAAATCTCCGGTATTACCCACTACCCTTTTGAAAGAAAGACCTGGGGTCTTTATCCTGCGTCAATATAGATATTAACACCGGTGGGATTCGAACCAAGCACCGGCCGCTTGGGCTGGCTTTGCCGAGCACACTTGGCAACGGCTGAACACTACCAACAAGGCCACGAGGTGATAACGAGAAAAATCCCACGACTGTCATCGTCCGAGTCTGCCGCCATTCTATCAAATAATGGAGTCACATTTCCAAGCTATTAATGACCAGTTCTTATACTTTATACCGAGAATTCCAAGGATGCTTAATTGTGAAATTCAAATGTTCTGGTATCTACACTCCATCTCCTTTTTCAGATTGTTCGCCGCCATAAGAGAGAAGACGCGCATGATGTAAGTCATCACGTGGGAACAACGCCATTATAAACATCTATAATGTGGGGGGGGGGGGGGGGGGTTAATGAATAAGAACATTTCCCCATGTATACAGTCGTCAACCTGATTATCGATTTACGTCATTTTACGTGTCGTATTTGACACTATATGTTACAAGCAGGAAACTATGCAATGTGCTGTAACTGTTATAATTATATTTGCACTTTAATGTACCTAGAATTGTCACATAAAATGTCAGACAAGTCCGTAAGCATTTAAATTAAAGAAGTTCTTTCATACGGTATAGGGATCCTACCTGTGCTGATGTCTTGGCATTTTCTTCAATACCGACATTTGGTGAAGACACAGAAATCGGTTGAAGCCTTCAACAATTTTACGCGTCCCCCTCAGTGCAATATAATGCTCGTTTTGTTCCAGACTGTCGGATTCAGTAATCAGTGTTTCGAGAATGAAACCGCTGCCCACGAGGCTGTGATTCACTCATCGCGTGTGACCTTGGACTACCAACAACAACCTTGTGGCTCGGACGCCTAGCGATCAGAGATCAGAGACAGCACATAAGTATGGGATGTCGCCCCAGATTTCAATTGGCGCTTGATACATTTCATATTGTTGCGTAGAATTGACAGTGTCGCTTCGTTCGGCCGTAGTGTTAATTCTTTAAGAAATGTATACATTATCATATCTATCTTGAGTTTAAGTTGTAAAAAGAGCAGTGCCCAGTTTCATGACGTAGTACACCAGAACGCCACTTTTTCATTTTTGCTTTGGGCTTGTCTGTTGTCCGGAGTTTCGTGGTCCTGACTAACCACCTCTTATCTTTTATTAATGTCTCGTGGGTAACCGGCCCGTTATTTCACCGGTAACGGACCCGTTGTCTCGTGGTTAACCGGCCTGTTATATCTTGATTAACTGGCCCGTTATGTCGTGTTTAACCCGCCCTTTATATCGTGGTTAATTGGCCCGTTATGTCGTGGTTAACGGGGCCCGCTATGTCATGGTTAATCGACCCGTTATGTCGTGGTTAACCGGCCCGTTATGTCGTGGTTGTCCGACCCGTTAACTCTTAGCTAATCGGCCCTTTATCTCGTGGTTAACCGGCCCGATATGCCGTAGTTAATCGGCCGTTTTGTCGTGGTTAACGGGGCCCGCTATGTCATGATTAATCGACCCATTATGTCGTGGTTAATCGGCCGTTATGTCGTGGTTAACGGGGCCCGCTATGTCATGATTAATCGACCCAGTATGTCGTGGTTAATCGGCCGTTATGTCGTGGTTAACGGGGCCCGCTGTGTCATGATTAATCGTCCCATTATGTCGTGGTTAATCGGCCGTTATGTCGTGGTTAACGGGGCCCGCTATGTCATGATTAATCGACCCATTATGTCTTGGTTAATCGGCCGTTATGTCGTGGTTAACGGGGCCCGCTATGTCATGACTAATCGACCCATTATGTCGTGGTTAATCGACCGTTATGTCGTGGTTAACGGGGCCCGCTGTGTCATGATTAATCGACCCATTATGTCGTGGTTACTCGGCCGTTATGTCGTGGTTAACGGGGCCCGCTATGTCATGCCCATTATGTCGTGGTTAATCGGCCGTTATGTCGTGGTTAACGGGGCCCGCTATGTCATGATTAATCGTCCCATTATGTCGTGGTTAATCGGCCGTTATGTCGGGGTTAACGGGGCCCGCTATGTCATGATTAATCGACCCATTATGTCGTGGTTACTCGGCCGTTATGCCGTGGTTAACGGGGCCCGCTATGTCATGCCCATTATGTCGTGGTTAATCGGCCGTTATGTCGTGGTTAACGGGGCCCGCTATGTCATGTTAATCGTCCCATTATGTCGTGGTTAATCGGCCGTTATGTCGTGGTAAACGGGGCCCGCTATGTCATGATTAATCGACCCATTATGTCGTGGTTAATCGGCCGTTATGTCGTGGTTAACGGGGCCCGCTATGTCATGATTAATCGACCCATTATGTCGTGGTTAATCGGCCGTGATGTCGTGGTTAATCAACCCGTTATGTCGTGGTTAACTGGCCCGCTACCCCCTGATTAACCGGCGCGTTTTCTCGTTAACCGACCCGTTATCGCGTGGTTAATCGACCCGTGATGTCGTGGCTAACGGGCCCGTTATGTCGTGGTTAATATACTTCTGCTGCCGTTGTCCTAACTGTATGACACTTTGTTTTGTAAACGCGTTGACTAATTAACTGCTGTAACGAAGTCGTTGGCACATTCTTCTAGTTCTGTAACTGTCGTGCAAAATTGTCACATACATAAACTTTCTATATATATTATCACATTTGGCTTTATCAATCGTTGTAATCGTTGTAGTTATTAAATGGTTTGATTTGCCCGTAGTATTGTAATTACATTGCATGTTGTTGTAATAAAAAAAATGCATTTTTCTGTCTTTGCTTTGAATAATCAACTTAGGTTTTTTATTACAGTTACGCAACTTTAATTTGAGTATACTAATTAAAACACGTAAATTTAAGCACATATGAAATGATTATGCAATCAATTCGTGGAACACATTTTATGTATTAATTATTACAATCACTTTGGAATGTTTCTGAATAAAATTGTTTTCACGACTTGCTATTTCTCTTAAGATGTGTATGCTGATGTTGCCAGTTAAGCTGGACTGGGCTCTGTATCGTCGCTTGCCAGTTAATTAGCTGTATATATATATGTCCTCTGTTTCGTCGCTTGCCGAGGAAGCTGGTCTCCATCTTTCACCGGTCAAAAATAAAACTGAGTCTCTCCTAAACCAGACCATTTGTTTGTTATAGCAAAGGCTTTGAGCATAATTTCTATTTTTTGGACGTGGATGAGCTGCAATATACATTATTCGCCTCTTTACTGATGTTGTTTATATTTAGGCTTACCTGTAGAACGAGTCGTGAGAGGGAGCCAGGGCGGGGCGAGAGTATATATTACGAGCTGGGCGAGAGTAGATTGCGAGCGGGGCAGTTCTCGCTTAGCTCTCAGAACACATTGGCCACTGTTATATTTGACAAAGGTATTTGGCTGTTTTTTGAAGTGACAGCCCGTGACTCTGTACACACCAATGTTTGTCCTTGACGCCTGTGCACATTTTATGACGTTAAAGTTTACCTTTACATAAGATTAGATTTTTCATATACATAGGAGCCCGTACCTCGATTATACATACACCTAACCATCTGCATCCACCCTAGCCCTGGTACATACCTCCCTGACTACGCGCGTAAACAGAGCAAGGCTCTCCCATTCTGAACAACAACCTTATATATACCTTATAAGCTCGCCTTACAAATATTATAACAGATCGGTCGTGGGAAGAGCCGCAGAGGGGGTATCATGGAACAGCCTTAGAGATGGACGTGCAAAGCGGCATTATGTCATCTTACGTTTCATCAACTACTCACAGGTGAGCTGTGATCGCATCCCGGCGATAAGTTGCACAATCCTTGTTTTATGATTTTCTCCGATCTGACTGATGCGATTGTTGATTTGAGAAGTTAGTAGTGCAAAAGCATAATCTGAATTAATTCTTTCTTTTATGTGAATTAAAACGAAACGCCAACCAGAATTGTATATTGCCAGTAGAGTTTATATTGGGGCCTGTGAGGGGGTGGGGCGGTAGGAGTTTAGTTGACATGAATTCTAAGCTGGGTACAATAAAACCCTTGGGATGATGAAGTGACGGGTAAAAAATATCCCAAACACACTCCGGAGTGTTTGATCCCCAAACTCTTGTCAGATAGGCCTTCGCTACCCCGATGAGGGCAAGGCTTCAACAGCGAATTCACTTATTTACTTTAATCACGTAGTAGTGAATCTGCCATTTTTTCTTTGTTGCATCGCCCGTAATTATTTATAGACACATTTCTTATTAACGCTAGGTATTGACACAAAGGAACCGGGTCAGCCATTATCCCTAGGATATATCGGTCACACCGCGAACAGATACCCCCTGCGTGGGAGTTGACTATAGGGTGTGTGTGACGTCGGCTGTGTCAAGAGAACAGACTGTGGGCCTTGACACTGACCCATCCCTCTCAGAACACCCCTCCGTACCCTACTCCGCAGGCACGAATTCTCCGGACCAGGGTAAATAAACAAGACAAACTTGGAGCCCCCGCGCCCACCCTTAGAGTACACAACAGGACAACATGAGTACTTCACCGGCCCGCATTCCATATTTGTTTTTTCATACCTAGACACAGTTGTGTAAAAACCTGGACAGGAGGGCAAGAGTATGTGATATTGCTTCTTTTCTTGGAAGCAAATTTGGCATATAGCGCGCCGGTTCCTAGAGAAAAGAAATGCTTGAGTCTGTCATGGTATCGCTGGACCTCAGGGAAAGGGATATCTGATTGTTGCGGGACTGATGTGGTGGCTGTCTGAGGAACTCAGGACCTGAGGACACGTAGATGGTTAGCTGGTGGTCCACTGACAACATGGGTTCCATCAGGAATCAGACCGTCGTCCTAATAGGTCTCCTCGTATGTCTCATGTGGCCACATCAGTACGGTAAGTCAGGGGATATCTGTCAGTCAGTTCTATTAATGCTTACACCATGCGTAATGCAAGCATCTCCGTGACACTAATATAGGGTCCTGTGGCCACATCAGTACGGTAAGTCAGGGGACCTTTCTGTCAGTCTGTTCTATTAATGCTTACACCATGCGTAATGTAAGCATCTCTCTGACATTAATATATGGTGGACAGTATGATGCACTAAGCATAATCTAAATAGATTGAACCGATCAACCGTTTGATCATATTTATTATTTATTACATTTATTCCTATGGGTATGTATTTATATTTGAAATTGATAATATTTACTTTTAAGTAGAAGCTATATTTCTGGCTAATGGGCATGCACGGAATTAGAAATACATATTATATAACATAAATCCAAGAAATTGAAGTCGCCGGTTTACTACATCAGTGGGCATTAGAATGATACGGTAGAATGATGGTGTGTAGAAGCTAGATGCCGTTACTATATATATCTAGCAATTCCATTCTAAATGAATTCGCGATCTCTGCCGTTTATCTGATGGCAAGAAGGTCCCGACCATGATCTCAGCAGTACACAATGAAGACCCATACACAGCACTGTGTTATAAATAGAGAGGGGTGATAGTTGACAGTGTGCCGTTCCAGTCAAACGCCATGTTGACCTTGGACTGAGCATAAATCGACCACAGGGGTCTAACAGCAAATATTGTCATACGAACTTGGGATCGAATCACTAAAGAATGACGAGCTCGTAGCCTTAGCTTTTACATGATACGTTAACGACTGGTCGTACATTTACGAGCGATGGACAAAACTATTATACAACCATGACTAAGGTGCAGTCATCCTCCCACAATGGCTTCTCAGCCAATATTATCCAAATGAATATTTTTATGATCAATTTGATATTTTTCATCCCTTTTTGGTCCTGCAAAACACGACTTAAATTTACGAACCGTTGAGAGACTTTGTGCACTATCGGTCCGGGATGCAGCGGCCATGACACTATTTGGTAACAAGTTAGGTCACCGAATTGTGAAACAATCGGTATATTATCCTGTTTGATATCCTATTATCAGATAACCTTATCGCGGGTGAGCTTTCCACTATAATTGAGGTATTTGTACCCACATGAAGATAACAATATAATCAGGTTTTGTATCGGTTTACGTGGAGGTCGATCTATAGGGTGGATCTCAGTGGAACACTTTTATTTAAGGTGCCAGAAACGATACATCAGGTACATAAAACATTTAGTAACGTCATTTCGTGTTTAACTAAAGACTGATAATTCCCGCGGGGGCGGGGGTGGGGGGCGGCCGCGGATATTATAAAACTTGCGACCGGGAGGGGTGGGGGGGGGGCTTTCATAATGTGTGTTCATAGAGCGGGTTGCCGCAAAAAATACCCTTTCCGAGCGGATTTTGGCGGTAAAACGCCCCGACTGAGCGGATTTTGACGGTGAAAAAACGGGGGTGGGGCGGTAAAGCCCCGGACCCCTTCTCCAAACCAAGCAATGTATTAAGTACCCTCCCCCCTCCCCCCCCCCGGATGATAATTACTATAAAAACGCATTTGTGTTTTTCTCCCAACACACACATACACATCCCAGAATCCATCCAAAAACCGAATCTCTGGCTTGGCTGTGTTATTCGTTATGGAATTTGAGAGTAACAGTTGTGACCACATACCGCATTGTCTTCCAGGCGTGCTTGGCAAGGGGGGCGGCTGCCCTTACTACCGACTCTACACCGTGGAGGAGTGTGCCGGGCGATCCCTGTGCCTGACAGATGAAGACTGCCCAGCCAATGACAAGTGTTGCTTTAGTTACTGCGGAGCTACATGCTCTACGCCACGTGAGTTGTGGTGTGCGAAAGACAGTCAAATGACAACCTATAGTCTACCTGTTTCTTTAAGAAATTATCTTTCTCTGGTGTTCTGAAAACTAAGCTGAGCGTGTAAGTTGCCATTGTTAATGAAAACCGGTCCAGATAGCTAGATATATCGATGTATATATATTATGAGAAACATAGAGACATAGGCCTATAATTAGATAGATTAATACATAGATTGACATATCGCGAGATTGATAGATATAGATAGATACATAGATAAATGAAAAAATAGATAGATAAATAAGATATATTTATCATATATAAAAAGGATCTAACTATATTGGTTATTGCTGTATTGGTTTATTTTACCCCCATACCGAACCTTTGGGATGTTCATTCTCGGCGCAGTGATCTCCAAGTCCGGCCACTGTCCGGATCTGACCACTGTTCTGGACACCTGTGAGCGGCGTCAGGATACATGTTCCTCCGACGACAACTGTCCGGACAGCCGCAAATGCTGCTACACCGAGTGCGGCAGGATTTGCCTGACACCCGGTAAGCATCTCATTCTACCATCAACCACGTTATGTGACAGCGGTTATAGCTGGCCATAACTGGCCAAACCTGGCTATAGCTGGCCATAGCTGGCTACAGTTGGCCATAGCTGGCTATAGCTGGCCATACTTGGCCAAAGCTGGCTATAGCTAGTCATAGCTGGCCATAGCTGGCTATAGCTGGCCATAGTTGGCCATAGCTGGCTATAGCTGGTCATAGCTGGCCATAGTTGGCCATAGCTGGCCACAGCTGGTCATATCCAGCTATAGCTGGCTATAGCTGGCTTTATATACGTGGCCATATCTGGCTATAGCTGACCATAGCTGGCTATAGCTGGCCATAGCTGGCTATAGCTGGCCATAGCTGGCTATAACTGGCCATAGTTGGCCATAGCTGGCTAAAGCTGGCTTTATATACGTGGCCATAGCTGGCTATAGCTGACCATAGCTGGCTATAACTGGCCATAGTTGGCCATAGCTGGCTAAAGCTGGCCACAGCTGGCTGGTCAGCTGGCCATAGGTGGCTATAGCTGGCTGGTCAGCTGGCCATAGCTGGCTATAGCTGGTCATAGCTGGCCATAGCTGGCCATGTCTGGCATAAGCTGACCGAAACTGGCTATAGCTGGCCATAGCTGGCTATAGCTGGCTTTAGATGGCCATAGATGGCCATGGCTGGCCATAGCTGGCCATGGCTGGCATTAGCTAAACGAAACTAGTTATAGCTGGCGATAGCTTGCCATAGATGGCATTAGCTGAGTCTCCTAAATATAATATTGTATGTTTGATAGTTATTGATGAACCAGGAATGTTATTGATGTTTAATATTGTTATATTATTAATATTGAATATGGTTATACTATTAATATTGAATATGGTTATATTATTAACATTGAATATGGTTATATTATTAATAGTGAATATGGCTATATTATTAATATTGAATATGGTTATAATATTAATATTGAACATGGTTATATTATTAATATTGAATATCGTTCCATTATTAATATGGATGTCATGATAACAACAATCCTAATTGCAATGATTACAGCGGTGATTAAGCGCGGTGTGTGCCCCTTGGTGTTCCCGTACGACCAAGTCATGTGTGAGAGCCATAGCAACGGGTGTTCGCACGATGGCCAGTGTCCAGGCGGCCATAGCAACGGGTGCTCGCACGACGGCCAGTGTCCAGGCGGCGAGATCTGCTGTCACACGGCATGTGGCAGGCAGTGCTCCCACCCAGGTATGTCACACGGCCTGCGGCAGGCAGTGCTCACACCCAGGTATGTCACACGGCCTGTGGCAGGCAGTGCTCTCACCCAGGTATGTCACACGGCCTGCCGCAGGCAGTGCTCCCACCCAGGTATGTCACACAGCCTGTGGCAGGCAGTACTCACACCCAGGTATGTCACCCGGCCTGTGGCAGGCAGTGCTCCCACCCAGGTATGTCACCAGGCCTGTGGCAGACAGTGCTCCCACCCAGGTATGTCACACGGGCTGCGGCAGGCAGTGCTCCCACCCAGGTATGTCACCAGGCCTGTGGCAGACAGTGCTCCCACCCAGGTATGTCACACGGGCTGCGGCAGGCAGTGCTCCCACCCAGGTATGTCACACGGCCTGCGGCAGGCAGTGCTCTCACCCAGGTATGTCACCAGGCCTGTGGCAGACAGTGCTCCCACCCAGGTATGTCACACGGGCTGCGGCAGGCAGTGCTCCCACCCAGGTATGTCACACGGCCTGCGGCAGGCAGTGCTCTCACCCAGGTATGTCACACGGCCTGCAGCAGGCAGTGCTCCCAACCAGGTATGTCACACGGCCTGCGGCAGGCAGTGCTCCCACCCAGGTATGTCACACGGGCTGCGGCAGGCAGTGCTCCTACCCAGGTATGTCACAAGGCCTGTGGCAGGCAGTGCTCCCAACCAGGTATATCACACGGCCTGCGGCAGGCAGTGCTCCCACCCAGGTATGTCACACGGGCTGCGGCAGGCAGTGATCTCACCCAGGTATGTCACACGTCCTGCGGCAGGCAGTGCTCCCACCCAGGTATGTCACACGGCCTGCGGCAGGCAGTGCTCCCACTCAGGTATGTCACACGGCCTGCGGCAGGCAGTGTTCACACCCGGGTATGTCACACGGCCTGCGGCAGGCAGTGCTCCCACCCAGGTATGTCACACGGCCTGCGGCAGGCAGTGCTCTCACCCAGGTATGTCACACGGCCTGCGGCAGGCAGTGCTCCCAACCAGGTATGTCACACGGCCTGCGGCAGTGAGGTGCTCCCACCCAGGTATGTCACAAGGCCTGTGGCAGGCAGTGCTCCCAACCAGGTATATCACACGGCCTGTGGCAGGCAGTGCTCCCACCCAGGTATGTCACACGGCCTGCGGCAGGCAGTGATCTCACCCAGGTATGTCACACGTCCTGCGGCAGGCAGTGCTCCCACCCAGGTATGTCACACGGCCTGCGGCAGGCAGTGCTCCCACCCAGGTATGTCACACGGCCTGCGGCAGGCAGTGTTCACACCCGGGTATGTCACACGGCTTGCGGCAGGCAGTGCTCCCACCCAGGTATGTCACACGGCCTGCGGCAGGCAGTGCTCCCATCCAGGTATGTCACACGGCCTGCGGCAGGCAGTGCTCCTACCCAGGTATGTCACACGGCCTGCGGCAGGCAGCGCTCCCAGCCAGGTATGTCACACGGCCTGTGGCAGGCAGTGCTCCCACCCAGGTATGTCACACGGCCTGTGGCAGGCAGTGCTCCCACCCAGGTATGTCACACGGCCTGCGGCAGGCAGTGCTCCCACCCAGGTATGTCACACGGCCTGCGACAGGCAGTGCTCCCACCCAGGTATGTCACACGGCCTGCGGCAGGCAGCGCTCCCAGCCAGGTATGTCACACGGCCTGTGGCAGGCAGTGCTTCCACCCAGGTATGTCACACGGCCTGCGGCAGGCAGCGCTCCCAGCCAGGTATGTCACACGGCCTGCGGCAGGCAGTGCTCACACCCACGTATGTCACACGGCCTGCGGCAGGCAGTGCTCCTACCCAGGTATGTCACACGGCCTGCTGCAGGCAGTGCTCCCACCCAGGTATGTCACACGGCCTGCGGCAGGCAGTGCTCTCACCCAGGTATGTCACACGGCCTGTGGCAGGCAGTGCTCCCACCCAGGTATGTCACACGGCCTGCGGCAGGCAGTGCTCCCACCCAGGTATGTCACACGGCCTGCGGCGGGCAGTGCTCTCACCCAGGTATGTTTCAGCCTGGGATATAGTGCTCCCACCCAGGTATGTCACACGGCCTGCGGCAGGCAGTGCTCCCACCCAGGTATGTTTCAGCCTGGGATATAGTGCTCCCACCCAGGTATGTCACACGGCCATGCGGCAGGCAGGGCTCCCACCCAGGCATGTTTCAGCCTGGGATATAGTGCTCCCACCCAGGTATGTCACACGGCCTGCGGCAGGCAGTGCTCCCACCCAGGTATGTCACACGGCCTGCGGCAGGCCGTTCTCTCACCCAGGTATGTCACACGGCCTGTGGAAGGCAGTGCTCCCACCCAGGTATGTCACACGGCCTGCGGCAGGCAGTGCTCTCACCCAGGTATGTCACCCGGCCTGCGGCAGGCAGTGCTTCCACCCAGGTATGTCACACGGCCTGCGGCAGGCAGTGCTCACACCCAGGTATGTCACACGGCCTGCGGCTGGCGGTGCTCACACCCAGGTATGTCTCAGGACGGCATTTAGTACTCCCAACCAGGTATGCCTCAGCCTGGGATATAGTGCTACAACCCAGGTATGTCACGGCATGGGATATAGTGCTCTCAGCCAGGTATATGTCTCAGCCTGGGATATAGTGCTCTCACCCAGGTATGTCTCAGCCTTACCAGAGCTGGCCTAAAGTGCGAGCCTGTGAGTGATGAAGTGGCCTGTCGTAAGTCTCAGCCTGGGATATAGTGCTCTCACCCAGGTATGTCTCAGCCTTACCAGAGCTGGCCTAAAGTGCGAGCCTGTGAGTGGTGAAGTGGCCTGTCGTAAGTCTCAGCCTGGGATATAGTCCTCTCACCCAGGTATGTCTCAGCCTGGGATATAGTGCTCTCACCCAGGTATGTCTCAGCCTGAGATATAGTGCTCCCACCCAGGTATGTCTCAGCCTGTGATATAGTGCTCCCACCCAGGTATGTCTCAGCCTGGGATATAGTGCTCTCACCCAGGTATGTCTCAGCCTGGGATATAGTGCTCTCACCCAGGTATGTCTCAGCCTGGGATATAGTGCTCCCACCCAGGTATGTCTCAGCCTGTGATATAGTGCTCCCACCCAGGTAGGTCTCAGCCTTTGATATAGTGCTCCCACCCAGGTATGTCTCAGCCTGCGATATAGTGCTCTCACTCACGTATGCCTGTGCCAGTCTGCCATATAGCACTCCTCCACCCCCCCCCCCCCCCCATCCACCTGACGCAATAGCGGTCGTTAGTTTCCCATCCATATCCAGGACACTGGCTGTAACATACATAGATTTGCTGAGGTCTGCACGTATTGAATCCTGCGCTACTGAGTATAGTATAACATCGCCAGTACGTGCATAACGCCTATGATGGTGACATTGCAGCGATCCTGCGGCTTGGTTCATGTCCCGCGTCTAACCTCTACGACGCCATTCTCGAGCGCGTTATGAGAGTGCTGGACGGCGGAGCGCCTCTACCGGCAGTCAACCTCTGTCGGAGCGACGCCGACTGCAGCGAACCCCAGAAGTGTTGCTACTCCGGCACCGGCAGAGTCTGTGCGGACCCCTCCAGTGAACCGGCCATTTACAGTAAGTTCATCGGCAGTGTCTGGTCATGTTCAGGGTCAGTGCGACGGGGCCATGTAGCCCCAGCCCTGATACATATGGCTCTCATAGGCGCTGGTACCCGACGCGCGAGAGATACGGCGTCGGGTACCATACAGCGCCTATATGAGCAGCCATGGCAGCCAAGGCAAATCCGATACAAGGCCAAAAACCTGAAATATACTGGAGGAGAGAGAAGGACTCTGGTAGCGTCATAGAGGGGTGATCCGATTTCTCGGCTTGCGCGTCCATTTGGAAGCCTGTCATTTACCGTAATACAATGTAGTTTAGCCGGTGGCGGCGGTGCGAACACCCCTTACGAAGGTTGTGCGATTATCTAGCGTTCCTCTAGTTAAACAGCAAGCCATAACAATCAGCGACCATAAATTACCCTTTGGGGTAATCGCGAGACGGAAGGCCGTGGTCACTGCTGTGGCGCAACGAAAAAACAAATTGGATTTTGAGCGTGCATAGAATTTCCCAAAGTATGTCGTGGTTATTCACTCAACGAATAATCTGCCATAGATGTGGGGGGAGGGGGGGGGGGGGGGGGAGGGGGGCAAGGGGTATATCCGTTCCTCGGGAATGGGCTTTTTATTTTGCCGTGAACTGGGAATGAGGAAAATAATTCTTCGTGAACTGGGAATGGGGTATTAGCCGACCACCGTGATCAAGGATTTTCTTCAATCGTGAACTGGGAATTTTAATAAGAAATAAACGTGAATCGGGAAATCTTCAATTTAGCATCATGTATCCGCCCTTTCTTTGTATGCGGGGAGTTCTCCTTTTATTTAATCGTGACATGGGAATAAGGACATTTATTCTTCATGATCTGGGAACCCGACCCCCCTTGCCCCCCCCCCCTCCAGATGTGGAGATAAGTAAATGTCATGGCATATTTTGAACAGAGCGTCACGAGAACGTCACACGGCAGTATTAATGTGGAGCAATACAGGGGCGGATCTAGGAATTTGCCAAGGGGGTGGTGGTTGCTCTCTGAAACTTCCGACCGAGGAGTGTGCGCTCTGAAAAACTTCCGACCGGGGGGGGGGGGGGGGGCAGGGCGTGCTCAGAGAAGCCGACTTTAACCAGTGTATGTTCAGGTTCCCAAGGGGGCTGTTTCTCTCTGAAAACTTGCGACCGGGGGGGGGGTGGAGAACCCGACCCGACTTTAACAGTGTATGTTCAGGTTCCCAAGGGGGGGGGGGTGGTTGCAACCCCCTAACCCCCCCTCCCCTAGATCCCCCACTGTTATTACATGTCTTAAGAGACAGAGTGGTAGTTGAGTTATGTCTGGTGGTCGCTTCCCTAAACATACCATGTTTCTAGTGTTACGTACACCTCATAAATGGGAGTCTTAAAGGAATATCATTCGATTTTCAGCTCCAGAAATGCAGGACCTCATATTGCGTTACATTGAGATGACCAAATATACCATGGAGTGAACCCTTATCCTTCGTTACATTGAGAGGACCAAAGATAACATGGAGTGAACCCTGATCCTTCGTTACATTGAGATGACCACAGATACCATGGAGTGAACCCTGATCCTTCGTTACATTGAGATGACCAAAGTTACCATGGAGTGAACCCTTATCCTTCGTTGCACAAAGGATATGACCAAAGATACCATGGAGTGAACCCTGATCTTTCGTTGCACAATGGATATGACCAAAGATACCATGGGGTCAAGCCTGATCCTACGTTACACAACGGAGATGACCAAAAAAAGCATTTAGTTAAATTTCATTTTTCTTTCAACCACGTTGCCTCGCCAACAGATGAACGCAAATACCGAAATAAACACACCCCCGCACATTACCCAATTATTATTCGCATAAATAGATATATACCAAATCTTGCGATTAAATTACCGCTCTATAAATTAAAATATCCGCTCTATAAGGGTATATCTTTTTCATAATAAATGATGACTAACTCTCTCAGGCATCAAGGCGCACCCGCGGAAACCCCCCACCAGATTTGAATAATACTGCCCCTCCCCCCCCCCCCCGCTCCCGGGGACTTGTACTTACCATAGGACGAAGTCTCACAGATAGCGCATAGGCTTGTTTCTGTCAAAAGTAGCATTACTTTGATTTTGCTGAAAAACTAATGTCTATAAATGTATTGTTGTTCCAAATGTTCCATTTTACACTTTCTTCACGCGAAATAAAGTTATAACCCAAAAGCCGCGTGTTCCGGCTTTGATATCAACAGTCGGTAACATTCTGATCTTTGTCATCTTGTGCATCTATGACGAACATCCTTGATACGTAGGCACAGTCACGTGTGTAACCCACAGCCGCGTCTGCCGCCTGCACACATACATACCATTTAAACAGTGTGTGTTACACTAAAATCCATTTATTTTTTCTGTACCGATTTCGTTGTGAGAAACGCCATATCATAACGGGAAAACAAAAACAAGCAAGTGTTTGCCAACTAAGATTCTGACTTTGATGACCAAAGCTCATTGCCTTGAGCTCCACGAAAAGACAACTCAGCAAGTTCTACAAATGTACTCTTAAGTGCACTTTTTGCATAGCAGAGGTAGAAGCGTTCGAACGTTTATTACAGAACTGTGCTGAAGTTAAAGTGGGTGTCCAACCTTATCCAATCGCGATCTGCATCGAAAGATTACATCTTAAAATTAACTTGACGGGTGTTAACGCTTCGTTTCGGCCGACTGGTAAGGAGAAAAGAATTAGGACAACCCACCCCCAACAATGTCGAGCAGCGCGCCATTTTGCCGGAGCAAGTTACGTATATTGCGATCCTTCATGTGGCGCCGTAAAAACTGGACGTTATGTCGCAGAGGGAACTCTTCATGGTGGAGGTACCCTTCAGGGGAAACGCGTGAAACGAGAGATCACAGCCGCGATTTATGGATGAATCGCAGCTATTTCTATTTGCGAGGATCACGCGCTCTTGTTTTGCGCCATTTCCGGTTTGAATATAATTAGGTTAAGCGGTGAAATCGTGTCTGGCGGTCACTTCTAAAGAACGGAAAATTCTATAATTTGGAGGATAGACACTTGGATATTACATGTATATGAATCGGCAAATCAGCGTTAGAGGCCAAGCTGGCGGCTTCCTTAACAAGTTATGGTCTGATTATGGTTACCACAGTGTTATCTCTACATGGTAGAAGCTCCGAGCAGATGCCCCCGTTGAGGGCCTGTATAGAAAAATCATTGGTGTCAAGCGGATTCTTCCGCAAAAGAAAGACAGATATGCGTTTAGGCAAACATAATTCTTTATTACCGAATCCTTTACACTCAAATTGTTGCTGCCTGGTAATTATATTGAAAACCCATTGACGAAACTTGCAATATGGACCCCGCTATGTGCTGCTATAGTGTTGTGAAAGCTGAAACTATTGGAATCCACCGTTACTGGTCACCAAGCTATAGCAACGCCATTAGAACATGGCTCGAAACAGAGAAACCATAAAAAATGGGTCGTATAATAGCTACCCAGACAGGAGTCGTACGCAATGTTGGTACAAGGTTTACATACGAGAAAGTTCGCGTTACGGAAATAAGGTAATGAATGGTATGCTTCGTTCATACATGTCTTGAAAGTTTGATACCACACATAAAAAAGAGTAATTTATTGTCAACTTATGCATGATAACAACGAGCAGGTCTTACTTTTTTCGCTATGATCCGCGGAGCGAATTATCGGGCGGCGTTACAAATTTAGCCTTTATCAAAGTGAGGAACCCTCTAATTATTATTTGAGGTTTAATAGGAACATCCTGGGACCTCTAAGCGCCTCTAATGCTTTGTAGAAGGCTCGTCACAAACAGGTTTCGCCCCTCAAGGCGAATCATCTATATGATACAGGTCTTTAAATCGCGAAACCTATGCATGGAAGCTGTCGAGGCAATAAAATGGGGTCGTGCGAATGGGTAGCCACTTACCTCTAGTAACGTCAAGCACATCAATAATAAATACTTTGGACCACAAATGGAGTGAAAACAAGAATATCAATAGGAGAATGCTGGGTTGAGAAGCCAACAGAAAGCACCATTCGTATTGCAAATATGCAAGTTTGGTCTATACACAAAACAGGACGTAATAAAGGACAACAGAAGCGAAGTGATAAGCGTTAAAGGGTTAACTTCTTCAGTCCCCCGAATTCCCAACCAATCACAAAGCGACAGAAAGCATACAAGACAGTTTGTGGGTGTCAGGTACTCAAAGTCCAAAAGAGGGTAACCCCGTGTGCTGGTGTATCACACAAGAAGACAGATGGACACCGCTGTATAATCATACCAGGACCATTATGTCGAGGTACCACGGCCAACAATTTCAGGAGAAACGAATCCAAAGGCGTAAAGTGTAAGTTATACGGGAGCTATACTGAAACAGTAGTCCGCACCAGCATAAATGCAGGACCCAAAACATACAACCCTTTCAATTTAGAACCCATTCGGCGAACCCTGCCACTATCCCATTGCTTTTCCTATTTCAATTATTGCTTCCGGTTAGGTTTTGTCTATGGAATTGCTGCCATATTGATGAGAAATACGCTCGTCGTCAACTTTAATTATAACACCCTAGTGACTTTTCAATTATTCCATAAGATGCCCCCCCCCCACCCCCCCGCCTGCCCTCTCCCAGTCACCCTCATCTGAGCTAAAACACCCAAACAGAGTCTCCCGTCCGGTGTCCCGTAACATTCCTGGGTAAACTACAGCAGACAAACAAGGAACGCGGAACAAACCGGATGAGAAAACACGGAACGAAACGAGACGAGACGGAAACTGCAGCATAACTAGGTCTATGTACACGAGGTAATCGTCAGTTCCTACACCACGCCCTCACTCCCCACCCATCCCACCCCCTGCCACCACCGCATCCATATACATACACCGCCATTTCGAGGGTATAGCGAGGTTGTATATTGCGAGGCCCGAGTCCCAAACGATGAAGTACCAATATACACAGATGCCATACATAGCGTAGGTGTTGATCGTCATTCTTGAACATCCTAAAGTAAACAGCATTTAAGTACCCCTATCGTTTCACAAATATATAACATATCATTTAGTAATAATAAACAAATGATATTATAAACAAAAATAGAAGTCATCCGAAAAAAAAGGCAAGAATATCAACCAAATATTGACCAGAAGATACAAGCGCAGTCGTAAGGTAAGCAAATCGTTCTTTACTCAGCATGTGATGCAATCCCCTAAACCGAAGAGTAAACGAAGAGAAAACAATCTTTCGTAGACTTCCCCATAGAACCGTAACAGCTCGCTACAATGTAGAAGGTTCCCTGACCCTAAATCGTGCTACTACATCGCCCATTGCTATTACTTAGATCTACACCGGTATCGCCATGGCAACCGTCCATGTGCGCATATCTACATTACGCCACCTCATTCTCATTACTGAAGTTGACTTCTGCAAATACTACACACTCGTCCTTGTCAATCCAGGACATGTCACACGTCTGCTGTCATTGCAAAAAATAGATTCTAGTAAATCTCAGTTTTCCTTCCCCTACGAATTCCAGTATAAATATATATATATATATATATATGTATACGAGGTATACATATATGTATAAGTGATATACAAGAGGGTAACGACCAAGGCATAGAGATTGCATTGACATGTCATCAGGTACCAGGACTCGACAGTTCACAGGCAGATCCTCCAGGCCAGATGGAGCTAAGCGGGGTATCCCTAACATGAGTGAGTTCTCATCATACCAAGCACAACAATCGTGGACAAATCAAGGGTTACAGCCGGCCAGAAAATGTCTCCACAAAAAGTCGGCGGAGGTGTGGTTGCCATGATAACCCAACCACAAAGCTCATTCCGTGGTTGTTTGTCACATGACACGTCACATGGTATCGATGAGTCACCACAGCAGGGCGGTAATCACCATGGTAACGCGGACGCTGGAGTGAGTCGCGGCGCTGGTGTAGGTGAGAGAGGCGCTAACGGGTGCCGGGGTCATGACCCCAGAGCGGTGTCCATGTCCTCCCCCTCCTCCCCGTCATCCTCCTCAAACTTCCGCTTCAGGACACCTGGCGAGTAACACGAACACCGCAACGGTTACAACACGGAGAATGAGTTACTTACAGCTGAGCGAACATCTCTTCTAAATTAGACTATGTGAACGTAATTTGAGGTCATGAGGTACATGAAATATATACATGTGGAGAAATGCATATCTGGCGTTTTATGTTAAAATGTTATCTTAATTCACAGTGCATCACGAGAAGCAACAGCTTACGGTAAATTGAGGCTCTCTAGACAGGAAGCGATCACATTAAAACTTACACTTCTCCTGCGAACTTTCGCCATTTTCCAGTGTCAATTTGGCTCTGTAGATTGGCTCGTACTCCTGAAACACACACCCAGATGGAGGCATACAATGGTGCATATTCTCCCCATGGTTAATACCATAGTTCCGCTGGCGACAGAATAAAAACCCGATCGCAAATTGCCCCGTTAAAACTAAGTCACAGAAGAACGCGTCTATTACGGTCTATCTATGAAAATAGTCAACGATGAAGACTGGCTATCATACAACAGTTGCGTTATACAGCGCAGTAGCTTTGGGACTGATTTATTTGAAGCATAATGTGGGCTCTGTAGATGTGACTAGACACAGGCGGTGTACACACACCTGGAGCTGCCTGGCGAAACCTTCGTTGGGGTTGATGCAGAACCGTCGCTGCTGCACGTAAGCCAGGGCGTCTCTGCGACGTGGAAACAGGACACAGTTACTATCAGACCGGCTTTGATGAATGGATCGGCAGTAGAAGTGGTTTGCCGCCCCATTTTTTGGTACAGTGAACAAGCAAACTATCCAATCATCGATAATTTATCTACAGTTGATTTTACGGAAGGACCAGTTATTATTGAAATTTATTAGGGTGAACATTAACATGAAATCGTTAGCGGTAATCATATGCAAATACCGTGAAATAAGAAAGGTGTCGATCAGAGCGGATGAATAAGAAACACATCAAAGTATTGAACTTGGAATATATTAAAATACACACCGATAACATATCCCAAATTTCTCCATGATGTAGGCTATGACTAAAGCCGCACTGTGGAATAAAAGAAAACGTTCATTCATTAAGATGGGAGCTTTATTCAAATATGAGTTGTCATTCATGAACAGCTAATAATCCGTATTCATTAACCGGTAATAATCAATATTCATTCACCGGTAATAATCAGTATTGTCTAGTAATAATACAAAATGGTGCAGGTTGTGTTACCAGCCACACAAGCTGATGGCTCTCTAATACCACAGTGTACAGCTTAACGCCATAGCAATTTCAGAGTTGTATATCTGCAAATGGCTCGCGATAGTTAAAGCTAGTAAAAGAAATAGATGGCAGAGCTGCATGAATTAATCTTCAGTAGTCGTAGAATTACAAATTATGATGGAGGATCTTTCAGAGAATATTGTATTGGTCAGGGCTCGAAGGGAAGACTACGCTCAATGTAATGGTCCTATACTGTACGGGCTGAACTAACTGGGCTTAATAGTGATTGGTCGCAGTTGACCGCGACTCCATCAGAACTCACCAAGCCCTTAATTCCTGCCAAATTTGTTATAATAGCATTTACCCAATATTTTCTATTTTACAGTATTTTGAAGGGAAATCATGCATTTAGTTGCTTAGTGTACATAATTTTTGTATGCAAATTAATAACAGGGCATATTGTAAAGCCACTGTTGGGGCCAAACTGTTACATATCGTATGAGAAAGTGTGTACTACGTCATCAAAAGTAGGGCAGCGCTGTCGTTTTTTGCCTTTTTCAATACTAAAACCTATCTATTTCGATAATAGTCAGAAAATGCGTCCAAGACGTTCGTTTTGAAAATCATAATGTCGGTGCATAATGGCTGTATGAGCAACTTTAACTGTTAGACAATTTCGAGGGCATGCAGTGCTTACCTGCGCGACATACCAGCGTTTCCATGAACCAACGCCTTGCCTGAAGCAATAAAAAGGGTTAAATCACGAAACCTCGAACTACAAGCACACGCCGTCAGAATAGCTAAGGGCTGCACAATGCCTTTTGTTTAGGGTAAAACATGTATACATCTCCATAGATACAATACAATGTACTACAATCAATATAGATATTTAGTAGATTTAAATGCGTGCAGTAACAACCTGAAACTAACCTCCATTGTTCAAGCAATCATCAAGAAACTCTTTCACCTGCAGTGCAAAAGAATGAAAAGCGAGTTAGAATGTCATACATGATATAAACACATATCTGTTTTTCTAAGATGCTTGTGGCAGCGATAATAAGGTTCTAAACCAGTGCCTTCATAACGCACTATTTCCTATTGCCGCGACCGCTACAAAACGGGACATAGATCTCGTAATAGGACAATAAATCCAAACAGCAAAGCTAGCAAATAGGTAACCCAGCAGCATAGCATGGCTTCAAATTCGTACTCATTTGTTATTCTCTTAAACTCTTGAACGTCACCTGGCATAATTAAACTCTTAAAAGTTACCTGGCATAATTAAACTCTTAAAAGTTACCAGGCATAATTAAACTCTTGAAAGTTACCTGGCATAATTAAACACCTCAAAGTTACGTGGTGTAATAAACACATATACTATATAAGCATTCTCAAACTCAGCAAAACAAATAGTATATAAATATGCATCATTTTCATCATGTTACCTTTGGAAAGTGCTTAATGATGTTCTCTGTAGCATTATCAGCAATGTCAAGGACCAAATACCTGAAATAGAAGCATATATTCTGATCACAAATGTACAGCGGCCTGGGCTTTTCATTTGCATATCATATCTTGGGCACATTGTAATGTGCAATCTGTTCAATAGGCACTTCCAAAAAATGTATTATAACGAAATGTTCCTGAAATAAACTAGTTATTTATCTAACCACATCATAATACATAAAAGTACATACCAATTATTATTCATGAATTTAAAAATCTTGCCATCATTTTTTATATTCTAAAGCATTCCAGTATATTGATAGCACAAATAAGTATACATAGTAGTAGTAATAATGTATTTATATTTGAGGCCTACAGGCCTGAGGTAGCAAATTAACACATACATACAATCAGTCAGTTATTACTGGCATCGCTGCTTATGTACAAGGACTGTAGCTCTTCTGCTGAATATGCAGAATTAGTATACATAGGACACCCATGGTTACCACTTACTTGAATTTGTCTTGGAAGTTGGGACGAACAAATGATGCCTCAATAGACTGCCTGATGCACACTATGTGAGTGATTTCATTCCGCATGAGAGAAGTTAGCTACATAACAAGTGCAGAAAGTTATTATAATTCACTTTCTCATTCCAGAGGTAGTCTAACATGACATGCACATGCATACATGTAAATGACCAAACATGGTGAGCTATCAATAATGGCGCATATATTTGATTAAAGGCAGTTGCCCCATAAAAAAATGACTCACCTAACATAGAGCATATTATATATGTAACAAGTGGTAATTCTACTCCATTGTATTAATATATTAAAAATGTTAAAAGGAACTACCGGAACTAAGGCATGATTTATCTCATAAACATTGCAATACATGTAGTTGCATTGGGTCCTAAATGTCAGCAAGAACTTTACTGCTCTAAACAAGTAATGATTCTTAAGTATATCTTGATACTTATCTTCCAATGATATATTGAAACTTAGGACCTAGCATAGATTACCTTTGTCTTCATAGCAGCGGCATAGGGTCCTAAATATAAGCCAGGAATAATAGCCTGTAATAAAAAGAAACACAAATATATTTGACACATAAGCAAAACTAATTTTCTTTTATAGTAAAATATGATAAAATATGTTATACATTACAGTGATACAGTTTTACCACAACTATAAATCCAGTGTATACTGCTATACAATAATAGCATATTACCATTGCAATAAGAAATATTTAGTAATATATTCAGCAAACATTGTTACTGTAAAGGTAGTCATGTCATTTCAATAGCAATCACTGGTAAAGCATGTAATCTAGAACTAACCTGCATTTCTCTCCTCCTAGCATACACCCAGTCCTGTAAAAAAAAAAAGATTGTCACACCAATAAAGTGGTCCCTGCATTATACACTCCCTCCATTACGCTAATCTGACTGGTTGTTACAGAGCAGGCGTCTAAGTGTGTATCATTGTTATTCTAACCTTTTGTGTACATATGATATAAGTCGGGCTAAGTATTTGTCAATACATGAACACAATGGCTGGAGGAAAAAGTGAAAGGTTTTAACTTTGGAGCAGCATGTCAATGCTATTTAATGGCACAGTGCCGAGAAACCATAATCAGCATAGCAGCTTTGTTTGACTGAATGAAGATGCTATCATGGATAAGTGAGAGAGAGGAACCAGAGCTGCATCAAAGACTCTGAAGCTGTAGTGCCATTTGAGTGTGTGATGATACTAGAGCGAAAACAGCCAATCTCAGGGCATACCTCTATTATATGACTCCCTCTGTTATACAGTCTTTTCGGGCGGGCAGAACAGACAGGACCACTGTATTGCCAAATGATAAAGCACCAGCGAGAATGTGAAAACTAAAATAATAAAATGTTACTATTTAACGTATTATATTATATATTTTTGATCTATTCTTTTTTTGAACATTTTTTTTTTACATTGAAGATCTTGACTGTGGGAATAAGAGAATAATATTTTGTAGCTCTCTTTGAGATGATGAAATACCATCTTGTCGATCACAAGCTGATATAGATTACCAGTATAGTCCACTTTGAACATGTTGCATTCATCCTGTCTGGTAAAGTCCTACAAAATACCTGCAAGTCACTTGAGAAGCATGGCTAACTTGTTTATATAGAACAACTACATAAAGCATAAAATACTGCTGTAATGTATGTTGTATTTCAACCTATAAGTCATCTTGCACTAACTAATGATATACTGGCCCCATGTGATTTTAAACTTCAGTGCAGTCAGGGCTGCTTAATGGAAAAACATCTATTGATTTTGAAATTGATTATTACTGACAGAAGTCTAAAGACTGTCAGTTTGGGGCTTGCATGGGGCTCCCACGAGCGTCCTATTAAAGCCATCGCTCTATGCTTGCTGTTGTGGAAGGATAGTAGTAGGATGAGCCATTAACTATAAGCACGGCGACATAGCTCTGTAACTTCTTGGTATATAGTCGAACGCGTTTAACATGGGACCCTATGGAGATAATCAAACTTCCTTCAATATGACGTACTTCCGTTTGAGCGATCTCACTTTGCTTTACCACGGTGCGAGATGTGGACGAGCACAAGAGACTCAGGGTAGGTTGACGGGAAACGCGTGTCTCAGTTGCGTATCCATGGAAACCGAAGATTTTCCCAATGATAAAGTATACAAATTCCCTCTAACTTAGAAAATTCGTCAAAAATCGGAAAAACTAGCTAGACCTCTGATCTTTGCGTACAATGGTAGGGAAGATATGTCTCCAGATTACTATTGGCAGAAAAGCATTATTATCCTTTACAACTTAGCTGCAGAGTCCTTTTTTCGTCTGCTCGTTTTTCATTTACCCATAATGATGAAGAATAGCAATTTTCGGTAATTAGGCGAAGATATATCTGAAGGACAAACAGTCCTACCGCCGTTCTAATCAACGTTTTGGATTGAGGGCACAAATGTTTGTGTTTAGATATTTGAACGTTGCCGTGCGTCATGCCATGACGTCACCATGACGTCATAATTTTATAACCTCTATTACTCGACTATTATACCTCATAGCGACTACCGGTTGATTTGGCGCTGTACCTTATATCCACGCACAAATGTTGCCGTGCGTATCTTTTTCTGCGGTACCGAAACGTGTGCGTCAAAAATGACGTCGAAGTTTACGTTACCCGACGAAATTGTGAAATCGTTTCATTTTCACCTATTTAATCACTAAGTAATATCACTATAAGTTCATGAGTATGTAACGTCAAATGCTAGAAGCCAATTTGGTAAGCGTCAGTGACGTCATGTGACGTCGCGATGACGTTTCATGGCAACGGAACTGAGCCCAATGATAAAGTATAGAGATTCTGGCCAAATAAGAAAATTTGTCAAAAATCAGGAAAGCAAGTTAGAGCTGCGATTGTTACGGTACTTAGTAGGGCTGAACTATACATGAACATACCTGTGCTCACAATTGACGTATTGCCCTTACCCTGGGCACCATGGCGCCGCACAAAGGGGACCCCCCTGACTCGGTCGCCAATGATGAGAGAATGGGAAAATGGACTCAAGGCACTTTCGATTCTCTCAGTGTTGCCCCTTGTAGATGCGATTGTGGGCTAAAATGCTCGTTTGTTATTTCAAGCCTCATTGACCGCTACAGGCCCTATTTAGACCAAATAGGATTATAATTTCGCAAATGAATTCTCCTTATCGTCTGTAACAAAATCACTTCTGTCAGTAAGCCTCAGTCTCCGGCTGATTTCGGCTCTTGTTACAATATTAGCCGACAAGTAGCTGTGGCTAACAACAACAGTAATTTTGTGACTGGACCGATATCAGGGCTGACTGCTATAGGCACATTTTTATTTGTGATATCTATTGAGTACTGTCTCAATTACAACCAATGGCAACTATTGATAGGTAATTATCAATCGATACTGAATACTGTCTCAATTACAACTAATAGCAACTATTGCGCGATAATTTGATAATGCTTTACACACTCTGTTCTCTCTATCTCTGTATTTCTTCATATGTAATATTACTTCAGATATTAGAGATATCCTATACCAGAAAAATAACTATAATTGAGCAGTGTTTATTTGATAATTTCTCAAATAGAATAAAATAAATATTGGTAAAATAAGGGTAAACAGTTATTGTGAAGTTCAAGTTTAATCCTGCATCTGTATAAGATATCAATAGTGAAACACTTACAGCGCCAACCTACTTGACCAATATTTCACCTCTTATTTAAATTATTATAACTTTGCCATCACTTCAGTCAAAATATAGAAACACAATTTACAAACTGAACTAAGAACTTAAAAACTTATATAAACAGAACAAAATGGATAGGACTGCCAGACTTCCCCTCCTCACTGGCCACAGAGAAGTAAAGTAAAATATAGGGCCTAGACTAAATTACCCCTATAGTTTCAGGGGTATATAAGTAGGTATTGTAACATGCTCCACCACGATTAAGCACCATTTGGTATAATATATTAAGATAAAATCTGGATGGATTAGTCAAAGAGGTAAACTATTGCAAACAGAAATTTATGGTACAGTTTATGGTGAGTAAGAGCAGTTTTGCATCCTAATAGTGAGCTCTAGCGAGCTATTATGGTAACGTATACAAAAAAAAAATACAAAAAAAAAGAAGAAAGAAGAAGAAAAAGAAAGAAGAAGAAAGAAGAAGACTTAAAGTCGTTGATTTGTTGACGTCTACTTGTCAGTATGTTTTGTTGAGATTGAAGGTTGGTATTTTGATATAAAACCATCTTGACAGCTTTGGACTAAAGTTTTAGTCCAAGCTAAAACAAGTCAGATAAAGTCTGCATGTTTACCTGTTTTAGCCATAGATTAGCCTGAATGCTCAGACGGTACAGTCTTGACACTTGTTCTGACTTGTGACTGTAACAGTATTGTCAATAAGCATCAGACTGTCAAACTGTAACATCTGAACATTCAGGCTATCCATAGATATCATATGAATATGGTCAGGGAGACAGGAATGAAATCAACCTGGACTGGTTGAAAGAACAAGCATAGCTGTGGTCAACACCAGTGTCAGTGACCCTGACAGAAGTAGGCCTATTGCTATTTGGAATGCAGGTTTTACTTTAGACTGAGTTATTTTGGGCCAATTGGGGCCTTTGGCTTTAAACCACTGTCTGTCACTGTAAAACTAAAAAGTAGGTTGGGTAAACACTAAATTTTCCATATGACATCAAATTTCAGCTGCAGTTTTTGCCTTTTTAAATATAACAATTTAATTCTGGTCTCTACTATGATTCCAAACCTATATTTTACATGCCTCCACCCATGAAATATATATACCGGTAGCTCTAATTTGAAGGGTTTATTTGAGACAAATTAAATAGGATTTTAAACAAAAACTGTAAATATTTTATTACCGGTATATATTGTTCATAGATCTATACTATTTCCTAACATTTGACACTTTTTGCCTAATTCTGACACATATCTCTAGGACATCAAAATTTCAGCTGCAGTTTTTGCCTTTTTAAATATAACAATTTAATTCTGGTTTCTAGATTCCAAACCTATATTTCAAATGCCTCCATCCCTGAAATATATAATTTGAAGAGTTTAATTGAGAAAAATTAAACAGGATTTTAAACCAAAACTGTAAATATTTTAAGAATATTTTATTATATATTGTTCACATGACTTACTATTTCCTATTTTTGACACATTTTGCCTACTGTTGACACCCCAGGATAATTCAGATTTATTCACAACCATATCAAATTTAAATGATTTGAGAAAATAGCAGTTTTTCAGTGATATTTTTGTTAATTTTCAAAGGATTTTAATCTATATAACTTATTTAAATTAATGCCATTATTACGATTTTTAATCAAATGCAGAATGTATATATTTTATTCCTCTTAAAACAACATTTTAAGTTTAAAATTGTCCCAATACAATAATTTTCAATGTCAAATGTCAAAACTGGTTTCCCTGCCAGACAAATATAGATCTAGATTACCATCACAAAACAATATAGGACATACAAATATTTTCATATCCAGTCTATTTGGGCATGAAAATTAAACATATCACTGCCTATTTTATGACAAAAAGAGCTAGGATATCAACAGTTTAACAAATACTGAAAGAAATCCCTTTTCCCGAAACTAAACAGCCCCTCTTAAAATGTCAAGCTTTGGTTACACTTTGTATTGTCAACATCCCCTTGCTGACAAATAATTAAAATATTAATCAAAAAGGCAACAATTATTCAATAAAAATATTAATCAAAAAGGCAACAACTATTGAATTAAAAGTTTAATAAAAAAGGCAACAATTATTGGATTTAAAGTTTAATAGAAAAAAGCAACAATTATTGAATTAAAAGTTTAATAAAAAAGGCAACAATTACTGAAACAATGGTTTTAGTAGCTCATATTGATAAGCAACACAAATGTATACCATTTTGCGGATCAGAAAACTGTCTGGACTACTCCTACTCAAGCAGTATTCCTTTCAAATAGAGATACCAAGTATACATAATAAACAGGGTTTAGCATGTAAAAGTATCTACCGGTAAATAGGCAACTAACACTTGGTCAGTTTACTTCATTTTACTTATACACTGGTGCGACTTATCTACGGCTCAAGTCTAATTATTTCTCAAAATCGGTGGGTGTGACATATGCCCAGTTTACTTATCTTTTTTTATCTTTACTTTCTAAAAACATTTTTTGTCAGAGATACCAATATTACATTTGTGGCAAATTGTATAGATCTAGGATGATATAGAAGAAGACGGATGATGATAAAACATACATTGTACTTCTGACATGTGGTGAGTGTTTAAGAAACTTACTTGTGGTGTATTTAGCAATGGTTCAGTATATGTTCTCATGGACAGGTCACAACCGCGTAAAGCATGCTATAAAACATGTTATAGATATAAGACAGCATCTAGTCAACTCGACCCACGACATGCCCGACCCATCACCTACTCAACCCCAAGCCAACTCGACCCCAAGCTAACTCAACCCCAAACTAACTATACCCATGTTGGTTTTGGGTCTAGTTGTCTATAGAAACCTATAAGATTAGGACAGCTGGCTGCTGCAGTTGATACAGCAGCTTTAAGAGCTAGGCATTTATTATTTTTTAATTTGGGTGAGCTCGCAACTTAGGCAATGCCTATTCATATTATATAATATTAATATGTATATGCATTGATGCATAATAAACTTTTCTCAATATTTTACGCTGTTTAGTCAACTTTGGATTATGCTCCTATTCCCAAATAATGGTTAATTATATAGTGGATATGACACCAACAAATGGCTTGCTGCCCTGTGGCTGTGCTGTGGGAAGAAAAATTAAGTTGCTGTGCCTGTGACTATATAGTTTGACTGAGTTAATCTGTTAATTGCGTGTTCAGTGACAGTGTGACAGAAATTATGCAGTCATGCTACCAAACTGCCCAGGAAAGGTATGGAGTATAATAAAGGCCTAAAGTGAGCTTACATAAGCCACACACGAATATACCACCGTCACAATTACACATGTCACACTGACAGTGTCAGTGTTACCAGGTTACTGTTCAACTGTTGGTCCGTAGTGCTGACGTTGTCCATTCAAAAACAAGGAAAGCCGAAACGAAGGAAAGGTGGAAAAGTACAAAACTAAAAGCCTATGTCAAAGGCACATACCGTAGAGTTATCATCTTCCTTTGGTACTGATGGAAAATTTAACGCATCCATTCCATGGGCGGTGTCTAAATGCTTCTATTTAGAAAGACATTGAAATAATATTGCTGATATTCCGGCAACAGCAGCAGTTTTTAGTGGCTCGACAACTGTCAAACCGCTGACATCACCAGCATGCTTCCTGTTGATTTGTGGCATTAGCCAATCAAAATGAGGCGTCAGACAACCGTTACGCAGACGCGAGTTCGACTTTAAGGCTCGCCATCCAAGCTGAGTAGGATGCTGGGCTCTTCTCTTCTTCTCGGGGAGGACCCTCGGTCGGGCCAACCCCCAAGTACGTGAACTCAGAGCAGAAGCTAAAGGGCTATACAGTTCTCGCGATCGGGCAGCGAGACTTCAGTTTTGGGGACAAGCAAACACACGTGCTCCATGTTGAAGTATAGGCAGCTATCAGACAATTTCTTTCCAGGTTTATTCTAAAGACTATGAGTACCATTACACTAAACATGGCTATGAGAGATATACGTTAAAATATTTGGAGGCGATGAAGCGCAGAACTTTGGGAATGTACAAGGAAAAATCCGGTGCCTGTGATGACCACACAACCATCTCGCACTTAATTCTCTTTCGCTATCCATATATGCCCTCCATATGGCCTGCATTGCCACCCCCCCCCCCCCCCCCACCCTCCTTGTAAAATTCCTGTAGATCCGCCCCTATATATATCCACATGACGTTCTGTTGTTTGATTCAGCCAGATTTCCTGTGCTTACTAGCATAAACTGGCCTAGAACAACAACTTCCTCATAGAAAAGTGGGCGGGCGACGGAGGATATATCGAGAGGACATAAACACGTGTGTTTGAAAAATCGGACGACTAATGATTGCATGACGGACGCGGGTCGACGCAGACGCGGAGGCGGATGCGCTCAAATCCATTGATCACTCGTAGGCTGGCAGCCGCCATATGATATCAGGGCAGCCAGCCTACGAGTGATCAATGGATTTGAACGCTCATGACCTATTCCGCCATTGCGCACTCAACGCACTGCTCCGCGTAAAAATATATAGGCCAGTGATACACCATCTCCCACCAGAGGGCGTTCCGCTTACAGGTGGGGACGGATCGAGGAACGAGCTCCCTCTGCTGGCGGAGTGATGGATATAGTGCGCTGAAAACAATAAAAAAAATGACAGAGGAGTTAAGACCAGTTCCCAGATCGGGACACGTTTCTGCTGTTGTTGGCAACTTTATGCTTGTCTGGGGTGGATATACGGAACTAGTGAGTAGTAGATTTATAAAGGGGCATTTTGATATGCATCTGAGTATCATAACTGTTTTTTACGACCACAACAACCAAATCTGTACATGCTGTCTATCGATAAATAAAAACAAAGACCAGATAGACTGGCATAAGTCATAACAAAGTCAATGGGCACAGGCACAGCGGGGGGGGGGGGGGGGGCGGGGGCGGGCGGGGGTGGTGTAGTAGGGGATGCACCACATGTATACACCAAGTAGTTTGCGACCTTATCCATCATGATCAAGATAAATCGGTTCTTTGTATGAATGCTATGCATATCGAGTGCCTGCACAGCATAACTGCCGAGTGGCTTTCACCACCCCATACCATAGGTGGAGGGTGGGGGGTGATCGGTGTTGGTCAAGCCATAAGGGGATTAGTTTGTGCGTCAGCGATTAGACAGTGTTGTTGCTGTTTGCATCTGGCCAGGTGACAGAGCAGTCGTCAGATCACACGAGCAGATAGACACTTATCAGCTTATAACCATGCAAACTAATTCATATAATGACAATGTCGATGCAACATTATTTTTTGCTGTGATAACATTGTAACCACTTGAAAATGTATGTTTTTTTTAACTTTACCCAAATATTTTCAGATAACATTATCAGACATTCAGTCTAGTATTAAAATGTATAAATAGTGAGTTAATTAGAAGCATGACTATCAAAGATAATCAATTACATATTATTTTTATGATGTCTTATTTTTCAGGTAATGTTGTGCTAACATTATGAATTGTTCAAAGGCTGTGTGATATCTCGGCCCAGGCCCGGTGGATGAAAGACACCAAGCCCCTCGGGCCAAATGGGAATTTCCCTTTGGCCTAATGTGTAAGGTGTTCGCTCAGGATGCGAAGGGTCGCCGGTTCAAATCCCGCCAGGGGCGGGTAGTAACTTTCGGCATCCATTCGGGCCTGGGACCAGAAATACTACATTTGGTGCCGTGACCAGGATGAACCTGGGTTGTCGGAGCCACCCGGAGCCACATGATAAGGCCAGTGTCCGGTTTGATGGCGTGGCGCATGGTGGCTGTTACTGCGAGGTCGCAGTCGATTGGGGAAAGGGTGGAGTGTGATATCTCGGCCCAGGCCCAGTGGATGAAAGACACCAAGCGCCTCGGGCCAAATGGGAATTTCCCTTTGGCCTAACGTGTAAGGTGTTCGCTCGGGATGCAAAGGGTAGCCGGTTCAAATCCCGCCAGGGGCGGGTAGTAACTTTCGGCGTCTATTCGGGCCTGGGACCAGAAATACTACAGCTGTACATGTGGCATTGTATTGTAGATTATTTTAATGCTGTTTTCCCATTTGGTCATTTAGACGAATTAGCTTCCAGTAAATGGGTGAAAACCAAAAATTAAATTTTATGCAATCATAGATGAAATTGGGTGAATCAGAATTGAGGCTGTGTGAAGATTTGCAAAAATGCTCAATCTCCAAAATTACGCTGAAAATGATATTTGCCTTAGATGTTAAAGGTAGCTGGATCGAATCCTGTCACTCTGGGGTGTAAACATTTGGCACCCATTCGGGCCTGGGACCAAAAATACTATATTTGGTGCTGATGGAAACAAACTTCTCAGACCTATATATATACCCAGAGCTACAGGATAGATATCTGTATTGATGGATGGTTGTCTCGGTCACTGCAAGGTAACCACTGCAAACAATTCAGGAAAGAGTGGAGTGTGGTATCTCTGCCCAGGCCCCTTAGATAATAGACACCAAGAGCTTCAGGCCAATTGGGAAGTTTCCTTTAGTTTAATGTGTTAGGTCTTTGCCCTGGGTGCGAGGGGTCACAGGATCGACTCCCAATTTGGGGTGTAAACTTTCAGCATCCATTCGGGCCTGGGTTATCCTGGCCTTGCATTAAGATAAAGAAGAAATGACCTCTGCTGTTGAGAGTCAAGGATCTTAACATGCCTCCACCCTTCCAAAAGAAAAAAAATTGCATGTCACACACCTGCACCTGCCATGCCCCCACAACCATGCCTCAAACCCCTGCTCAACACTGCAGACTAAACTGAACAACTAACCTACCACAAAATTGAGCAAAAAGGCTTCTAGATACCAAAACTATCGCTTTTTTGGCTTAAACTAAAACTTTAAATACAATAGAATTTATTTATTTTCCAGAAAATGGGTGAGCCAAGACTTTTAAAGTCATTTTTCAGCAGTATAGATATGAAGTAAATATGGTAACCAAATAACAGACTACCGGTATAAGTAAGGACTGGCAATATTATTGGCTAGTCATAGCACTACAGAGACTATACCAAGCAAATAATATTGTTAAAACAAATTAATGATTTACCAGACTAATAAAAGAAATGTTATCCATTACTGACTGATTAGTAATAATATTGGGATATTGTCTTCAGATGCATAGCTCATATAGAAATTATTTTTTTCTTATTTACAAACTATGCTATATTTGATGAAAGAATAGATTAGATATATGAACTATACCTTAACTGTTTAATTAATCAGAAAATGTGTTGTTTGTATCTTATATTTAACTAGGTATCTTAAAAAGCAAGTGGTAAGCATGCAGTGTTAGGTTGTGTAGTAGTCTCAAAGCATTATAGTTACAAAGAGACTCCTACAGCAATTTTCCACCTATGTTATTATTCTACATGTTAATCATATTTAGAGTCAAGAGGCTTAAATTCAGATGATGTTATACACAAGAAAGGTACATTTTCACATTCAAGAGGCAGCAGTTTCACCCCCAAAAAGTAGCTTAACAAAAGTTGGAAGGGAGGTGCCAAGATGAATGGCTTGTATTGTGCATAGGAAATGAATAAATATGGGCATAGAATATGGCAGGCAGAAGCTGTTCTGCCTGTTCATTGCAGTTACATTTAAGACTTCCAGGTATAGTCTTATTATACCGGTACTGCCCTGTTAGTATAGCTGACAAGCCAGATTCTGAATGCCTGACTAAAAGGTATATGTAACGACTGGTACTGTCAGTTCATTGACATACCACTGTCAGTAATATTGTTCTTTGTTTTTCGTTTCAGAACCATGATGGGTATTTTATTGCAGAACGTTATCTAGCACCAAGTGAAGTTTGGGTTTATGGCAGGGAAACAGAAAAGTGGTAAGTAAAAAAGCAGTATGATGACATTGCATTTTTAAGGAAAAAATACTAAGCTTTAATAAAGTTGTGTTTTGATTAATTTGTTCCATTAGGACATAAGAAAATATATACACGTTTTGCTCTAAAACATTTGTTAAATGTTGTTGTTGTTGCTGTATGAATGTAGAAACTTTGACTGATATTTTGTTTTCATCCCATGAGCCTGAATCTGCCTGTATGCAGGAGAGATATGACCCCAAATACTGATCTATCCAGCTCCTGATTGCTTATATCATTACTCAACAGGTTAAAGCTGCTGACACGTGGAACCCCACCAACAGGAACTTCTGGAGCGGTTGCTTTGTATCAAAACAACCATCTCTATATTATTGGAGGCCATACCAGTGAAGGAAACACAAGTGAAGTTTACAGCCTTGACGTGACTACACGGCAGTGGCGCCATCTGGCTGTCGAAAAACGCTCACAGCAACCTTCACCGCGGGACAAGTTTGTTGGGTGGCAATACAATGAAAAGTAAGGCACTTTTTCCGTTCCGTTGTTAAGTTTACTGCTAATAAAGAATCATGTAATTATGCGTGGATATATTGTCAGAATAAACATGGTTGGACTTCGAATTCATCATTGAATCGATGCTAGGAGTATGTCGGGTAAAAGATATTGAAATGCTGATTAATAATTGATTGTTTCTTCGATTGTTAGATTATACATCTTTTCTGGGTTCGGAATACCAACCACGGATTTCTTCCAAGATCACGGAGATTTTGTTCTAGACACAAGTCCAGTAAGTACTACCAATACTAGCAACTTCACTCGTCATGTACGAGCAAGTCTGCGAAAAATTGAGATTTGCATTTTTTGCATCTCATGTGCAAGTCCAAATCTGCACATGTAAAATATGGGGAAAACAATTTAGATTTTGAATGTACAAACGCGGCAAAGAAATGTTAGTAATTGTTGAAACGACGCTCATTTGAACGACAATAAAAGCAAAGATTGGCAGAATTGTGGATAGGCTTTGTATTTTATTTTTAGCAACATCCTTCGCAACAAATGCGAGGTTGGAATAACCAGCTCTTTATCTTCGACCCGGAAACACATAAGTGGTGCAATCCAGAATGTAGGGTAAGTATGTCACGGAAACGAGGTCTTCCTCGATGCGGAAGACAGATGTTTCGACAAGTTATTTAATATCGGGGCATCATTTCGTATAATGGTTTCTCGTTTCGAGCCACATAGTTTGCGGTTTTTCATGTTGTATAGGGTTCAAAACCTAGTTGAAGATATGCATTACACTATGAAAAGACTCCCATTATTTATATATTTTTATTTATATAAAGATTTAAAGTAAGATCGCATATCACGTGGGTTTCAGGGATCCATTCCATCCCCAAGAGCTGCTAGTGGAGCAACAATACTAGGGGACAAAGTCTACTTGTTCGGTGGACGACACTCTGACGAACGGTTAAATGATCTCTACATACTCCATATAGACTCACTCACTTGGGAGAGGTATGTGCAATAGCTTTCATTGGTATGAAGATATAAATATATAAAGGGCGTTCTTAACTTATTACTTCATGATTGTGATCGTTAAGTGTAAGGACCAGAGATATTGACTAGGTTGCCATTGTAACCGCATTCAATTTGCCGTTATGCCGTTATCGATGGCGCCATTCCTATCGTAGAATTGGATCATTGAGAATCAAACTGATTAGACTTTAATGTAATAATCGTTTTCGTTGCGAATAATTTTATTTGCGATGTTGACATATGGTTCGTTACAGGATCCACGTGAAAGGCACTGAACCATGCGCACGATCTTGGCACTCTTTCACCGCGGCGTCCACTAAACACATCTTGCTCTATGGTGGCTATACACAAGACCGGAAACCCCTTAGTACGTTTCTCCTGCCTTATATGTGTTGGGAATTCAGACACACCAGCTAAGGGAGCCTCCCAAGCTCAGTTGGTATATAGACTGAGCCTCAGACCAACAGATCACGGGTTTGAACTTTGGAATCTGTGTCCAAACGCAGGTATTTCACAGCCAATCCAATTTCATTCGTCCGAGAGATTACTTGGCCTAGTTTAACATTTACGTGTATACGCCTGGCCTAAGACATCCGCAATTTAACTTCAGTCACACTAGATGGTGTTACACATGTCTCTAGTTTAACCTCTGATCCCGTGCGTTACCTAGGTGACGTCTGGATCCTGGATACGGAAGCCTTACAGTGGAGCCAGCTATCGGTACCGATGGATCGTCCTCGCCTTTGGCATACAGCCTGCAGAACCTGTGACGACGACATTCTCATCTTTGGGGGTTGTTCCTCTGATATACTAGGGGCTCCTAATAATGCGACGGTATGTCTGCCAGCTTAAGTGAATAAACGGGTTTTTAGTTCGAATATTTCTTGTTTGTCACTTGTATAATGGTGTAAGACGACCATTGGGATCCGGAATAGCTATGTGTGGAAGAGAGCAACAATAACTTTTGGTGGTTATAAGATAACACAAGTAAAACCTATGGCCTAGTAACTCGAGATGCTGCGACTCTATTGGACAGATTATAGACACATGGTATATTTTGATGAAATAATTTACTGCTGGACAGTTCACGTATGGATAGTGTCTTCTGATCCACCGTCATCTACAAGTTGTTACGCTATTTCACAATTCAATCGTGTATGATGTCAATTCGTACCATGACAATATTTTTTACAGGAACACAAGAATGACGTTATCATCTTGCGCTGCAGCCCGCCATCACTAGTTAGGTGAGACTACCGGTGACAGTATTGTAGGTCCGGTTTGAGCTTCCTTTTGTTTGGTATCAATTAAAAAGTTGGAAATGCCGCGTTATGCAGGATATTCATTCCGCCTTTGACTCCGTGGCTCAGTAGGTGTGACACCTGAGCTGTCAATCAACAGGTCATGGCGCTTGTATCTGGGGCAACTTTTGACCAACCCCATTTTATTGTCCCGGGGGTTTCCTTTACCCAGTTTAGCCTTCATGTGCATAAATTCGGGCTGAAACACTAACATTACACCAACACAGTATATATAAGGTAAATAGCACATCATTCCAACCCATATCCACCAGTCAAACGACGCGAGGACACGGCCTTAAACTAGCCAAGAGGTACTGTAACACATAAGCTAGGGCTCATTTCTTTGGCATGAGAATCACAAACGTATGGAATGGTCTTCCAGACGAGGTTGTCATGGCACCATCCCTAAACACCTTCAAAAATAGGATTGACAGATGCTGGAAACCGTATATGTATAAAACCGCCCCGGACGACTTCGCTACCAAATTTGAGTTTGAATTCAGTGAAGAAGCGATGAAAATCAACCAAGAGGCCGTACGGTCCTACGACGGTTGAAGAGGATGTATGTATGTATGTATTGTGTTTCTATTTTGTATGGTATTTATCTGGCACGTAATTACTTTTTTGTTGCAGAATATGTTTGAATGCAGCGTATGACTTCCGGGAAGTGTTGCAGCGCGAATGGAGCCATCTGCCGAGACATCTATACAGTGCTTTACAAAGTCGAACACGAGAACACTTTGCAGATGCGATTCAAAGCCCGGAACAGCAGGGGAAAACCTGCGTCGTATCTTGACGTACATGTAAATATATATACGCTGATCAACCAGCTTGCCGGCCTATTGCACCAACATCACATGCACTGCATGCTGGTGTACATTGGCCCCAGTTTGCCAAGTCCTACCGACAATGTCACATATAACAGACATATATGTCTTCACACGGCTGCGATGCCGTTGAATTAGTCAATAAATATATACCAGTGGTCCGTTATGTGAACAATCCTCGCTGGTGTGTGGTTACTGTTACATATTTTGGGGAACTGCAGATTCTGTGTACCACGTCCGGGTACGTACGGGAAAGACCGATCAGATCATTAATGCAACGTAGCGAGATCTAACCATATATATTATATATAAGTGGACATCCAGGCCAGTTAATCAGATTTCATTCCATGCCGTATGCAATTGTTTTACCTGTGACGAAAACGGTCTCGTGTCCTGCCATTTTGTTCTGGGCATTCTCCTTACCGTAATACGCATAGTAATGAATTAGAGTGTAATGATACACGCAATTGTCCTACTGGCAGTAATACCTTAGTAAAACTGGAAGAAGTATGCATGGCAATTATACACCCTTGCTTCATTACATATGATATTGTAAGTAGCATAAATTCATCAATGTTTTCCCCATTCTTCGACAAATGATAACGTTGTTCAATTAATGTATTATACATTTGCCTGTACCGAATGTATGTGCTGGTAAAAATACAAACTGTTTAAAACTGATGGCAACCTTTCATTCGATGATATAATGTATATCTGGCTACGACCAACACACCGCATGACTAAGGCTACAAATTGCCTTGCCTTTATTGTGCCGTATAATTGGAAGAAATGAATTGTTATACGCATTTAAGTCTTCTATACATAGCCCATACGGTACAAACCGCTATTACAGTTTGTCAAGTGTCTGTGAGGACATTGTAACCACGATGCTATCCGGCAACGTCCTTAGTCAGAGAATCTCGTTGGGGGCGGTTTCGTTTCTCAACCCGCAACTTTACGGCAGGAAGCTCCAGTTACCACCGCAGGGATGGGATTTCCCACCCCACCTCCCGCTCCAACCATCCAACACCCTTCTTCTTAGTACTAAAAACGTGTGTTAATCAGTTCGTTTAATCTGTGAGATTCACTCGTTCGTGAAGGGCAGAACCTTCGGTTTTTGTTGCCGCTTGCTTTAACGTTTATGATTTTAGCCAGTATTCTCGAGTGATATGACGTTCTCATGAGTTTAGCCGGAAGATGTAAGGCATTTTCATGTACGCAAAAGGTAAATTTATGTTATGCGAGGCAGGGACCGTACAAGCCGTGCATTTTGTTGTTTCCCTTCTGATTTGAGGGGAATGAATACGTCTTTCTGGTCAGCAATCGCCTCGATTTAGATCTGTGTATTAAAAAAAAAAAATAATGACGCATATGTTTCTGATTTTTTAGTTAATTCGATCAGAATATGTACTTTCAGCGACTGACTTTAGAAAACGAATCAAAAGTTGTAAGCTTATAGTAAATTAAGATTTGGCATACAGAACCTTGTTCGATAACTAAGCTTCGTACTTCTCCTACCCTAGAACCAATATTTATAGATTTTCATAGAATTTAAACAGAACCACGTCGACTGTGAACATCGTCAATCTGAACAAAATGTTGTGCTTACAAGTGAGATCCTTTTGATTTTGTTTTAGCCACAAAACAACCCATGCATTTACTTGTGCACAACATTTCACATTCCGGGTAGCTGATCCTCGTCTCTACCCCACCATCAGTTAAAACTGAAAATAAAACCTCTATATTGTTATGGGAGGGCGCGCCCTAATTATTGTAGGATAGCCCATGACAAAACCATGCATAGAGATTATTGGGGTTGGCGGGGATCGAGCCACGCTACACCGGACTTTTTTTTAAATCAAGCAGCCGCGAGCTGGTATCGGACATCTACCGAGTTGACCCGAGCAAATATAAGTCCCTAATATGGACTAAATAGACTTACTTTCACTTGTCCTCGATGAAAAAAAGATCGAGGAACTTTCGGAACTGAGGTTTTCACCAAGGAAGGTCTTTAATGGAACTGCATGAGGCAGGGGCGGATGAATATGAAAAGGGGGGGTCTACCAATAGAACCAGAGAGGGGCCCTGAAAACTTGCGACTGGGATGGTAGGGTGGGGGTCCAAGCCGCCTCAGGTAGCTTAGGTATACTTCCTTAAAAAGAGGGGGTGCACGCCTCAGCTGGATGGCCTAAATTTTGAGGACTTTTCTTATGCAGAATTTTGAAAAACGGCATTCTTTCTCAAAATGGGGGGTGTGTGGTCTGGACCCCTCGCCCCCGCTGGATCCCGCAGTTCGGGGGGGGGGGGGCGGATACACGCCGGTTCAGATCTTCCTCAAAAGCCCCCCGCCCCGCCTGACAGTACCTAATTACTTAGAAACCATTACTTACAGTGGGAGAGGCGGCTGCCCGTGCTATAGATGACCAATGGAGAACGAGAGAAAAATTTGTGATTTTACAGTCATTGAGAGAGGAATGTTTGGTCAAAAAAAGACATCCAAAAAGACGCACGTGTACTGATACAGATCAAGCACCGGCATCCTGCATCCTGAGTATGCCCAAGGATAGTGTATATTATAGTGTATATTATACACTATCCTTGGTATGCCATATGGTAAACGGAAAGCCAAAGCCCTGAGACGCCCTCTACCGGGAGACACGACACAACTGTCGCCACCTGGCGACACAAGATGCGAACAACAATGGCGGCACAGGGACGATAACGAAAGTGAACAGTTACTTTTTACCCGAAGTCAGCTCTCGGTAGTTGATTTCCAGCGTAGTATCTGCTTTTTTGTATAGACAACGCTACTAGAATTGTAAGTAGGTCCCCCCTTTACCGCTTGGTGGGTTTTTAGTTTGAACGGCTCCCTGGAAGGTTTAGTTCGACTGCGTTGCATTTGCAGACTGCTCGACCGACGCCACGGCACAACCACAGGGCAGGCACAGCCTCGCCCTCGGTCACACTGGCCACACCAGGGTTGAGTTGCGGAGCACGATCGACCGCCGCGAACAATTTACTGCGGGCATATCCACTAAATAATTAACCCTAATTTGGAAATAACAGCCCACTCTAAATAGTGTAAAATATTGATAAATAAAGGATAATTATTATGCATCGATATTTACAGGTTATCCCCACGTATTTCAGAAGAATCGTCGTCCAGAGTTGAATATTATGATGCAGAACTACTCTCGCTGAGGCGGTCGATCGCGGTCGATCGTGCTCCGCAACTCAACCCAGGGGTAGTGGCGGAAGCAAGGGGTAGGGGACAGGGATTCATGTGATTAGCTTACCAATGCTGGATACAGAACCGGTTGGGAGGGAGAGGTGGTGGTGTAATCATGCTAATTCAATATATAATTACAGCTTGTCTGGCAGTAACGTCTACTGAATCACATTCACAGGCAGTAGCGGATCACTTCGCTGTTTACCATCAAATCGTTTCTATTAAAAGCTACTAAATGTAATCAATTAGAAATTATTACAAAGATAATTACCCACTGACTTAAAATAAGTCCAAAAACGCGAGGTTCTACCAATGTTTACACTCTTTGTTACTTCAAATGTACTTCCGGTAGCGAGCTCTTTGCTCAGCGAGTTCTTGTGTAAAATAGCAACTTCCATTTCAACAAGCCATTCTTGCCAAAGTGAATACATCTGTACATAACTGAGGTAATTTTTTCATAATTGTATATACCATGAACCTTTATAAAAATAATCAGATCTCTCCATAAAGCAGAATTGCTGTTGTCATCTAAATTGCATTAGCTGCTTTCTTGGCAGTAATGGATCAGTCATGTACGTCTTTGCCGCCAAGCTTTACCGGCAAGCTTTACCACCAGGTGGTATGGCATAAATCATTGGTCCCATATCAGTAGCGGTACAGCTCTGAAAATATCAAAATAAGCTATGAATTATTTGACCAAATTATAAACTATATAAGTTACTGTATGAACTTGTCGACAACTTGATGTTATATTTTGGAGACAGTCAATGCATTATGATATCTGCTTTACTGTCAAAACAGACCACAAGATGGCGTGATCCACTACTGCCTAATGTGATCCATTATTGCCTAATACAGTACCCTACAACATAGATAATTTTTAGACAGGTTGTTGCTGGGAGAATGATCAAGTTCACTACACAAAGCCTGCATTTCTGACTATAGTCGGCGCGTTTAATATCTGCCGCCTCGCTTTCGTAAATGTTTTTGTCCGTGTACCATTTGCAGCCACGATTTATGTATTTATTTGCTCCATTACACGAGACCCTTGTGATTTTAACTTACTTGAATGTGTATCTTCTTTAATAACAGCACAACACGATAGTCTCTAGCATAAAGTATAGCAGATAAAGATGTGTTGACAGCCGCCTTTTTATGACGTCGTAAGGTGAAGGTCATATTACTGCGTTTTCATTGGTTAAAAGAAGTAAGCCCACGGAAGAGTCTAATATCAGGCACTAGAAAAGGGGACAGAGCATTATGTGCCCATGCAAAGTTTCTATGTTAACAGTAATTTTAGCGTCTCAAAGCAAAAGCAATGCAAAAGGAATGAGTTTGTAGCTTCAATGTTCATATATATGAGAGGAACTATAAACGCATGTAAGCTTAATTCAAGTTACGGCTTGACATGGACACAACCTAACCCCCATGCCCAAAATACCAGTAATACTATCGTCCACATACATGACAGATGACATGGTAAACAGAGCGACGGCCATAGCTAAACTTGTCCGCTTCGTTTGCGTGAAACTCATAATGTTGGTATCATGTGAATTCTTTTGACAACAGGACTGTGAGTACGCCAAATTCTGTTGGGTCTTTCGTTCAAGTTGACAAATATAAACTGATTTTAGGCTTGTCAATGAAACATTTCATGTCAAATTAGAAAAAGAGGCGGCAAATAGTTTCCGTGCCGACTATAGAATGAGTACGATGATGCACAAGCTCCTTAGAAAATATTCTCAATCAATCCTTAGACAAAAGTGATCTGCTACTGCCTGACAAGCTGTATATATTATTTTCACGATATCAACTAGACTAGCCCTGAAAGACCTCAGGTTTTCTACTAGCTGTGTCAATTACACTTTCTAGGACAAGACGTTTCTCTTGTTAGACAGTTGGTAATGGATGACAAGTAACATCTGAATTCATGGCACTTTTTGCTGTTTAAAGTTTTTCCATCTTGACTAAAACTCTCACTGGTCAGGTGTAATTTGAAATAACAGATTTATTCTTTGATATAAATAGAAGCATGGCTGCTGTGGGGAGACGAGATTCACACTCATTCAGGCAAGATGACTGCATGAATCCACATTTTTACCAATGACCAAACAATTTCATTTTGAGCTCTAGCGGCTATGGTATCTCATCGACAAGTTATGCCTCCAGGGCACGACACTAAGAATATGCAGGCTTGGAAACAACTCTGGGCCAATTCAACCGCAAAGTCCACTATGAATGCAAGGCCAGTGCCACTGTAGTGGCACCACCCTAGAGGCTTACTAAGGAATTAAGTCATGTCCGAAACTAATTGATAAAGCTATACATCTTATGATTGATAGTTTCAAGAATTTATTTGCATTTTTTTTTATTCCTACGATCATTAATCTGTTAATAACAGTTTAATACTTGTGATCTCTATCAGCATAATCAGATAATGGTAGATAAGAATGAATATACTTCTGTTTCTAGCAACTATCCACCTTCATTATGATTATCAAGATCTTGTGTAGAGACATTCTGGACACATTGACTGCGAATGTTAATTCTATACAGCATAGATATCTGGTACCATATGTTAATAGGAATACACTGGCATTGATGTCTAACTGTTGCACAAGAAACAGGATAAACATGATAAAGCCACACATTCCCAGAGGAGATGTTCCATTTTGGAATAAAAAGTCCCTTATCAACATGCCTACTTATATATTGCATACCATTTTTCTACATCTATACTTATACACTAGGCTAAGCTAAATACCTTGCTTCCATTCAACACAATTTGTCAAGTTTCTGAGGGAAAATAAAAGTACCTTTAAATGTTGATGAGAGATTATAATGAGAATCCCAGGGCTGGAATGTCTACTTGTATCCATTCAATTTGAAAAGCTCCATGTAAAATATTACACCTAATGAAGATTTTTACAGCTCCACATTCAATGAGAGGATCACATTTCGCATTTGAATGGAAATACAGGTCTACCACATTTTATCAGATGGCTACTTTTTTTTTCTGTGTGAACTTTTGATTTTACAGGTTTGGCATTAATTTGTTATATTGCAGGGACACTAACTTTCTCGGGATGAGATAATGAACATTTAACTGGCTTGTTGTTAGCTTATAGGTCCAATGTTGTATTCTAACATGTCATTAGATGATATGGTACATGTATATTGTAGTCTTAGCTCTTATGCTTTTTGGATGGCTCCCCTGCTCACTTGTCATAGCAAGGAGCAAACTGAAGATGTTTAATTCATGATTTAGTTTCTCTACATTTATATTTTATATTTTTTTTTTTCCTATAGAAAATCAAGATGTGGCCTCCCGACCCTAGGATCCCGGATTACAATGGTCCTTACCCTGTCAACGAACTTGTTGAAGCACGAAGTGTACTCATCACAGAATTGGTCCAAAGCGGTAGTATTCTAGAAAGGTTGAAGCCCAAACTTGGCATTGGCAGTCGTTTTGGTCCAGCTCAGGTGCCACCTCCAGTTCCAAGAGTCCAACCCGCTCCATACCCGTATGGTAACTTCAGAGCAACGAATCCGTTTCCAACTGACGATGTTGGTTATGGAAATACAAGCTTTGGAAACGAACCGGTACCCCTGATCCCTATCCAACGACCGAACACAGTCCCAGGGGATGTTCACAGTTACCAGGGTTACAACAAGAACATCGGTAGCGCTTTCAACGCGTCTGGGGACTCTGGAGTACACAAACCGGGCGGGGTGAACTACTCCACGGGGACTACCGCGATGAGTAACCCCTACGGCGGAAACAAATCCAAGAGGGCCGACATGAGCCAACCTATGACGCCCCACCAAACTGTGAACATGAATTCAACGACCGTGGCGCCTGCGGCGGCCCGACCGAACTTGCGGCAAATCCCGATGGAACCCGTTGCACCTCCCATTCGCCTGATGGGCAGGTTACTCGGCCGACAGAGCGAGGTTCCGATTACGGACAGCTCGGAGTCGGAGTCCCAGGAAACAGAGACGATTCCGGCATTTTTCTCCAACATTCTGAGTGAGTCCGCGAAGAAGAAGAGCGCCACGATAACGCGTGATGATACGCCAGTGGCGCCCCCGCTCGGGCGGCCCGCGGAGGCCAGCGCGAGCGGCCCGAAGTCTGACGGACATCGCCTTTCAGGATCTAGTAGTGACTTCAATCCCAGCGCCTTTCAGACAAATCCAAGTGCAACGCTTGCCGTGAAGAGGAAGTCAAATATGAGCGAAGAGTCGACGTTTGCGCGGAAGACGATGCGGCAGCAGGATGACGGTATGAGCCTCGCAGTTGGGGAACCCAGTCAAGGATGTTTCCCGACGTATAAATGCGACTTCTGCATGTATTCCACGCGTAACGTTCAGAAAGTCGAGGATCATCTGATTAATGCTAAGCATTTCTCCGGCAGCATCTACACCGCCAAGCAAGGTGACTCATCTTCGGCCTCCTCGTCCAAGGGACTGATGTTCGTGGCTATCCAGAAGATCTTGGCCATTAAGAACGAGCACAGTAAGACCCAGGCGCTGGTGGTGGCCTGTCCAGACTGCCGGGAGGTCTTCGAGGACATCTTCATGTGCGGCATACATCACAAGTACACTCACGGCAGCGTCAACGGTTTCTATTCCGTGTGCCCCGTGATAGGACACGAGACCGTGACGGTACCGGTCGACCCGGTCTGCCTCACGTGCAGCGCCACCTTCACCCGACACGCCGAACTTCACGGGCATTGGAAAGCCGTGCCCGAACACCGACCCTTCACCAAAGCCAAGCAAGACCGGACCAATGTGTTTGAATTATATATTTGCCCGTACTGTCGGAAAACATTTTACTGCGATTTTCTTGCCTGCAAGACTCATATTTTGAACCATGGGAAAACTATGCCTGGTAAGGTGACCTTCGCGATGGAGGTCAAACAAATCCTTCAGCCCACGCGCCAGGAGGAGTTGCTCCCATTCGATACATCCGGAAACCACAGCGATGGGATCGAGAGCGAGCTCACCATCCTGTATAACACGCGGAGACATTTCAAGGGCATGAATGGCTCGACGGCCAAGGTCAAGGCAATAAAGGAAAGGATACGGATATTAAAAATGTTTCAAGGTCGAGGTGACGATGCGAACAGCGATAATTCGGGATAGTCGGCACTCGCTTTGCTTAGACAATGGTGTGCTGGCTTCGTCACTACAATACAAGCGGAAAGCTTGATAATATAAGGTGCCTTAATTTTGTACACATTTTTCTGTTCGAATTTTTCATTTCGCCATCCTCGTTGGTTACGTGTTAAGGCTTACCTCTTGTGTGCACAAAGGTGACAAAAATTCATCCAAAATACTTATGTATCTGAATAGATACATAAAAAGTTCATTTGCAGTGTTGGAAGATTTAATCAGTTACTTGAGACAATAATATGTGTATATTCGCTATGTTGATAGTGCTACATCTGTGATCCGTTGCCTCGGAGGTAAGACACCATATTAAGTTCTTTAGGACCATGTGGACCAATCATGTGGGATGGCAGGATAATAAATGATTTAGATTTCTCGCGTTTTCTCCATGTGGTGGTTACCGGTCGCCGGTAACTGTTCGAAACCAAATAAAGTGTTAAGTTCTTCCGTTTGGTCAACAAAATATACGACAGACGTAATCTCCTTTTATCTGTGCAAAGACAAAAGAAATATTCATCCAAGCTTTCGTTTTTGTTAACATTTATTTATCCAAAACAGTCGTAAAAACTTAATGTTGCAATCAGCCGTGGCGTCGTACCTTTAGTCTGGAAAGCTTCTCAGAAGAGGTCTGCCGCAAAATAAAGGTAACAAAACGATAGCATTTTTCAATACAAATAAATAATAATAAATACAACTATTTATATCTAAGTTTCATCTCCACGTATAAAGGACATCACCGACGACATCACTCTTATATTTTGACCAGGGTACGCATCTCCCATATATATTAATTTGATATCCAGTATAGCGGAAAGTAGCGCTTACGTTCACCAAAATTCACAATATTTCGACTATAGGGACTTTTATTCCCGTACTCCCTCTCCTTATCGATGACCTTTGTCCATCATTTAATAACCTCTGCATCTTTTTCTATAACAATAACCTTACACGAAAGTTCTCTACAATACAGGAAATCTGACAATACATTTTACCGTTCCCGAATTGACCATTACGCACTGGGAGTTGTTTGGCGATTTGTTATCCGTGGCTGTGACCTAATCGAACTTCGATTTGCCTATTGAATTTCACTACAGCAGAGCTCCTTCAGGACTTCTTAATTTCCATAGACGTGGCTTCGGTGCGCTCTGTAAAATGAAATAGTTAGTATAGAACACCTACAATGTCATCTGTAATAATAGTTTCCTGTTATGGTCAAAGGTGAAATGTCCCCCACACTGACGGACTTCGATCAGAAACTATCGAAGGATTCGCTCGAGATGCTCCGGCGACAGCTGATGCTAGAAGAAACAATACTAGCTTTGTGGTTTAGGTGAAATCGGGCCAATATCCATGTCACTAATTGTATTGGCAAAGACTTGTAAAGACAATTTTCATCACAAAAAAACACGAAAACAAGGTTTTGTAACTTCTTTATTGAATTCGATAAGACATCAGTTTAGTTTAATACCTGTGTTGGAAATGCCTTTGTAGAGCGATCAAGGTCGAGCAAAGGGGTCATGGAAGGCCTGCCGTGCGCGCACTGGAAGGGCAGACGACATTTGGCAAGAGACGCCAACAGGTGAACACACTGCTCCAGCTCAAGGGCATCTCCAAACTTTATGGCTCCTGCAAACAAACCTATATTTAGGGGCAGCACCAATACACGAGAAGGCAGTCATAGTTATACGCTGCGCTGCCAACAACGGAATAACACCGTGAAAATAAGATCTGACAATGACGCATTAAGCGCCGTCCATTACTATAAAGTCCTGGTACGGTAGGATTTTTTTACCATAATATAGTCAAAATAAATCCATGAATGTCCGCTCCGACATACACCCTGAAACACAGCAAGTGTCCAAACCAGAGTACGCATGTACCGCCATGTTCCTCAGACGTGTCAGCACGAATAACTGTAGTCTGTATCAATTAACCAAAGCTACGTCAGTCTAGCGGACTGCGCCGGCCTTCATGTACGTTTCGTTCTTCAATCTTCGTCTGCATTTTGTTTTTCGATCTGTATGTACATACCGTGACAAGCTTGTGAGGCTAAAACTCGCATTATGGCTCTGGGTAGGACGTTGTTACCACCGCGTGTTTGCTGTAGCAGCTGGAAGCAGAAATGGCGGATGTTTATAGCAAAGAAACATTCGCGTCTGGCTCTGCCAGCATGCAGAAAATACACGCTTCGCCATCTTGACGCGTTTGACAACAATGGCCAGAATGAGTAGTATGTGTAAGTGTCACGTAGTGTCACGCATGTACACCCTAAATCTATCACCATATTTATAAAACACAAAGATGCCATCGATGGAAGGCAACATGTGAGTTTTCTTAGTCGCGTTGGATTGTAAATGGTAACTGACCACATCATTCTGTCAATGTAAGGAGTAGGAGTTGCGGTTACAGACAAACCGTACTTACGTCGACTTCCTCTTTCAACAAAATCTGCAAAGAAGGCACTTTGGTTACTTGATCGTGACCAAATACAAAGAGCAAATAGACATACGGAAACACAACAGACGGTCAACAAGTGCATGATCGCCCCCCATACCTTTCAGTCTGTTATTAGCTTTCCACACCATGCGGTGTTCCAGTTCGTATTATCTTTTTCGCATAGTGTAGAAAAAATTAGCAAAATACGTTTGTTTTAAAATAAGTGTACTATAATTTTCAACAGTTAATTTACTTATGTTATAATGTTACTGTTATAATGTTATTACTAACATCAATGACGTCGCATGTAACGGATGGTCGGCCTCGGCGAATCTCGTCGACTTCTCGTTGTACAAGGCACGCCGGCACCTCCTCAATGAAGAGAGTGTCCCTATTTGACGGCTCCAATCTAAAGACGATACCTTGGGGTAGAAGAAATACCAGTTTTCAACTGATGAGCATGATTCCATTAAACATGAAGGCAAGGTCTTCGATCATCCATGTCTCATGGGCTGCCTACCACCAAACGTTTATATCATATAATCAACTTCATAATCACCAAAACTTCAGTTACGATCATTGCCTTGTCATGAGTCACCGCATCTTGTGCAAGTAACACTATGTCATGACTCACCCCGTCCAGTATATATATATCTCCTTTGTGAGGACTTGCCCCGCCTGGTACAGATATCGCCTTTACCATGACTCACCCCGCCTAGTACAGATATCGCCTTTACAATGACTCACCCCGCCTGGTACAGATATCGCCTTTATCATGACTCACCCCGCCTAGTACAGATATCGCCTTTACCATGACTCACCCGGCCTAGTACAGATATCGCCTTTATCATGACTCACCCAGCCTGGTACAGATATCGCCTTTATCATGACTCGCCCCGCCTGGTACAGACATCGCCTTTACCAGGACTCGCCCCGCCTGGTACAGATACCGCCTTTACCATGACTCACCCCGCATAGTACAAATATTGCCTTTATAATGACTCACCCCGCCTAGTACAGATATCGCCTTTATCATGACTCACCCCGCCTAGTACAGATATCGCCTTTATCATGACTCGCCCCGCCTGGCACAGATATCGCCTTTACCATGACTCACCCCGCCTAGTACAGATATTGCCTTTATCATGACTCACCCCGCCTGGTACAGATATCGCCTTTATCATGACTCACCCCGCCTAGTACAGATATCGCCTTTATCACGACTCGCCCCGCCTGGTACAGATATCGCCTTTATTATGAATCGCCCCGCCTGGTACAGATATCGCCTTTACCATGACTCACCCCGCCTAGTACAGATATTGCCTTTATCATGACTCACCCCGCCTAGTACAGATATCGCCTTTATCATGACTCGCCCCACCTGGTACAGATATCGCCTTTATCATGACTCACCCCGCCTAGTACAGATATCGCCTTTATCATGATTCGCCCCGCCTGGTACAAATATCGCCTTTACCATGACTCACCCCGCCTAGTACAGATATCGCCTTTATCAGGACTCACCCCGCCTGGTACAGATATCGCCTTTATCAGGACTCACCCCGCCTAGTACATATATCGCCTTTATCATGACTCACCCCGCCTAGTACAGATATCGCCTTTATCAGGACTCAACCCGCCTAGTACAGATATCGCTTTTATCATGACTCACCCCGCCTGATACAGATATCGCCTTTATCATGACTCACCCCGCCTAGTACAGATATCGCCTTTATCATGACTCACCCCGCCTGGTACAGATATCGCCTTTATCATGACTCACCCCGCCTAGTACAGATATCGCCTTTATCATGACTCACCCCGCCTAGTACATATATCGCCTTTATCATGACTCACCCCGCCTAGTACAGATATCGCCTTTATCATGACTCACCCCGCCTAGTAGAGATATCGCCTTTATCATGACTCACCCCGCCTAGTACAGATATCGCCTTTATCATGACTCACCCCGCCTAGTAGAGATATCGCCTTTATCATGACTCACCCCGCCTAGTACAGATATCGCCTTTATCATGACTCACCCCGCCTAGTACATATATCGCCTTTATCATGACTCACCCCGCCTAGTACAGATATCGCCTTTATCATGACTCATCCCGCCTAGTAGAGATATCGCCTTTATCTCACCCCGCCTAGTACATATATCGCCTTTATCATGACTCACCCCGCCTAGTACAGATATCGCTTTTATCAGGACTCACCCCGCCTAGTACATATATCGCCTTGATCATGACTCACCCCGCCTAGTACAGATATCGCTTTTATCATGACTCACACCGCCTGGTACAGATATCGCCTTTATCATGACTCACCCCGCCTAGTACAGATATCGCCTTTATCATGACTCACCCCGCCTGGTACAGATATCGCCTTTATCATGACTCACCCCGCCTAGTACAGATATCGCCTTTATCATGACTCACCCCGCCTAGTACATATATCGCCTTTATCATGACTCACCCCGCCTAGTACAGATATCGCTTTTATCATGACTCACCCCGCCTGATACAGATATCGCCTTTATCATGACTCACCCCGCCAAGTACAGATATCGCCTTTATCATGACTCACCCCGCCTGGTACAGATATCGCCTTTATCATGACTCACCCCGCCTAGTACAGATATCGCCTTTATCATGACTCACCCCGCCTAGTAGAGATATCGCCTTTATCATGACTCAACCCAGGACGGCCTAGTACAGATATCGCCTTTATCATGACTCAACCCGCCTAGTACAGATATCGCCTTTATCATGACTCACCTCGCCTGGTACAGATATCGCCTTTATTATGACTCAACCCAGGACGGCCTAGTACAGATATCGCCTTTATCATGACTCATCCCGCCTGGTACATATATCGCCTTTATCATGACTCACCTCGCCTGGTACAGATATCGCCTTTATCAGGACTCGCCCCGCCTGGTACAGATATCGCCTTTATCATGACTCACCCCGCCTGGTACCGATATCGCCTTTATCATGACTCACCCTGCCTGGTACAGATATCGCCTTTACCATTACTCACCCCGCCTGGTACAGATATCGCCTTTATCATGACTCACCCCGCCTGGTACAGATATCGCCCTTATCAGGACACACCCCACCTAGTACATATATCGCCCTTATCATGACTCACCCCGCCTAGTACATATTTCGCCTTTACCATGACTCACCCCGCCTAGTAGATATCGCCTTTACCATGACTCACCCCGTCTAGTAGATATCACCTTTATCATGACTCACCCCACCTAGTACAAATATCGCCTTTATCATGACTCACCCCGCGTAGTACAGATATCGCCTTTATCATGACTCACCCCGCCTAGTACAGATATCGCCTTTATCATGACTCACCCTGCCTAGTACAGATATCGCCTTTATCATGATTCACCCCGCCTGGTACAGACATCGCCTTTATCTCACCCCGCCTAGTACAGATATCGCCTACATCAATGACTCACCCCGCCTGGTAACAGACATCGCCTTTATCTCACCCCGCCTGGTACAGATATCGCCTTTATTATGAATCGCCCCGCCTGGTACAGATATCGCCTTTATCATGACTCATCCCGCCAGGTACAGATATCGCCTTTATCTTGACTCACCCCGCCTGGTACAGATATCGCCTTTATCAGGACTCACCCCGCCTAGTACAGATATCGCCTTTATCATGACTCACCCCGCCTGGTACAGATATCGCCTTTATCATGACTCACCCAGCCTGGTACAGATATCGCCTTTATCATGACTCACCCGGCCTAGTACATATATCGCCTTTATCATGACTCACCCCGCTGAGCCAATCTCTCCTTGTAGGCTATGAGGACTCGGATTACGTCTTCCTTCAGTATGAGTTTAGCTGGTGGCGCCAACGTAGACGTGACCAGTTGCCCGGAGGACGACTCGCCATCTAAGTAGGCCTCTACAAAGGGAAAAACCACGATACTATTCAGTCACATAATGTAATTATATATGAAGAGGATACTAACTATATCTTCGCTACCTAATTGACAGGGTTTGCATTACCAATTAAAACCACAGCGAGTTAAAGATGCTCGGTCGAAAATCGAAGCTGCACGTGATTGGCCCCCATGCATGATCAGCTAGAGACATTTGGATAATAAAAAAACAAAAACATGCGCTCCTCATCTACAAGCATTGCCGGCAATAACAATTGTTCACTGAATTAGCAAAAAATATAACAGTGCATTGAAACAGCATAAGAAATATTATAGTGCATTGAAATAGCATAAGAAATATAATAGTGCATTGAAATAGCACAAGAAAATATAAAAAATAGCGCACTGAAATAGCATAAGAAAATATGAAAGCTATAAAGATAGCATAAGAAAATATAATAGCTACTAACAGCATAAGACAACATAATACCTATACCGGTAACATAGTGATAGAGAAAATATCCTAATATTGATGACGTAAAGAACATGTAATAACAATAGTGATGAATATAGAGTAGACCTCGTGTCTAGCCTTCCTCACCCTGTGTCAGTCGCTCCAGGCGAACACGTTCATGTGCCGCGTGCTGGTCTATCAACACCAACAGGGGCTTACCTGTAACATTCCAGAGACAACAAAACAGGACTTACATACTTGGTCACTCTAGGACACCAATATCATTAATGATAAAATCCTTAAAAACCTTAAACTTAGTTCAGCGAAACCAAACAAAATTCATCACAAGCGCCATTGACCGCATAAAGAGAACACCCATCGTTAGACTACCGTGCAACTCCAATTAATTTACTGCGCACCCCCAATTAATTTACTGCGCACCCCCAATTTCCTTAACGTTATAACAAATTCCGAATTCGTCAATTTGGGCTTCAGTTCATTATAACTCGTGCACATGTTCTCACCCGAAGCGATATATTTCATGTCGGAGTTCACTAAACAGGCGATAAATTTGTTGTCGACTTGGCCAACGACCTAGAAACAAAATATGCATATTCTAAACCAGTTTGATCCACACTTTATATTTAAACCAAGGCAATGTAAAGACTACTGACCCCTAACGGAGCTCCAGTCACCAGGACCGTAATCCGTGTAAGACCCTAAAGCGTTAGTTAAGATGGAATGGGCGTTAACATACATGTGTCTAATTCAATTTTTATTTTAACAAGAAAACCAGACAGATATACGCGAGTTATCAGACTGCAAAGGCGTGGGACACGTACCTTCAGTGATGACAGCATGTCTTTGGTGAATACGTGAGGGTTGAAGGCCTGTTGTGCATGGCTCACGGCCTTCATGTCCAACGCAGTCTGGTGAAAAAAAAGACCATTTACCCCACATACTATATTACACCGGGATCTATACGGAAAAAGTGAGGCTTCATTAATGAATAATTTCTACTTCCGTACAATAGGTTACGAACCTCGAGTACAATAAATCATATATAAAAAAGAATTCGAATTTAAAAATGTGTTATGCCATAGACATATTCCCATTTGGTCTGAAAGGAGATGGTGGTCCCCTAGGATATTGAACCACCAACTGGCCGCTTGCACCGGCCCAGCGGAGCATACTTGAAAAGAGCCGAAGACGCTATCTACTAGGCCAGGGGTGTGTAACACAAGTGTGACATCTCACCGATCGTCACAATGATGCGGGTCTCACAGTCAACCTGTACATGTACACTGTAGTGATTACATTCCAATTACCTGCTGCGCCCTTTCAAACACCGGATTGTCCCAATCATCAAACATCTGGACGATACTGATGCCAGTAGCATTCTCCATCTCTCCGACGTCATCTGCTGAAACATATATCCCAGTGGAAGGAAACTACTGACTCGATCTTTTAACAATCTCGAGACGTGTCTACGCTATATATTACATGTAAGATAGTTTTACCTGGACATTATGAAATACAATAGTAATAAACACGATGCTATCTGCACTGAACAAACATATATTATATATTATTTTACTGATACAGTAATGTCAACATACAGATTAACAAGCCACGTGACTAATTAATCCACCCATCCATATTGCCAAATATCGACCAAGACGCCATTTTGGACGATCCATCAAATCGCGTGCGGGATTAACATACCAAGAGTAGGAATGCCACCGCTCCATTTTGACAAGTCGTCTGCTTGCCTCTGTCGCATATGCGCCTGTAGCAGAGTGTCTAAATTTCCCTTTGCCTCGGACCGCATCTGGCGTCTGACAGCGGTCTCCGGAGCAGCTCGAAAATGATCCAGAAGGGATGATTCCCGCGCTCCCAGCAGAGAGTAATTGGGGTTTACTGCGAATCGAAAGGCGAAGATAAACTTACACCATGTAGGACGTGCGCCACTCGACACAAGAGAATTACGTTATCACCAATTAACGGGCAATATAATTTATTTAAGGGACTAATATTAATAACATGGACAGTATAAGTTAATATATAAATCCGGCATCATCGTTGGCTGACACGTTTGGTTTTATTCCCGACGCACGTGGTTCACAGATACCATGCTAAATACCGAGTTAAAGGAATGTTAGTGATCTAATTAATTTTAATTTGTTAACTACTTAATGAGGAGGGAGGAAAGCCATATTACTTGCGATGGACTTCGCGGTGGGTTTAACTTCTAGCGTTGGGTCGACATAGCTGCTGTCTCCAGTCGACACGTTGATAAACACCTTGGATCCTGGCGATAACAAACACGAAACAAATAGTGTCACACACTAAACATTTAATAGAACTGTAAACAAAATTTAAAAATAGTAGATACGAAATACGAAATAGCAGATATGACAAACCGTTTTTTAGGCGGAAGCTACTATAGACTAACTGACATATTTGTGACTAGAGCACAATTTTATTGCACAATTTTAGGAACGCCACGGAGCTTCGCAGGCAACGCTTTTCAGTGACAGATCATTCTTGTAATAATCAGGCAATAAAATACAAACATTTTACATCCCGACATGATGTTGGCGGGAAAATACTGTTTGAATCGCTTTAATTAATATTTAATTTAGACCGACCTGAGTTGTCTACCCGGCATATCCAGCGGGGCCCGGCAGAGGGCGTTGTATCTTCGGGGTTTCCATGAAGACTCGTGCCAGACGACTGACCCTGCAGCTGGGCACTGTCAGTCTCCAAGCTGCAGGGCTGAATTACATTCCTTTGGCTGATATCTACCTTACCAGAGCTGGGTCCTTCATACTCATCAGCCGATTGACACTTCTGATTGATTGCAGGACTTTGGTTCTTTACACTAGCTTCATTTGCATTGGACTGGCTGGGCATGTCGATGTCCTCTATATCAACCTTGTAGTCGGTGGTGTGTTGGTTGTGGATGTGAACCACACCGCCCTTCGCGGAGCTGCCAGGAAATCGTGGACGGTTCGTATCACCCACAGGACCATTTGAAACATGGTCAGTGCTCGGATGATCATTTAACTGGGTAACGTCATTTTGCATGCTGGGGGCGGCGTGAGGCACAACGTTCAGATCATCCAAGTCTTCATTGACAGGGAAGTCCTCGTGAACAACTAAGTCAACGACGTCCTTAGTAACAGGGGAGTCAGGCCATTCATGGACGTTTGTATCTTGTACCAGGTCTTTAATATCAGGGCAGGGAAGACGTGCTTGAACCTTAGAATCCACGATATCATTATTGATCTGACAGTCAGGATGGTCGTGAACGTTTAAGTCACTTATATCATTACTGACAGAACAGTCAAGCCGTGCCTTAACATTCATATCAATAACATTATTGTTGACAGGTCTTGACTGAACGTACACATGCACCACATCCTTGTCGGCCAAATCAACAATCCTCACTGCTGGCTGAATTGGAATAGTTTTCTCTTCATCAGAGTCATTATACTGTTAATAGGAAAGTACCGACTATTATCCCCACATATAGTTAGCTACATTGGTTTAATAACGTTGACCATCCTGTTAAATATTGTGCTTTACCAACATCGTTAATGATCAAAATTAAATGCAATTCAATTGCTCAATTATAAATATTATTCATACATATACAATTAGTATGCCACAGATTTTACAGTTGTTAGTAACTACAATGTGAGGAGAGGATTCCCGTAAACTACTGTTTAAAACTCATTTTAAAGATTAGTAAATAATAATTGCATTGCACGACTAGAATAAAGGATTTTTCACCACTAATTTTTACTTTGAATACCACTAAAATCGCTTGTTTTGGGTCTGCTTCTCACCTTCGAGTGTTGCCCAGGGTTTGACAGCAGCACAAGTCCGCTTCCATCTGGTACTTCGCTGGAGGGACTGAACTCACGTGGCTCAGGATCCATGTCGCAGACGACAAACCCTTGCGTCGCGGCGGGAAAGGGTGAACATGCTTGCGAAGGACTGACGTCATCATCGGCCATGTGGCTAGGCTCGCTCATGGCGCTAAGATCGGTCATGACGCTTGGATTGCCCATGGCGCTACGTTCGTCCATGACAAGAGTCTCGGCTATGATGCTAGGTTCGGCCATGACGCTAGGCTCGGCCATGACGCTAGGCTCGGCCATGTCGCTAGGCTCGGCCAAGCCGCTAGCCTCGGCCATGACGCTATTCCCAGTCATGACGCTAGGTTCAGCCATGATGTCAGGCTCAGCCATGACTATAGTCTCAGCCAAGACTCTAGCCTCAGCCATGCTGCTAGGCTCGGTCAAACCGCTAGGTTCGGTCAAGCCGCTACGCTCGGTCAAGCCGCTACGCTCGGTCAAGACACTAGGCTGGACCATGACGCTTTTCTCAGCCATGACGCTAGGCTCGGCCATAACCCTAGGCTCGGCCATGACGCTAGGCTCAGCCATAACCCTAGGCTCGGCCATGACGCTAGGCTCAGCCATGACGCTAGGTTCAGCCATGACTCTAGCCTCAGCCATGACGCTAGGCTCACTCATTACGGTATGATCAGCCATAAAGCTAGGCCGACTCATGACGATATGATCAGCCAAATAGCTAGGTTCGCCCATGAGGCTCTGACCCAGCAATAAGGTATAGTCGGTCACCTTACTAAAAATGGGACTGGCCCTCACCAAATCACCATTTACTACACATTCGCTCGTCGTTTCACTCATCCTCATAAACGTGGGGGCCTCATTGTTGAGAGAAGATTTGTTGGAAAGATTCCACGAGGCACATACTGACTGCAGAGAGGGCGGGGAGTTAAAACCAGGGGCTTCACCAAGGCGAACGCTGGCAGCAGCTGTTGCTTTGCTAATATTACTCTTAGGAGACTCATCCGGTGTTTGGTGGATCGAGTAACTGTTTCTATCAAGGACGGGAGAGCCATGCGGCAAAATCTCAGAACATGTTTCCTGAAACCGTGATTCTTCAATCCGATTATTGCAGGCATCACTAAAAATCTTTACACCGGGCTTCACTACAGTGTCTTTATTCCAGCCTGCGTCGGCGCAAAGACGCGTCGTGGTGCATTCACTCTGCACCACGTCCTTCCTTAGGCGAAATCCGACGTCTTGTGCGGTCTCTAATAATGTCTCCGAAGTCAGGAATGTTCTGGAAGGTAACCTCGGGAGTTCAGGTGCCGTGATAGCGGAACCAGCTGCTTGGAGATCATGGTGTCGAGCGTACTTGGGAGCAGGTGCTGCATCTTCACCATGTTCACCAGAGTGTAAAGCATATATCTGTAAGACAGGAACTGAAGTTGTGGACGACGACGCCTCAGCGTTCGTTAGCTGTCCAGACTTCTCAAAAAGACGGGGCCGCTTCACAGCTAGCGTCGTTTGAGCAGCAGCTGGAGTTCGTTTCCGGAAAAACGGACTACTGCAACCAATATCGACAGAGGATTTTGTAATTAACTCAAAGTCACCACTGCCGCGTTCGCGTGGCTTTGCCGCCTCGCCAAGCGTTCTTAACCCATTACTATTACCGCGGGTAATTTCTGTTTCTTTCTTCTCAGCAGCAACTGGAGGACATGACTCACACGGGGCGTCGATGTCAACGGATGTATGGGTGCTTTGAGGTCCGAGTTTTGTTGTGGAAATGCCACTCTTTAAATGTTCCAGCCTCTGACGAATAACGTCCAACCCGGAGAGCAGACGGCAGTTGTCACCGAGACTCCGCGCGTCTATTTTACCCTGTTCTGCCTGGAGCCGGCGATACCGCTGCAGCGAACTATCCTCCCGGCCGGTGTTCGCCTCGAGTGAACCTTTGACAGACAACTTTTGTTTTATCTTTTCAAAATGTACCAACTGATATGAACTATTAGATGAGCGAGAGTCATGGTGTTCGGCAGATGTGTTCGGCAGGGTGGGCTCTTGGCGTAACGCTGCGCCGTTAGTTGCGGGTGATACGGGTTCTACGCCATGCATACCGGAGGTCGAAGGGCCATCGGTTAATATTTCAGACTCTGTCTTGCGCATATCCGATGCCGGGTTTTCATTGAATTTGCTGGGGCACCGAAGCATGCTATTCGCACGGGAATAGCCCATATGGGACTCGCCGTTACGTGGCTGATTCTGTAATTGGAAAGGATATGCCACGTGGTCGTCCGCAGACTCGCCGTGGCCGCGCCCCCTATTATCGCTCAGCGCCCAGCTTCGTAAGCCCTGTAGCGATGACACTTTGGGAAGCGCCGCCTCAGGTGGTTCGCAGAAAAAATACTCGCGTGACGTCACGGCGTCTTCAGGCGATTTACCCTGGGCTATCTCGCCAGTACTCTCTTGAGAATGACTCGCGCGCTCAGCACACGTACTCTCAATGTCGTCTGTAGACGTGTGCGTCTGTGGTGACGTCGCATTCCATTCTTCTCCATCGTTGTTTACATTGTCACCGGCAATAAAAGGTTGTTTACTGACGACATAAGACTGCAGCGTATTATTGCAGTTCACCGTCGTTATCCCACTTCCATATTTCACGGCGGTGACGCTGGCTGAGCTGTCACCATTAATCAGAGGGGGCTGCCCTGTCAACGCGGACGGCGCTGACAGACGTGACAGCGGTGAGTCCCCCACAACATGTGCGTCATCGACCTGAACGGTCGACACGTCAACGGAACTCCTCAATGTCGTGTCACCATCACTTGTCTCCTCAACATCCGCAATCGGCCTCACCTCAGTGGCGCCCCCTGTCGGCTGTTCGGCTGGGCTGGATGCTGCCCGTACCGGAAGTACGCCTTCTTTGGCGAAAAAACCCTTGACGGCCTCTTCCAAGCAGCGCAGAACCTCTGGCCATTCCGTGAACTCCACCAGAGTTTTCGTGGGGTCAAACGTGATGTCGTAGTGGGAAGTAGGGCACGATATGTTGATGACGTAAACGGCGTGTCGACCAGAATGTAGCTGGGGACTGTCACCGGCCGCGCCCTCCAGTCGCCACTGCCTCGGCGACGCATCCGAAGGCGACGCCCCGACTCCGCGCTGCTGCCTGAATATCCCCGATTTCTTCATCATGAAATTGACCACCTTGTGGAGCTTAGTCTTCAACACCAGCCGGCGGTTCACGTACACAAACTGCAAGGCTTTGTTGTGGTGATAATCCGTCCCGATGAAACCAGTGACGACATACTGCCCCAGTTCGTGCCGTACTTCCTTCATGCCCCTGGCCTTGGGCACACCGTACAGGTGGGTAAAGGCGCCTAGAATGTCCCCGCTCTTTATCGTCTGCAGCAGTTTATTCCCAGTCGCGTCGTTTCGCAGTGAGACAGAAATCCCGGGACGGATGAGGGCGTAAGATTCTATGGTGGAGCGTATTCTTTCCAATTCAAGAGACAGGTTAACCGCTTTTTTCCTGACTGGCACGGTGTACAAGAGGTCATAGACAGTGACGGTGGTACCGGGGCTGGGGCGGCGGGAGGTCGAGCCGGCTATCGAGGCGAGCGATCCGTTCTTGAACAGTCGAGTATGTGTTTCTGACGCCATGACGTGGCGCGATTCGACTTCCAGGATGAGACACAGGTCTCTGATACTTGACAATGCCTCTCCGCGGTAACCATAGTGACACAAGTTGCTGAGGTCCTCTGGGTTGTGGCACTTACTGGTTGCGTATCTGGCAATGACCCAAAGCATGATAATGATGTCACAGGGCTTCAAGTTTCACTATTTGTAGACAAAGTCTCAGAATGTAACGTTAATGCACTGACAGCCTGTCAATCGATTACGATTACGATTATTTGAAAAATGTAATCGATTACAATCGATTACGATTACTGATTATGATTACCCCATGTCTGCTGACAGGTGACGGCTACCAGAAAAACTCTTTTCATAACTTCACATTTTTGCATACTTTACTACCTTACCCATTCTCTTTGCAATTTATCTATATATGGGTCAAATTAAATTACATGATAATTATATCCTTAGTTAGCAGCGTGGTACATCAATTATGACATGCTGTCACTGTCTCGTTTGCGTATTTATATTTTCTTTCGTGCAATGCTTATTGAATTTATAATGGTACCAACCTTTCCCCGAGTAGCTTCATATTATCGCTAGAGATGCCGCAGCCATTGTCGACAACTTGCACCTTGCCAATGCTCAGGTCAACGCGTACCGCTACACACGTCGCATCGGCATCCACAGCGTTCAGTAGAAGCTCTTCCACGCACTGGGCATAGCTGGCCACAGCCACCCCAGATCTCAGCCTGGAGCACACATCTGGATTCAATACCCGGATCATCCTTATTGGTTGCTTGGTCTCTCCTGCAAATAACAACAAAAATATACAGAAATGTTAAACAATAGGGCACAATACTGCTTTGTGTATGAAATGCAGTAATCCAAGTCTATTTTAGGGTAGCAGCAAGCGACGGTTACCCTGCACTCGACGTGAACCGTACTTGTGTGTCAGACGACGTGGGCAAAGCCAGTTGTTTTAATAATTATTTTTTACAACAAGCTTAATTAGACAACGATGAGGCCTGTTTATTGGATACATATATTTGTTCGAATACTACTGGTTTAAGTCATATTGAGGTTACAGAAAAGGATGTCGATGGCCTTCTTGTAAATATTGATATAAGCAAAGCGAGCGGTTACAACAGAATTAGCCCTAAAATGTAAAAGGAGGCTGGCTCGAGCATATGTAAACCATTAACAAAACTTTTTAATATGTGTCTGTCTGAATGTAGAATGCCAGTGTTATGGAAAAGAGCTAATGTAGACAGTGTCTTTTCACAAAAAGACACATCTTTTCACTATAAAGTGAGACCACTCTCAACTAGTGATTACCCTGCCTTGGCACCTACCAAGCCCCGTTCCCACATACACAATCATCAACCAACAGCTACCCAGTCATTAGTTTAATGTTTCTAACATAAGTTTAGATGGTTAGTCAGTCAACACTCCAAAACTTGTTACCCAATCAGGTCAATGACATTGACATTAAACATGTTAAACAGTTCACAGCTTAAAACTAATATTATTTTATCAAGGACTTCCCATTTTCTTTTCCAGATCGAGTTTATTTACAAAACCGCATATGCACATTCCACAAGTGAATTTATCAGAGAACTAGAAACCTCTCCGTAGCTGCTGGCCTGTATTTACATGCACATGTAGTGTCTTTTATTCTGATTTGTTGATAAGAGGCCAGAGAGAATTAAAGCGAACCGCCAGCCTGGTCTCTAACGCTGCTTTACCAATTCATATAATACCCAATTGTCTATCCCCCAAATTACAAAATTTTTGATTCTGTCTGTAGCTCACAATAAAATTTAGAAGTGACCGCCAGACACGATTTCGCTGCCTACCCAGGCGGCAGCCCTTTTTGGAGGCGTGTCTGTGATTGACCAATCAGGAGGTGATACTCTAATTTATTCAAACCGGAAATTGCGCCTATTGTGTGAGCAAAACAAGAGCGTGTGATAATCGCCAATATAAATAGCTGCGAATGTAACTCCAATCATGGCATTGGTGCGGAGTCAATCGTCGCAAGACATATATCATTTTGTTAGGATGGTACTTTTTCATGAAAGACTTAAGATCTTGCGCTACCGCGCGGCTTGGAACTGCCGCTGTTCATCTGTAAATCGCAGCCCTGATCTCTCTCTCCGCGAGTTATAATGTAAGACGGCGCCATATGAATAGTCACCATATGCGTCACTGCTCCCGGCAAAATGGCGCTCTGCTTGACATTGCTGGGGGCGGGTGGCCTTAATTTTCTTCTGCTTACCAGTCAGCCGAAACAAAGCGTTAATACTCGCCAATTCAATTTTAAGATGTAAACTTTCGGTGCAGATCATGATTAAATTATGTTGGACACCCGCTTTAAATAGGAGACATAGGGGTCTTTAAGCCTGAAACATTTTCTTTTCTCTGGGAAATCATAACTATATATATCTATTTTCTATATTCTCTCATTGGCACTGCACAGCTGGAATTGATAGCTTTCCCTTTAACTGTTGCAAATATGTCAACTAATAAGGAAAACTGAAAATATGTGCTCATATGTGGCTGTGTCTAGGTATGGTGGCTATTGCATGCTGATTAGACAAGATATGTGCCATTTGAGCTAAATATAAAAATAGTTAATATGGCAACAGTGGTACTTTCAGATCTTCTACTTAACCAGTTGCTATAGTGACATCAATTAAAAATGATGTCACAATTAAATTTAAATTATCCTTCACTTCACTTTGAAAGATCAAAGGCTTTGGTGTCTAAAGTAGATTTAACATTTTTTGCACCTCAGAGGTAAGGTGATTGGTTGGTTGGTTATTCAGGATGCTTTAACCACTTTTGGTCATATCGCGTCAATGGGAGAAGGAAGGGAGAGTGGAGCCGTATCTCTGGGGGTAACTCCCTACTCTTTATGAAGAAAGATATGGGATCTTTATCCTGCGACCATACAGACATGGCCACAGCAGGGCTCGAACCACTGACCCATATGCCTTTGGGCTCTCAGGTGACCAGAGCACTCAATGCGAGCGCTCTAGCCCAGCTGTCGTGCCGGCTCCGGATATCATGACATATTTATTCCAAAAAAGTCTTTCCCTGACTTTAATTCAGTCTTAATTTAATTCATTCGATGTGTTAACTTTTCCAGGTCTTCAATTAATGGTACAAAAATGAACTCAATCAACTTAATTATCCTTCAAGGCTTCATTTCACTTTGAAAGACCAAAGGTTTTGGTGTCTGAAGTAATTACTTCCGGCATTTTATCCTGGCCCAACAAAATGTGGAGATGTCGTCCGATTTTTGCAGCATTTCAAAGTAAATTAAAGGGTAATTAAGTTAGCCTTAAGTTAATTGAGCTTATTTTCCACCATTATTTCAAGATGGAAAAAGGTTGTTCTCAATCTCTTCTCACTCAAATTCAACTGCTCAACGAGGCCCATTCGCCTTTGGCTTTGGCTTTGCAGCTTGGCCTTGGCTTGCAATTCACGTAATATCGCTCGCCCGCCAAACTGAACCCTTTTTTGCTATTATTTATGGTGTTTGGTCTTCTATACTACCTTATCATAAATCACTGATATGCAATCTCTTTAGTCAGGGAAAGGGTAGACATGTCTTCCTCTCAGTCAGGCGTGCCAAGCACTAAAATTAAATTGACGTTCGTAAGCGTAAAAAGTAAACATCGACATTTTTCTCAGTTAATACTCATACGTTAAAACTCGGAACAAGTTTCGTGAGGTGTACTCCAAAAACTCACTCACTCTTAACTACTACTACGGCCCACGGACAGTTGCAATGGGCCAGGGGCCCAGACACTTTGGCCCATATGGGCTGTAACGTGGCAGTGTCAGTGGTCGTTGTTGGTGTGTCATTTACTTTAATTGCTTTTATGATACTTAAATGACAGTGTTATTTATTCTTTTAACACTGCATCTGGAGAAACATCACATCTGAGTTCTCACCTTGAAAGAAATAAACTGTAATTAAAAAACAATGTTCGCATAACGCCATAAATGTTACTTCAAAGAAAGAATGACAAATTCTCACCTCACTTAATTACAATTAATATACAATTACATTTTTGAGTTTTGCAATGAACCAGTCCTTTTGGTGTTGACATATTTATTAAGAATTTTCATTGTTTTTATATGTTTCTTCATAGAAAGGATAACAAATTCTCACCTCACCGATATCAATTGCAATATAATCGATCAAGGATACATGTCCTTTAAGCACGCAGATTCTTCTTTGATATAACTTGCCTGGCTGCACAGTTGTATCTCAGCACTTATAGTGTGGCATTATATTATGATATATGCATGTGTACTTAGAGTACGGATAAAGATATATATATATATTGCAATTTAACATCATTTCAGTATATATTAAATCCCTAGCTCATACGCATGCTAGCATGATTGCTTCATAATTCTGCATCTGGGCACTCAAACCTGCCACATCTTTGACATCTACTTTTGCAGCCTTACAATGCCCAAACATAAACAAACCAAGTTCAGACACCAATTAAGATATCCATGCCAAATTTGTGGCTGGTTGGTTGGTCATTCAGGACGCTTTAACCACTTTTGGTCACATCGCGTCAATGGGAGAAGGAAGAGAGAGTGGAGCCATGTTCCCGGGGATAACCCCCTACTCTACCCTACCCTACCCCCCTACGAAGAGAGACATGGAATCTTTATCCTGCGACCACGCAGACATGGCCACAGCAGGGCTCGAACCACCGACCCACGTTAGGTTCTCATGTGACCAGAGCACTCAATAGCCCACTGAGCTGTCGCGCCGACCCCCAAATATGTGGCAAAGAATGTTGTGGTGATACCACCCAGTGCTCATCTTGGGTGCACACTTCAATTTGGTTGTCCAAGTTGCTCCATTTTATGTGGAAAGTTGAGCCCACTGCTCTACGTCAGTGATATGGCATATCAACGGCCTGTACGTAGTGCCTATCTTCCGCTTGTTTGCCTTCAAAAACTTAATGTCTGTGTGTGCCTTGGTGGCCCGGACAGTATCCCGTAAACACCGATCCAAGTGCTAAATATTAGTGATTATAAATATTACCTTTTCCAGATGGGATTTCCATGTTAAAAGTCGCTATATTTACCAATGTGGAAAGCAAGGCAGCCTCATTATACTATATTATATAAGATCTTACCTGCACGCCCAGACGGGTGGGGGGGGGGGTGGAGGAGGTGAGGCGCTCTAGGCCAATGATAATGCTTGTGGTTTTTATTGAACTGCTGGCTGCAGGAGGGTGGGGGTGGAGGGGGGCGAGGCTGAAGGAGGGTGGGGATGGAGAAGGGAAAAGTTTGCTGGATCAGAGAGAGGCAGTGGGGAAGAGAGGTACAAAACTGCTTATAGCCAGTATGAAACTGAACGAACATATATGCAAAAAAAACCCAGTTAATTTGATTGAGAAAAAATGCTGTTCTTTGCTTTTGACAAACATCAAACTTTGTCCTTTGCTATTAACAAACATCAAACCTCATATAAAGTTCATTTGATTGAGTAAAAGTTTTTGTCCTTTGCTACTAACAAACATCAGTGACACGGGTGTGCGGTGGATGATGACGTGGATTTTCTGAGCTCTGAAGAATAGTCAAATATCCCGCTCTTATTCTGTGTAAAAGTAAGACACAGGAGTTATTCAGCAGGAATCGTATCTTTAGATCTGTTTGAACGAAGATGGGGGTATCTGTGGATACCTGGAGAACCAGGATTGGAACTTTTTCCATGCCAACGGCGAAGCCACAGTCCAAGCAGGCCGCCATTGTAATAAGGGGCTGGTCACTGGCTGTACGGCTATGTGCACTCTTCCTGGTGTGTGCCGCACTCTCCGCCCCAGCCCAAGGCAGCGTTGTGCACGAGCGCGGTGCCATGTGCGATGATGCGTGGCTGGTCATGAGCAGCGGCGCAGGCCCACAAGAAGCGGCGAGGGGGGCCACACTACGCCCCTACGTGGAGTGGCTCTTGCTGGCTGCAGGGGATGTGGAGGCCAACCCTGGCCCCCCGAAGAAGTCCAAGGCATCAAACCAACCCACCATCGACCTCTTCCCCACGGAAACACGCTCCAAGGGCATCGAAGATAGGTTGACGGAGCTGGAAGATCGAATACTCAGGGTCGAAGAAGAAAATAAAGTTCTGAAACGGCAACTGGATGCCATGGAAAATCAAAGTCGCAGAAATAGCCTGATCTTTTATGGCATCGAAGAGGGCGAGGACGAAAACTGGGACGACTGTGAGGCCAAAGTGAAGGACGTGGCAGAGAGCAAGCTCCGGGTGACTTCCAACTTGACGATAGAGAGGGCCCACCGTCTTGGCAGACGGGCCAGAGGAGGGGGGTCACAACCCCAGCAGCGCCCGCGGCCTCTTATCGTAAAGTTTGTCAACTGGAAAGACAAAGAGACGGTGCTCCGTGCTGCGAGGACGAATCTGAAAGGCTCCCGGGGCATCTCAGTCTCTGAGGACTACTGCCAGACAGTGCGTGAGGCCAGGAAGAAGCTTGTGCCGGTGATGCTCCAGAAGCGTCGGGATCTCCCAGGTCAGAAGGTGTTCATCAAAATGGACAGACTTGTCATCGACCGCAAGGAGTACGTGCTGAAGGCAGATGGCGAGCTGGCTGAGTGTGGTCCCTAGGGCAATGGCCAAGGCTCGCGTCTCCATAAAGCTCACAGTGAACTGAAGGTGCTTTCTTGGAACATTCAAGGATTAATATCTAGGCTGCAGGACACCGACAGTGTTATTTTTAAGAATATATGCTATAGTCACGATGTAGTTGCTATGTATGAGACCTGGGGTGCTAGCGAAGCGGTCTTAAACTCTTTCCTAGAGGGGTACGATACTTATTTCAAAGTGTGGGCTCGCAAAGCCACAAGAGGTCGAGTGCCGGGTGGCATAGCAGTTTTTGTTAAAAAGTCCTTGTCATACTGTGTGTCTGTTATCGATATTGATTGTAAATACGTTATTTGTCTCTTACTTCATAAAGAGTTTGTAGTTGCAAACGACGATATTGTAGTGCTGTGCACGTATCTCCCACCCGAGGGATCGACCTCGTATGAAGAGGGTCAGGGAGATGGGGTCCTTATATTAGAGAACGTCATGGTAGAGCTCGAAGCTCGATTTCCAAACCTAGCTTGGTGTGTTCTAGGTGACTTTAACGCTCGGTCTGGCTCGTTGAATGATTTTATCAGTGAGGACAACCTTAGTTTTATACTAGACGCAGAAGACTGCTATCCAGCAGATGCATTTAACACACCACGAAAGTCACAAGACACTGAAGAAAACCCATTCGGCCGGGAACTTATGCATCTTTGTAAGTCTCATGGTGTGCATATGTTGAACGGTCGCTCACCCAATGATACGGAAGGGGTATTTACCTGCCTAACACATAATGGTAAGAGCCTGGTAGATTATGTGTTGTGTTCGACTTCACTGTTCGCAGATCTGTCCCGCTACTTCCAGGTTAAAACAGAAGACATGTCAGACCACTTCCCACTAAGTTTTACTGTCCAGTGTAAGGGTAAGTCACAAGATGAAGTGGTGAACCACCAGACCCGGGAGCGAATACGGTACAGGTGGCGAGACAACTCTAAAGAGGCTTTTCTTAATAAGTTAACTGATTCTGAGGGTGATTCATTTGTTGTTAGCATCCATAATGCAATTAGTACACAAGATGTAAACCAGGCTATTCTCTGCCTGAACCAATTGTATAGTTATGCATCTGAAGGAATGAAGATTAACCCTACCGGCAAACGGCGAAGTGTCTGTCACAAACCGGCATACTGGGACGCTGAGTTAGAAAATTTAAAACGTACGAAAAACAGAAAGCTAAATTCCTTCCGGAAAACTAGAGATGACACTGACCTACATGTGTATAGGGATGCCAAGACCCATTTCGTCAAAACTCGCAGGGAAAAAGAAAAGTCAATGAAAGAAATAAACAAGCAAATGTTGTGGAATAGCGTAAATGACAGTCGCTCATGCTGGCAGACAGTGAAACCTCTGAGTTGCGGTCGGTCGCAACCGTCCGAGTCTATTAGCCCCAAGAACTGGGAGACATATTTTAAGACCTTAGTTAATACAGGTCCCACCCCAGACGTAGAATTCCAGACAATGATTGACACTGAAGTAAGAGATCACGTTGGGTCATGTATAGAGTGTAATAGTGGTGTACCAACAGAGTGGTTCAATGTTGAGGTAACGCTCGACGAGGTAAGGTTGGCCATTATACGGTTGCCCAGTAACAAGGCTCCAGGGCTGGATGGTCTTCCAATTGAAATATTAAAGAATAGTGTTGACTTTATTAGCCCGATTCTAGCACGTATTTTTAATTATATCTTGTCTCACGGTGACTATCTTCAGGAGTGGGCTGACGCGATTATCTGTCCCGTACTTAAGAAAGGCTCACATGATAATCCTGAAAACTACAGAGGGATTTCCTTGTTGTCGACTGCCAGTAAGGTATTTATGAAGGTACTGAGTACAAGATTAACCGATTGGGCTGAGGAAAATGAAAAAATATCTGAATGTCAAGGTGGTTTCAGGAAGGGGCGATCGACTATAGACCAAGTGTTCACTATGCAGGCTGTCATTCATAAGTATTTGTCTAAACCTGGCGGCCGCTTTTACTGCCTGTATGTAGATGTTTCTAAAGCCTTTGACCAGGTCCCACATAATCATCTGTGGTATAAATTATTATCCGAAGGGCTTCATGGAAGATCGCTTAAGGTTCTGATGTCACTATACCAGCAACTGCGATCATGTGTGCAGTGCTCCAATACCCTGACCGAGCTTTTTACGTGCTCCTTAGGTACCAGGCAAGGTTGTTTATTGAGCCCATTGCTCTTCATTTTATATGTGAACGAGTATTTCAACTTGTTAACTGTGAATGATTGTAAAGGTATCTTCATAGATCAGACCTTCCCAAACTTGATAGCGCTGATGTACGCGGATGATCTGTCGAACCTCGCCGACTCCGTGGGTAGACTGCAGGCGATAATCAAGACCTTAGAGGAATATTGCAAGAAATGGGGTATGACTATTAACATGAGCAAAGCCAAAGTTATGGTGTTCCGAAACGGCGGGTGTCTGAGAGGGAACGAAAGATGGTTGTTCGATGGTCGACAAATACAATGTTCATCGATGTATAATTACTTATCGATGTATAATTACTTTCACCCCCAAGATGATATGGACAGCTACACAAAAGCTTAGGGCAGATCAAGCACATAAGGCGGCTACGGTAATAAGACGTATTGATATTCAAACAGGAGGTCTGGATTCTTGTCTATTGTTAAAGCTATTTGACTCCATGGTGCTTCCTATTCTATTGTATGGCGCAGAAATATGGGGACTTAGCTGCATAGAGGACGTTGAGAAGGTGCACGTTAAGTTTTGTAAATACATTCTGGGAGTTGGCAAATCCACGTCGAATCTAGCTGTGCTCGGTGAATTAGGCCGTCTACCGATTCAGTATAATAGCGAATTAAAAGTAATCAAATACTGGGTTAAACTGTTACAGATGCCAGAAGATAGATTGGCTAAAGCCAGTTATAGACTGTTATGCTCGCATGATGACGTCGGTAGAATAAGGAAAAACTGGGCGTCACAAGTAAAGAATTGGTTATTTAAGCACGGATTTGGTGTTGCATGGCTTAGTCAAGAAGTGGGTGACGCGAGGTTTTTTATTCAGGAAGTGTCACAACGAATGAAGGATATTCACTCACAAATATGGTATACGAACGTATGTGAAAATGGCAAATTATCGAAAGAATATTGCTTTTATAAGACCTTATTAAACCCGGAACGCTATTTAAAAGTATTAAGAGTGAACGATTAAGAAAGGCCTATAGTAGATTCAGATGTGGTAACCATGATCTTATGATAGAAAAAGGTAGACATTTAAACATGCCCTTAGAGGAGAGACTGTGTCCGTATTGCCTAGGAATCTGTGTTGACGAAGTCGAGTCTCAAATCCCTTTCCTACTTAAATGTCATTTATACGCCGATCTTCGACAAAAGTATATTAGCCCCGTTTATTATAATTAACCATCAATAGACAGTTTTGTGCAATTGATGAGCAGCGAAAATGAGAAGACATTATACGGACTATGTAAATTTATCGTCGCTGCCTTGAGAAAGAGAAGGCAAGAGGTGTTATCTCCACATTAGCGCACTTTTGTATTTCTTTTTTTGTCGCTGTGTTTCTCTTTTTTTTGTACTAATTAATTGTACCAGGGCTGGAGGCCAGCCAATAGTACGCAATAAACTACTTTGATTTGCAACAAACATCAAACCTTATATATACTTAATTTTATTGAGTAAAAGTCTTTGTCTTTTGTTATTAACAAACATCAAACCTAAATTTATATATATACCTAATTTGATTGAGTAAAATCTGTCTTTTGTTATTAACAAACATCAAACCTAAATTTATATATATACCTAATTTGATTGAGTAAAATCTGTCTTTTGTTATTAACAAACGTCAAACCTCATATATATTTAATTTTATCGAGTAAAATTCTTTGAATTTTGTTATTAACAAACATCAACCCTTATATATACTTAATTTGATTGAGTCAAAGTCTTTGTCTTTTGTTATTAACACCATTGAGGTGTTGCTATGACTGGCGTTATGTAAACAAACCTATGGAACAAAGCTAGATTTGTTCATGAATAAACATCAAAACCTCTCATATAGTTAATTTGATTGAGTTTGACAGTTACAATTAATAGTTGGAAATACTGTGAAGATGTTGACGGCCTATATAAGCAAGAGGTATAATGCTGGTAGGCATCATTTTTATCGCCACCAATCTTTAATGAGTAGTCGGATGTCTATCAAGAAAATTCATTCACTGTAAATCCACGTACGGCATTCAGACTCGAACCGAGAACCGATGTTGTGGGCCTCTCGAGGCTGAGATGGTTATGGAAGAATCATGCAAGGAACCAGTGATTTCAGTGTTCGAAATCGGCGACTGGCCTAAATATTTGTTGGAGTAGAACCCAAACAGGAAGGTCCGAGTATTAAATTATCAGGGTTTGTTATTGCTATGACAACTTTGACATCAACTTTCTGTAGAATTTTGTTATTGATCAGTTGGTAGTCCAAATTATTGTTCAGTACTTGTATGGCATATCACAGTATGTACCTCATCTTCTACAGTTAGATGGCTTCACCCACGAACTGTTCTGGACCATCTGCGATGTCGATATTCCTATGTTATTGGGGGATAAATTAACTGCATGAGGTTGCCATACCAGCATACCGGGCGTACGTAAGTCGTAACTCCGTAAGCCGAAACTCGGCAAAAGGTGGCTTTTTCCTGTTGTGCTTGTTTCTGTCATTGCCCTGCCCATATTGTTCCAATGCTAATGATTTAACTTTTTATAGGAAGTGGATGTTAATTTGATTGTGCACGACAGTGGTATTTATGTGCCGTTGTATCATGATAACCTGACCGGCTGTGATAACCTGTCTGGCCACGCTTCTTTCATGGCACCAACCCTAACCAGAACCCACAGGCACAGTAAATCAGTGGAGGTGAGAGGCCGGGGGGGGGGGGGGGGTGCACAACTTATACCAGGTACAGTAATTAAATCAGTGGAGGTGGGTATGCGTTGTGGGGCCACCTATCCCCCCCCCCCCCCCCTGGCCTCCCCCCTCCACTGATTTACAGTGCCTGTGCCAGAACCCTAAATGCCTAATACTAACCCAAACCCTAACCCTGGCCCTAACCTAATGCTAACCTAACCCAAAACCTTATATACATGCGCAATATATATAGCAACCCAATTCGCTGTGCATGCACACACGTCAGCCAGATATTTTATTACGGCGGACAGGTTATCATGCTACACCGGTCTGACTTTACTACCCCCGACTAACTATTTCTGGCTATTTCCTATGTTTCAGCTTGCTGCCTTTTCTGTGTGGTCACAGGATGAATATCCCATTTTTCGCAAAGAGTATAAGGGCTGGTTTAGCCTGAAAATGAGACGTTAATGTTGTGACAGTCTGAAGGATCGACACTAACATCTGAAACCGTAGGCCTTGGGCGCTGTTCACCTTTAAAACCTTGAATCTCATCTCCCCAAGCTTCCATTAAGATTGAAGAAGGCAAAAAATCCATTTTCTGGCGGCTGCCAATTGAAGGCTTCTGTAAAGGTGGTCAAATAGGTTTCGTGAACAGCGCCTAAGGCCTATGGTTTCAGACTTTAGTCATATGTCTTATATCTTCACGGCCGCGACCTAAGTAAATAGATCTATTTCCGGAAAACATAGGGTGTACTAAAACATTGATACAAAAAAATTACCCACCATCTGTGGTGTACTGAAACTTACAGCCACAAAAAAAACTATAATTTTTTCCAAAATTGGGGATGTTCCAAAACATTGGGAAATTTTTGGTATTTCAAAACATACGTAAATGACGGTAGGCTGTGTTTCAGCACACAGACCCTAGGGTTATGGGCTATCTAGGCATCAAGATCTGCCAATAAAATATATTGAAACCTCCTATTACGGCCAACCATATCTCAGTCTAATGCTTGAAATTGGTAAAGCCTGACAGTAAAAACTCATTGAATGGTCCATGACTGGCAATACAGTGACATAGTGAATTTATAACAGCCAATCAGCAGCAACAGTAGGAACAATAGTCCCACACAATCTTTTCATTCTTTATTTTGTGTAGTTTATTCTCTATAGTTTCTTCTCTATATAAATGGTCTGGTAGACTAGTTGTGTGCATTTAATCACTGGCACTTAGTTCCTTAATAATGCTGTCATAATAAAACTCTGGTTCATTAGATAGTACAGTATATATCTATATGTACAGTATATAAATCAATTCTTGTTAACTATCCATATGTCATTATTCCAGAATCATTGCAAGAATGTTTGGTCAAACTTTTGTAAAAAATCCACTTGGGTGCAACTCTAAGCCACAGCCAATTTCAAGGTCAAGCACAAATCAATAACTTCCTGGTCGAAACTTTTGCCTGAAAGGGCAAATGCATGACTTTGACATGTTTCAATTAAAGGAGTCAAATCTATATCAAATGTCTGCTGACCTCAGGACAGGAAATTACTCTGTACTCTGTGGCTCAGAGTTTCAGTCAAGGGCATTTCTATGACAGTTGACCAAAACAACATTGAAAATGAATATATATATATGTCATGTTTAACATGATCTAGCAATCTCTTGTCTCAAAACCTGTAGTACCATGCACCATTTTATGAATGAATGTTGAAGCCATAAATTACCAAAATGGGTTTAAAATGCAAAATGGATTACGTATATATATACATGTACTTCTTTATGGTCCTATACACATCTTATTATCTAGTTATATTCCTTATATGTCGGAGCAGGTACTGAAGAGACTCAGCCATGGGGCCAGTGACGACAATGCGGTCCCGAATACCAGTGCCTATACCACGCCATAAGCGTACTATATCTGCCCCATCCAAGTTGGAGATGTTACGGGAACATTTCGAGGCTCAACTGGAACGCGAGAAAGCTCACAAACTGCAAACGATGCATCCCGAATTCTACGGTCCGATGATTCCTAGACGGAGATTGAGTGGTAGTGGTCGGTCCGCAAAAAGAAATGGTATCCTGCGAAACTTTTTTAATGAGAGGAAGCATCTGGAGGAGACAGGCCAGAATGACCAGTTAAGAAGTAACATTAAGTATCATTATCAACAGCAGAAACGCCAGTTTCAACACCCCGGAGCGGAATCGAAGCCTCCATTGCCTCAGTTTCAGAAGAACAGTGCCGGTAGGGACAAAGCTCACCCGTTAGCTCCCATCGGCAATACTAGCTCGACGGGATCGAGAGGAAGACCTGTGCAAGCCCATGGCTACCATAGTCCGAAGCCGCCCGCAGTGGAGCAAAAGCCAAAGAACATACGCAACCATCGCCGTTATTCACTCAGCAGCGGCTATGATACACCTCAGGGAAGTGGTAACGAAAGTGACGCTTACTCACCCGGACCTCAAAAGGCATTAATTCCCATTGATCAAGCTCCCACTTCGATGCGCCGCCAGGTGATCAAGAAAACGAATAGAAAGCAAACTAATGGCTCAAGCGACGAAGAAATACATGATACTCAACCCGGCAGGAACAAAGACGCAAGACTTAAACGGGATAACATAGCGAAGAAACCGCCTACGCAGCCATCACCATCAGGTCAAAGGAAGAAAGGACCGCATGTTGCAAATAACAAAGATTTTGTGAAATGGCAAGAAGAACAAAATCAAGAGCGAGATACGCGACTTCAAAACCATCGCCAAGCCCAAGAGGCGACAAACCATGGTAATAACATGGGAGATGAAGCATCGACTCCCACCGCCAGAGGGGGACACATGCAGGTCGACAAGCTGGAGCACGTGCGCCGACACGCGGTGCTGAAGGCCGTGACCCCGCGCCACGCCAGCGACACGGAAAGTGAGACTGACGCGGAGGAATACGAGATGCGAGAGAAGGAGAAACGTCTGAACGAGCTGATTCGGCAGCAACAGCAGCAGCTCCAGGCGCTCAGAGAAACTCGAAAGAAAGAGGATTCAGAAGTGAGTCTATTTAGCAAAAGTCATTTCACTTGCCCACATATATCTTTGTATATGGCCTTACTATATATGTTCCTACTTTTGTGCATTTCGCCATTGAACAGTTTCTCCCTCAATGGTCTTTAGTTATTATATATATATATATATATATATATATTTAGCTGCTCTTTGTTATACTGTAGTCACGGCGTTTAATATGTCATCGTGTTTTTTCTTTATTGTAACAGAAATTGCTGAAGCAGCGTGGGACGGCCAACAAGGAGAAAACACAGCGACTGCGGAGTGTCAACTCCCCGTCACAGCGGCGGTACAGCCTGGGGTCTGAGGCCGGGTCGCTGGCCACGGAGCGGTCCAACTACGGCGACAGTCCCATCCCAGCGAGCCACCGCGGGGCACCTCACCCGCCGACTGACAGAAAAACGCCGACCTCGGGCAGGAGGACAATGGACTCTCAGAGGTCCGCAAGGCCGTTGAAGACCAAAGCCGCTCGGAAAGCGCGTCAGATATCCGCCCAGCGAAGGGTGAGTTCTTCTCCTCCGCCCGGCCCGACTGAGAACACGGCGTTCTACGTGGAGATGGCGCAGACCGAGGAAGCCCTGGCCACCGCCGGGGAATTAGACCTCGTTGCCTGTCCGCACTGTGATCGCCGGTTCGCCAGCGATCGACTGGAGAAGCATGGTCGAGTCTGCACCGAGGCGACTAGCAAGAGACGCAAGGTGTTCGACTCGATGAAGATGCGACACGGAGGAACCGATAACGAGAAATACATCACCAGACCCGTGGTGAAGTCCAGAGCCAAGACGGAATCGGTACGTGAAACACAACGTTAGTAGTTCAGCTCCCGTGATTAGAAAGTTAGAATATTTGACAAATAAGATAGTTCAGCCCAGACTTACCGTGGATTGTACTTCAGTATCTACCACGTTTGTGCCATGAATATCATTAACGAATAACATTACTGACAACATGGTTTCTCCCTCCGTTGCACTTGCAGCCGAAGAAGAGTAACTGGCGAGACCAGCACAAGCGATTCCTGGAGACCGTGCGATACGCCAAGAAAGTGTCCGAATTCGAAGCTCAGGGGGGTAACGTGGCTGACCTGCCTCCCCCGCCCCCGTCGGACAATCCGGACTATGTCCAGTGTCAGTACTGCCAGCGGCGATTCCACCCCGGCACCGCGCAGAGGCACATTCCACGCTGCAAGGACATCAAGTCACGCCCGGCGCCACCCAAGAACAGACGGCGCTAGTCACCCGGGATCTGGCCTCTGGCAGCCGGTAGTCATCCGGGATCTGGCCTCTGGCAGACGGTAGTCATATGGCAGCCGATGGTCATCTGACATCTGGCAGCCGGTAGTCTTCCGGCATCTAGCAGCCGGTAGTCATCTGACATCTGGTAGCCGGTAATCATCCGGCAGCCGGTAGTCATATGGCATCTGGCAGACGGTAGTCATCTGACATCTGGCAGCCGGTAGTCATCCGGCATCTGGCAGCAGGTAGTCATATGGCATCTTGCAGACGGTAGTCATATGGCAGCCGGTAGTCATCTGATATCTGGCAGCCGGTAGACATCCGGCCTCTGGCAGCAGGTAGTCAGATGGCATCTGGCAGACGGTAGTCATATGGCAACCGGTGGTCATCTGACATCTGGCAGCCGGTAGTCTTCCGGCATCTAGCAGCCGGTAGTCATCTGACATCTGGTAGCCGGTAATCATCCGGCAGCCGGTAGTCATATGGCATCTGGCAGACGGTAGTCATCTGACATCTGGCAGCCGGTAGTCATCCGGCATCTGGCAGCCGGTAGTCATCCGGCATCTGGCAGCCGGTAGTCATCCGACATCTGGCAGCCAGTAGTCATCCGGCATCTGGCAGCCGGTAGTCATCCGACATCTGGCAGCCGGTAGTCATCCGGCATCTGGCAGCCGGTAGTCATCCGGCATCTGGCAGCCGGTAGTCATCCGACATCTGGCAGCCGGTAGTCATCCGCCATCTGGCAGCCGGTAGTCATCCGGGATCTGGCAACCGGTAGTCATATGGCAACCGGTAGTCATCTGGCATCGGTGGCCGTTCTTACCACCGGAAATAAATATTCGCCTCGTGCTTGCAGCCCAGCGTGAACATTGCACCATGTATTTGCAGCACTATGGCAACAAGAGTCATTTCCGGATCAAATGTTTAGCACAGCATCAAGTGGTACCTTTTATATTTCCAGTCAGCCTTTCATAATCCATGACAACACATGTTCGTATTCATATATATCGACGTTTATATTATCATTATGTTTTATTGATTGATTTTATTGATCTGAATAATAAACAGTTCTACGGTTTTAACGTGTTGGCGGTGGTCTTTGCTGCGAAAATGGCGGGAATTTTTGGTGAAAATATAATACAGTCACTTGGTCAAATAAATGTTACCTTTAGCCGAAGTTTACTTGGTGCGACCACTTTCACTGGATCAGTGGGTCTACGGTTTGAATCCGGGCCTGCAGACCGCAAGAACCTAATCTATTATGCACAGTGAAATGAAGTTTTTTGGCCGCTTTTGTGCTACACAAATCTAATCCTGGAAATTCGCTTCTGTAGAAAGATGTTTCAATATTATACGAACCGTTCCATATGAAATGCTTGCAACCTCCTATAACTCTGACGCAATTGATCACTATTAATTACGAATTATTTTGATTAAAGTAAAGTACGAAACCTCTTAAATGGATTGAATGTTTCAACGAAATACGGATGATGGTCACCTGAAAGCCTAACGGCACGTGGATCGGTGGTTCGAGCCCCGCTGTGGCCATGTCTGAAGATACAACTAACGTAAACACAACCCAAATCTGACCCCATTCATGTTGCCTAATTGAAAAGTGTCACAAACCAGGTCTCGGTCCATATTTCGCTATTTGTCACACGCCAAGGAAGGGTTAAATCACAACTTCGCTACTCACGCTTACCAGAAGGCAGGCATGCAGCCAAAAGAACGAATTAACTGAATAACTTTTATACAACATTCTACACATTATGCAACACGCAAAAAGGGGATATGATAAGATTAGGCCAAAAGAACGTTTAAAAGGGGGGGGTATGATTCATCGGCGAGTCTACGACAGTCCTATGGGTCGTATCATCAGCTTAGCCCGGGGAATTAGCAGCCTATGTTTTCTTTTGTAAAACTGGCTGAGCCGCAAATCAACAGGTCGTGTTGATGGGCTCTGGCATCTGCATCTGGTGCCTATTTCATTATATAGTACGCCTCGGTCAGTATGAGTTCAATGTCCTCCCATTTGGTTTGGTCGGTGCCCCGACAACATTTCAAATGACAATGAACAAAGTACTCAGGGGACTCAATTGGAAGACCGTTTTGATATACGTTGATGACGTCCTCGTGTTTAGCAAAAATGTTGACGAACACCTGGAGCACTTGGAGGCAGTATTTCAAAGATTGCGAGAAGCAAACATGACATTAAAACCATCTAAATGCAAGTTTGCGGTTGAGAAGATCCTGTATTTGGGGCACGTCATCTCAAAGCAAGGGATCCACGTAGACGAAAACAAGACCAAGGTCATGAGCACATTCCCAGCTCCCCGTAACCAAAAGCAGGTCCGAAGCTTCCTCGGCATGGCCAACTACTACAGACGATTCGTACAAGATTACGCCAAAATCGCCGCACCCTTCAACAAACTACTTCAAAAGGATGCACGGTTTGTCTGGACATCAGAGTGCCAGACAGCTTTCGAAGTACTGAAACTGAAACTGCTATCCCCGCCCATCTTGGTCTTTCCCGATACGGACAAGGAGTTCATTGTGACCACCGACGCGTCCCACGATTCCATAGACTATATATTGGGACAATTAGATGACAGTGGGCGAGAGGTTGTGGTTGAATATGGAGGCAGTCGCGCAGAACTCAACTATCCTATATCTGAAAAGGAATGCCTGGCCGTCGTTGAGGCGGTGAAGCAATGGAATGCTTATCTGGCAAACAAACACTTCACCGCAGTTACTGACCATAAGTGTCTCGAATACCTCAACAACATCAAACTGTCCACCGGTCGACTGTCGCGATGGGCGATGTTGCTGCAAGGGTATAATTTCAGCATCAAGTACAGACCAGGTAGGGAGAACCAGGCAGATGCCCTGTCAAGGCGATCGTACGACTGGCCCACACGAGAGATCAGCCAGGGCGATGACCCAATCCCCACTGCCGTTGCACTCGTGACAGACGAGGAACAAGGAGACCAACCGGGCATGAAGTTCCTAACTCACGTGACGTTCCAGTACGAATCGGAGACAGAAACATACGCCATGCCACTTGCATCAGACAACCCCAGATCACCGACTAGCACCGACTTCGACCTAATTAACATCGTAGCAGGCAGTGAAGACGCGCTCGTTCACCTGCCCCAAGAGCAAAGCACTTGCCCCGAGGTCGGTCCTATGTACAGCCACTTAGCTCACAACACAGTGCCGCAGGACCCAGCAAAATCACGAAAGCTGGCCGCAGAAGCAAACCAATACATGATGCTAAATGGGGTGATGTACCACAGATACACACCCAGAGCAAAGAAATGTCCGACCAACGAGAAGCGGGGTATCACCCAGCTCGTAGTGCCCGTCTCCATGCGAGACAAGCTCCTCACAGCTTATCATGACTCCATCATGGGAGGGGGCCATCAGGGGACAGATCGGACATTCCAGGCCATCAAACAGAAGTACTTCTGACCCGGCATGTACGCCGATACCGTGAGATACGTGAAATCATGTGACCGATGTCAGCGGGCGAGAAGATACAAACACGGCAGGCCGGCACCACTGGTTCCAATGCCAATCGCCGATGTCTTTGACCGCTGGCATATGGACATCTTGGGACCAATCACCAAGACCACCGAAGGCAACCAGTATATCCTCCTGATGGTCGATAGTTTCAGTCGCTGGTGTGAAGCCATCCCCATCAAGTCACAGGAAGCAATAGTCGTTGCGCAAGCACTCTACCGTGAAATTTTCTCGCGCTATGGAGCACCAAGGGTTTTTATAACCGACAGGGCTAAGAACTTCATGTCAAAGGTGGTAGGAGCTCTATGCGAGATATTTAAGGTAAAGCAGCATCACACATCCGCCTATCACGCGCAAACGAACGCCACCTGCGAATGCATGAACAGTACCATAGCCCAGGCTCTCAGAGCCTACTGCAAGCCGGATCAAAGCAACTGGCCGGAACTCCTGCCCGGAATACTCATGGCATACAGAATGACGCCGGCAACCAGAAGCACTCAGTACAGTCCCTTCTTCCTCCTGTTTGGAAAGCAAATGAACACCCCATTTGACACCACCGCGGCACCAAAACCCAAGCTACCAAATGACATTCAGACACATGTCAACAACCTTCTGAACAATCTGAACATCGCCCGAGAGGTAGCCAAGGAAAATGTGGCAGACAATCAAACAAAATACAAGAAGGACTATGACAAGAATGCAAACGCTCCAGCATATCAGGTGGGCGACAAGGTATTGCTGCATAACACCAAGGTACCGCAGGGCATGTCCCGAAAGTTCCATCTCAAGTGGCAAGGTCCATACTACATCTTAGAATTGGGCCCAAACTTCACCTACAAACTAGCGGAATGCGACACCCACAAGGCACTGAAATCGCTCACCCACAGCAACCGGCTGAAGCCATATTACGATCCCAGGAACCGCCAGTACCACCCACCACCACCCAGAGGCAATGAACCGCCGGACCCATCACATGGGCAGATCAACCCACCGGACCACACGGACGCTCCAGCGGACGATGAGTGGTTCGAGGTAGAGCGCATAATGGCGCACAAACGCCAGCGAGGCAAACTCGTATACCGAGTAAAATGGAAGGATGATCCCCAATTGACATGGGAACCCGCCGAGAACATGCCGGAAGCAATAGTCACGGAATACAGAACAAGAAAGCGCCGGTGGCGCAGACGAACGACACTGCTGAGATAAATTGCATTCCTCGTTCCCCACCACTCACAGTGGTTCGCAGAGACCCATAGAGACATCCAATGGCCGTAACGGCCGGAGCCTGAGCGTGGTAAAGTAAAGAAGGCTTAAATTACGATATACAGCGCGGGGCGTCACATAGCTGTGAAGGGCGGGAAAGCTACGCATAGAGGGTCCGTGAGGGCACTCATTAGTCATAGGGATAGCCTAGTTGTTACCACAGTTGTGTATCGGTATGCATGCTTACGCCCCTGACACAGATCGTCGAAAAGCTAGGTGTTGACACCCACGCCGCACCACAGCATGACACAGGGCCGCAGCCAGTGTCGGCCAAAATGTTGTTCTGCTTACTATTATAATTAAGGCGTCAACAATGCACGGCGTGATTGACTGCATGATTGACTATTGAACGCTGTGAATCACTTTTGATGTAATCTGCCTGACTTTTTATTACAGTTTTTTTTTGTTATCTACATAAGTTATCATGGAGTCAAAGTTTGGGGTCCAAACTTGTTATACGAAGGGGATATTATAGTACGCCTCGGATCCCGCCCCGGATCCGCGCACTCCAGTGAGGGCGCCGCGGGGGGGGGGGGGGGGTGCTCGCCGGTCAGCACGGCCGGGGGCTCACCAAAAGGTCCGCGCGCTCTCGGCCAATCAGCGCCGACGCCAGCAAGCGGGGGACTGCCTCGCCAGTCAGCGGGAGACTGCCTCGCGACTCAGCGGGGGACTGCCTCATCAGCAAGCACGGTTCGCACAAAGACGTCCGCGCGCCTCTCGGCCAATCAGCGCCGATGCCAGCGAGCGGGGGACTGCCTCGCCAGTCAGCGGGAGACTGCCTCGCGCGGAGTGAATAAAAGCAGAGGACGAGGCTCGGAGAGGGACAGAAGGAAACACACTGATGCAGGATGTAGATTGATGTACAGTGTTACGATGAAATAAAAGATTATATTGCTACACCATCTCGTGTTTCTGATTCCCTCCATTGTGCCGCAAATCGCCGGACGACAACTATGGACCGGGGGATTTCTTGGCCAAATGTAACGTTAATGTGTATAAAATTGGCCTAAAATAATAAAAGATAATATTTGCATGAGTAACGTCATAAGCTACATCTCGCATCGCCAACAATCCCGTGCGTCTGTACCATTACATGTCCTGTAGTTTGTTATTTCATTAACAGAGAAAACGTAGAAAGAAGAACTGTCCCAAACAGTGTTTTCGAGTGATGCATGACATCCTTTTGATGAGTTGCCCGGCCTATCGTAAAACGCAATTCCTCAGGTGCGCGTTCATAGGTTATGAGCGTGGCGTGCCATATACCAGTCCTTAAAGGCAGCGTGATGCGAAGCCCCAGGTCTGTGAGTAGTAGAAGCCACCTGGCGCGTAAAGGTTTGTACACCCCCCCCCATTCCCCACATGTATCTCCTATACCCCCACCCCTCCCGTAAACTACCCCTCCCCAAACAAAACTCCTCACCCCCATGACCCCCACCCCTGTTCACGCCCCCCCCCCCTCCCACTCAACTAGCTAGACCCCTTACTACACCCTCCCAACCATGATAGTGAACGGTATTTCACAATCACGGAGTGACGTCATGGATGTGTCATCGCGGGTTACCTGCAAGGACAGTAGTTCATAATGATCTTGTCAAATCAGTCGCCCTCTCTCAGCCCCGATACCCCTTTCTCCCCCTCCGTCCTAGTGCCAACCGTTATCCCTACACCTATAGCTCCCACGGAGGAGCGGTTAGAGAAGACAATTAATACCTGACAGCTGGTTGCTTATGTTATAGAGGTCAACCCATTCACCTTTCTGGTCGACGTATTAATTGCTTGCAGATGAAAAACTACCTGAGGTGGAGAGCATACAGGCGCGTATTAGTATTGAAATAATAGACTGACTCATCAAACAACTGTCATTATTCTTTTCTCTCACAATAAGAGGGCGCCAATCCCCTGCTCCTCATCTACCAGATATTACTGCCCCCACCCCTCCCTCCCCGAAAGCCGATCCCCTCCTACCCTCACCCAACCATGACGGTGAACGGTATTCACAATCATGTAGGGACGTTAAGATGTGTCATTGGCAGATAACTGCAAGGACAGCAGTATTATATATTTATCTTGTACAATTAGTCGCCCTCCCTCAGCCCCTTTTTTCCCTTCCCTCCTAGTCCGACCGTTTTTCCTACACCTCTTCCGCATTCACCGCGTTCACCGCGTCCCACCCCTATTTAGCATGTCGCCCCTCCGTTACTACAACCTATGATTGAATGACGTACTCCCCCTCCCACCCGCCTCCCCATGCCCACACCCCAAGGACACCAATACATTAATTTGAGAGGCTACCCAGACCAGCGGAGTCACCGAAGCGTGTCGCGAGGGAAAGCCAGCTGCACTACTAGTCACCACTGAGCGTGTTCAGACTTGTCTCTTTTCTGGGGGGCTTGCAGGTGAGGGGAGGCGGGTGGATGTGATGGGGGTGTACGCAGTTCACCCCAGCTGACTGTTCATCGGATTACGAGATGGGAGTGATCAGACGATAATGTAAAGACAATATGGAATTCAGTTCCCCGTTTTCGATTGAAAACATAAGGGCTGGTGTGTTTCTCTGTGTAGTTGGTATTTTTAAATGTAGGGCTTCAATAGAAAGTGATAGGCTCGTTTTACTTATAACTAATAGTTTTGTCGGACATCACGTACGTTGGATGTTCTGTTGAGATTACTCCGATAGCTAGTCTAAAGATTACGATGTAGTCGCGTTTCGACAGTTTTGAGTGTTTAATCAGGTTACATTGGTGGTTTTGTCGAAGATTTATGTACCCGTTAGTTTATCCTCGATCCCCGTTTACAAAGGACGCGGGTCGTTCTTAGACCACAATAATGCGAATGACGGGGTAACTGGTATGCTCTCAATGTGACGCCACTTTTTCAACCGAGCAGGCGTTACGTATCCACAAGAAAAGACATCGCAGTTACGTATGTCCCAAGTGCGACGTAGAATTCGGCAACAAGTTGTGTCTTAAAAGACATATGAAGACGCATCAAGATACACACTATCGATGCCCAGTGTGTGACAAGGTGATTAATGGGACACGGAACTATCAGAGACATATGGCTATGCACGCACGACAGAAGACATGTCCGCAATGCAAACGTACGTTTCACACTGGAAGTGAGTTGCCACGTCATAAATGCCAGGCGAGGCATATACCAGCGGCAAAGAAAGTGAGATGCCGAGAATGCAATCAGGACTACGGTAGCTGGCGTGAGTTTTATCTTCATAGACAAGAGAAACACCAGACGGGGGCAGGGGTGCCCCACGCCCAACCATTTCTCACTGGCAACGAACCATGGCTGGGACAAGACGGTCGAGTGGATGAAGCCGTGCACGCGGCGTATACGAAACATTCGCGTGTCGTGTTGGGCGGGCATCAGACTCGTCCGGGGAAATTAACGGGTCGATATAACTTTCCCGTTGACCTTAAGCAACCAATTGACATGATGACCAACCTCCGGGCCATTGTGGAGCAGGAAGGGAACGCATTCAAAGTGAATGTGACGCCTGGGATGTTTCTCTTCAACGGGGAAGAAGTAAGATATTTTTATCCCCATCAGAACAATTATCTGTTTGGCAAACCCCTCATCATTAGTCGGCCGTCAGATATGGATCATATCAAGAAACGATTAGATAAACTAGATGTTATCGAGCGAGTCAGCAATGAGCGTCCCGATACCAAATGGCGACTTTCCTTCCTGGCCAACCTCCAGTACGATGTCACCAGAACAAGTTACACCATGGGCGGGGGAGAGGTGGAACTCCCCGCTTATCTACTGGACAAGGCACACCTGATCACATTTCAGAGAAATGCGTCGCGTCGACTACATCGCGACAGATTATGTTTTTTTCGATGTCTCGCCTATTTTAGGGGTCGGAAAGATAAATTGGAAGATAGCGCCATCAGTCTTTTGCAGGAGTGGTGTACATATCACAAGAAACACGATCTCCCATCCGATCCTCCTTTGCGAGAAGGATTCCAAGGGGTTGATATGCACGACCTCCCTCATTTGGAAGCGTGTTTCAATGTAAATATCCAGGTGTATCATCTAACCGAAGAAGGTGTGGCGGAATCCCTATATAGATCATGCGGTCGCCATACGGATGGACAGCAGAGAAAGGATATGTTTCTGAATGAATACGGAAACCATCTCTCATATATCACGGACATTGAGAGTTTCTCGAGCAAGTACCAATGCCAAACGTGTGAACGTCATTTCAGGAAGTCATGTGACTTGGTGAGACATCAACGCGCATGTTCCAAGAAGACCCAGTATGTCATGAAAGGTGGATTTGCTGCCCCTCCCAAAACATTATTCGACGAACTGGCAGAATTAAACATTCAAGTAGATACCAAGGATCGTTTTTATCCCTGGTTTGCCACGTATGACATGGAAGCGCTCCTCACCAAAGACACTTCGGATAACCCTGGAAAGTTGCAGTGGGATTACACTCATAAACCCATTTCGGTCTCTATCTGTTCCAATGTGCCAGGATTTCTGACTCCTCACTGTTTCATTGACGAATGCGAAGAACAATTGGTACGGAAGATGATTGAATATTTGCACAAAATTCAATCTCATGCCCACGCCTTGGCTTCCGAAAAATGGGGCTCTGTGTTACAACAACTGGAAGATCTAAAGGAAAAATGGAACAGCACAGCACAGGAGGAGGACACCCAGAAAGATATAGAAGTGGAAGAAAACTCATATTATAGGTTTCAGTCCTCACTGCAACGAGATAACGAGTGGAACATCGAATACAACGAATATTCTTCAGGGGATGAACATATGGACGAGGAAAAAGAAACCGCGCGAGTGTTGGGGATGGAAGACACAGGAGAAGAAGCGAATGAGTCTGGCAGAAAGAAAATGTACCAGTATATATGTCGTATAAAAGAGAAATTTGCAATGTATATGCAGCAAATGAAAGTCATAGGTTACAATTCAGGTAGCTATGACCTAAATTTGATAAAACAAACCATTACCAAAGCTATGGAGATGCACGAAGAGAAGAATGCCTTCGTTATCAAGAAGGCAAATCAATATTTATGCGTGGCCAATAGCAAGTTTAAATTACTTGATGTCATGAATTATGTTCCCATGGGTACGACATACGCAGCCTTTCTGAGAGCATTTGAAGTGGAAGAGCAGAAAGGCACATTTCCATATGAATGGTTTTCAAGCATAGAACAGTTGAATGAAACACACATACCACCCTCGAAAGCATTTTATTCCTCACTGAAGGGTTTGAATACCCTTGGGAATACATCGCAGGAAATAGAACAGGAGTATAAACGTTTGCAAGATATATGGCAAAAAGAGAACATGTCTACAATGCGTGATTATCTCGTGTGGTATAATAATCTTGACGTGGCACCCATGGTGACAGCAGTCACTAACTTGCGAGAGTTGTTTGTAGAGCAAGGGGTCGATTGTTTTAAAGAATGCTTTTCCACTGCTGGGGTGGCGCGATGTCTCTTAGCGAGATGCGCGCAAAAGCAGAACGCAGCTATACCTTTAATTGGTCAGAGAGATGAAGATTTACATCACACCATGAAGGCAAATCTCATGGGTGGTCCTTCCATTATCTTCACCCGTCATCATGAGGTAGACAAAACAAACCTCCGTAATGATCCAACGTACCCATGTAAAGCCATCGCAGGTTGGGATGCCAATGCTTTGTATCTGTATTGCCTACAACAGGAATTTCCCGTGGGACCATTCATTAGAAGACGTGCAAAAGATAAGTTCAAAGCTCAGAAATCCTCCCTCTCTCAATATTCGTTTGATTGGATGGAGTGGTTGATGACTAAAGACCCTCAGTTAACGATTCGTCATCAGTTAAACCAAGGAGTAGAAACAAGAATAGGACGATACATAGTTGACGGATTTGATTCAGCATCACAGACTGTTTATGAATTTCAAGGATGCTATTACCATGGATGTGAATGCATGTCCCCTAAAACAGAAAAAATTAAGACTCTGTTAGAACAAAGACGTAAACGTACAGACGATCGTACTTCGTATTTAAAGCAGTGTGGTTACAAAGTGGTGGAAATGTGGGAATGTGAGTTCAAACGACAAATCAAAACGCAACCAGAATTGCAGGAATTCATCCGCATGCGTAGACCTCAGTTTACACAGAAGCAAGGTTTAGGAGAAGTCAGTGAAAACACTATCCTTGATGGAGTGAGAGATGGATCACTATTTGGAATGATAGAAGTAGACATCGAGGTCTCAGAAGTGTGGGAAGATGCAGAGATGAGGGCCAAGGCTGGGGGTCTGTCCCCCAAAGAATATTATGAGGATTATCCCCCACTGTTTTGTACGATGGACATACCCTTCGACAAATGGGGAAGCCATATGCAAGAATGGGTAGAATCCCGGGGGTTATCTCAAGCCCCCAAAAGACTGCTCGTAAGTGGCCTTCAAGCTAAGAAAGTACTGCTATCAACTCCTATATTACGGTGGTATCTTCAACACGGGTTGGTAGTTACTCGAGTATACCAGACGGTGGAAAATATGAAGCAGAAATGCTTTTTACCGTTCACTCGATATGTGACAGACACTAGACGTAATGCTGATGGAAATCCCGCTCATTCCGTCAGGGCTTTCATAGCCAAAAATATTGGTAACTCAGCTTACGGATCCAGTCTCATGTCGAAAGAACGGTTCCGTGATATTTGTTACGTACAAAGCCGTGCCAAGGCATGTGCCAAGATCAATGATCCAAGATTCCAAAGAGCTACAGAAGTTGCACCAGACTATTACGAGATTGAAAGCGAGAAAAAACGAATAGTATTTGATATACCAATCACCACGGGATTTTTCATACTATCCCTGGCCAAACTGCGGATGCTACAATTTTATTACGATTGTATCAGAAGAGACATTCCAATTCAAAAGACTGTCCCTTTGACAACAGATACAGATAGTATGTACTTTGCCATAGCCACCACAACACTTCGGGAAGCAATGACAGACGCAGCTAGGAGAGAACATGATAAGAAGGTCTTGGGATCATGTCATCAAGAAGATATTGACCCACAAGAACATTTTTTCCCCAGGGAATGTTGTTCGCATCATAAAACCAGAGATGCTAGGACCCCAGGCCTATTCAAAGCAGAGGGACATGGGACATATTTTTCGGGGCTTAGCAGCAAGTGTTATGTTTTAGACTCCCCCGACACAACAAAACTCACGTCCAAAGGAGTACAAAGACACAGGGTTCAGAATCCACGTACCATATTTGAAAAGGTATTAGAGTCAAAGAACACGAAGAGTGTTATCAATAGAGGGTTTCGAATGCGAAACAATCGCATGTGTACGTATAGCCAAGAAAAAGTTGGCTTTTCATACTTTTACCTAAAGCGGGTGGTGCAAAGCGACGGAGTACATACCAAACCGTTAGATATGATCCTCTGTCCGTATAATGAATGATGTGTTTATGTAAATATATCTAGAAATGTGTGTCCATGCAACTATGTCTAGAATTTAGTGTTCATGTATGTTTATGTACAAACTTAAGTGTGTTTGTGTGTGATATTTAAGATTCATGTATGTAATAAATGAAGAAAAAAAACTCCGTGGTTTGTGTTTCATGAATTTACGTATTCTGAATTTCCAACTTGTTGTACATCCATCGAAGCCATCAGCTGAATAAACATAGTATTATGTGAGGTAATTGGAAATGATGTAACAACATAAGACTTTGTTGGCACATATTCTCGAGTTTCTGATGTAAATAGTTTGCACCACGCTCACTATTCGATACGCGTAGAATATTAACGATACACCCCTGAAACGTTGATGAAATATCGCGCGATGAACCAGACATGTAACATTTTACTAGGAGTATATCAAAACGAACGATCAAGATATTTATTCATCCCATGGACTCCTCTCAACACGATCCATGATAAGTGTGTTCCGGAACTCACCGAGTTGCTTGATTGTATGTCAAGTCACCAAAACCAGGAGGGATTCTACAACTGCGGTGAATGTAGTCCACGGGGTTTAGATAAGATGCAGCTATAATAAATGTATCAACTATATGTATCAAAATAACGTATGTATGCCATAGTGTGACCGCCTAGCCCTGAATTATATTAAAAGTTACATACAAATGTAGATGAATACATCAGTGACTAGTAATCTTATGTAAATGTATATTAATAATGAATTAAATCCGCAAGTAGATCTCGTGTAAACACGGTGTCGTGGTGTAATTAGTGTATCATGTCGTGTAGAATAAAAATATTTAAATTGTGAACGAGCGCTATTATTCTCCTCGTTTTCATCACAGTGACAGAACATATCGGGGTCTAGTATCCTTATGTATAATTTATCACACCTTGGAAATTCAGTGTATATAAATCCATATCGTGTAGAAATCCATAATCTTGACCAATAGGAGTTCTCCTTCCGGCCCGCTCCTCCCAGCACCCCACTAAAACCCGTGACGTTCCGTCTCCTCGCTCGCTCGCCCGAACTTTCGAAAATCACTAGGTCGTGACGGCCAGTGGGCTCTGTGTTGAGGGGCTTGGGAAAAAAAATCGATAAGCGCACAGATGAAGTCACACACCCGTGAAGCTCCGCCTCCTTGCTGGATCGTTCGCTCGCGCGCCCGCGGGCTCGACTCACGGCCCTCCCAGGCCACGTTTTTTTAAAACACCTAAAAATTCAAACGCGCATTTAAAAAATAACCGACGGAAAATAAATAATTGTCGCTTCAACTCTACCCGACAAAACGTATCAGGGCAAAGACAACGAAACGTGCGCAACAAAAAAAAAATGTATACAGGTCAGAACGAGACAACATAGAATTACAAGTAAACATTGACCACAAATATATAGACACGACAAGAAAACAAACGGTGACGTTTGAATATAACACTGGATTGTTGTGATAGTATTATTTATTGTTGTGTAGTAAGAAAATATGTATACGACACTTTCAAGTGAAACATTGAGTTAAATACTGAACGCCTAACACGTTTGATATGTAAGATTGCCAGAAAAATATTTTTGTAAGTGATGTAAATCGGTTTTGAAACACATATACCATCACTAAGTAACATCGAGTCAATATGTAGGGTGTTTACGGAAGAAACAGAAACAGAAATGGCACTTGACGAACAGTTGACGCTGTAAGTAATGTGAAAATAGCTACTTTCATTTGTAATCGATTTATTCTCGATGAAGTTATTTTTATGTTTCGTGTGATTCGTTACTGTAGTGATGCATTTGATTGAAACTATTCTATAACCGTGGCGCGTTTCAACTCCTTTTGCATAAATATACTTGATACATTGCATGCATCAAGTATAAAAAGAATCGAAACGCGCACGGTTATAGAAACTGCGCGAGTGTAGGTTGAAACTGCGCGGGTGTAGGTTGAAACTGCGCGGGTGTAGGTTGAAACAGCGCGAGTGTGTTGAAATTACGCGAGTGTGCTGAAATGGATTTTATAATAAGGTTAGTAAGTTCAATATGAAAGACACAACACATCTTTGTAATGCAAATACGCTGTACACTTCTACATACAGGTTGCTCTGGTGTATTCCTAGCTATCAAATTCAAACAAGATAATTATGGGATTAAAAGATGGAACACAATTGATTACCCAGCCGGCTTAATTTGCTATGTCTCAGGGTGGGGCACGAAGGACCGGAAGTGTAGGTGGAGAGGAGGAGGGTTATCTACAATAAGACATGGGGCATAGAAAGGAGACTTTACAGCCAGAGCACAGGCATTTGATTAGTGCAGGAGCGGGGGGGGGGTGGAGGGAGAGGGGTAGGGGACACCGCGTGAACAATGCAAAGTAATCAGGATTACCATGATTACGATTACTACACGCCGGCTACACAATAAATATTACATAAAGTACACCGTACCTCCCTATACTAACTAAACTAACTAAACAAAAAGAAAACTATTGTAAGCGAATTAAAGACCAACTCTCAAAAAAGCTGCGTGGGAGACAAGGGGCAGGTGAGTGCGGGGGGAGAGGCGTCGCTGCTGCCGGCAAAAGGCTCAGTGGTCATCCTGAATTCAGAAGGAGGGTCCGGGAAATAGGTGACTGAACCCGTGGATCCTGATTAACCTGCTTCGGACTATGCCACCCTTTTCCAGCCTGGGAACCCAACTGGCAGACAATGGGGGTTCTGTATGTGACAATCAGGAGCTTAATGGATGAAAGGCACTTAATGGCTTTGAAGTCGTGGCACACCGCTGTGGCCAAATGTCTGTCCATCCAGCGCTATCCGGACGGGGAGAATTACACTTGAGCCGTTGACCTGGGACCAGTTTTATATATAGATCTACAGCATGTGCCGATCCCCCAGTACTTTCAACCTCCACTCGCGCAGTTCCAACACACTTGCGCAGTTTCAACACACCCGCGTAGTTTCAACACACTCGCGCGGTTTCAACCTTCACCCGCGCGACGTTTCACCCTACACGCGTGCAGTTTTAACACACACGCGCGCGGTTTCAACCTACACCCGCGTAGTTTCAACCTGCATGCGCGCAGTTTCAAGCTGCTTTTTCTGTTTCACATACCTTTTGACCGCTACGGCGCCTCATACTATTCTGGCGGAAGGCGTGCACAACAACCAGGCGAAGGGACCGTTTCATCATTCGAGCATGCCCAGTCAAGCGAATTATGGATATCAAGAATTCGGCCCAGTGTGTTCGATTTCTTTATATCAAGAATTGAATTGTTGATATCATAAATTGAACTGTTGATATCAAGAATTGAATTGTTGATATCAAGAATTGAATTGTTGATATCAAGAATTGAATTGTTGATATCAAGAATTGATTTCTTGATATCAAGAATTGAATTGTTATCAAGAATTGAATTGTTGATATCAAGAATTGAATTGTTGATATCAAGAATTGAATTGTTGATATCAAGAATTGAATTGTTGATATCAAGAATTGAATTGTTGATATCAAGAATTGAATTGTTGATATCAAGAATTGAATTGTTGATATCGCTTTTTTCCCACTCACCAGGTGGGGCAGTTCATAAGCGGCGGCAATATGGGCCCCGAAATCGTAACCAATATTTTCTGTTAAGTTTTTATTGGAAAAGGGAAATTTGCTATGCATTTCTTGCTTTTTCATAAGAAAAACCAAGACAATTTTAGTCTGCAAGCGCAGAAGAGCGAAGGATCAGTAACTACCCCCTCTCCCGTCTAGAACCCACTCATACACACTACATTGAGAGTTTAAATCATAAGTAGCAAAGGCACGATGTTCTGATCACGCTAAGGACTCGTTCAGCGCACAACGCTCTTTGGTCTCTTTCCGTGGTGCCACAGAAAAAGTCGAAGCTGGCTTGTTCATGGAGCTCATTGTGAAACTCGAGTCAAGATTTTCTGGAGCGGCCGATCGAACCCTGGCAATGGGTTCCTGCGTACACATGTCAGTGATCATCTCCATCTACCCTATCCCACATCACCATGGCGAATTCTGTAGCATGTGGACACTTATTACGTGATGAAGAGCACAGTGTTATAGCAATATATTCTGTACTTGTTATATTACCAACCGGTCTCGAATTTAAATCCTGAAAGCCTGTGGGCTATCCGGAGAGAAGCAAATTTGTTCACTGGAGCAGAAGTTGCTGGCCGGCTTTATATCCTATCGCCCCTTTTCGCTGTTCGGTATTCTGTGTGATGTCGACTGCGACTCGCTAGGACGTCAGTGCGCGATAAACTAGTCAGCGCAGTTTTATGTTGAAAGGGAAATGCTGGACCCATATCATTTACATTTCCAGTTAAACAATAGGGAATTAACTAAACATTACACAGAATATATATATTTGTAATCATACATTAGTGAAGTTTGAAGCACTTTTGCACGACCACCCAACTTACCATGGGCACCCGCCTCAGTGCACTGATGATGACGTCACCGGCGATGAAGCGACCAGTAGGGCCTACTACCACCGAAAGCTATAATAATTTTTGACGAGTCGGACGAAAAAGTTGAAGTAAACACCGAATTTACACCAACTGCTGAGTTAATCCGGGACCAGTTTGAACCTGTAGAGGTTGACGATGGTGGATCAGGCATTGTTTATACAGGTCGTTGACGACGCATCGCGCGGTCAGTGAAGCCGTGTTGCATTAGAAGAGACGGGTGGGGGCGGTTGGAGGCAGGGTGGGGGCAGTTGGGGGCAGGGTGGGCGTGGAGTCATGGGTTCATCGTCAGTGTTGGCAGGGTGCCCAATTTTGACTCGTAGAGTGGCGGGCCATGCTTCAGGAAGCGGCCGCAGGTGGGAGGTGGAGGGGGGGGGGGGGCAATACATTACTACAGTGGTGGGGGTGCCGCTTATGCCTTAAGGAGGATTTGGAGAGCCAGGGTAAAGTGCCCGATTTTGTGGTCACTGAGAGAGTATTTTTGGGTTAAAATAGATACTGACATCATGACAAAGTGTTTGGAGTATACTTATTTGAACACTTTTGATATCAATTAGACTATATAGTCAAAAACTGCAAGTTTGAAAAAAAAGTCAGTCTCAGATGGGCATATCGAGAGAAATTGTTGATTTCTGCTTCGGGGATTGAGAGAAAAAAGGCGAAAAAAAGGGGTTATTTGGGCGGCACATATGTATATACCTAACCATATGTAGTGCCCCCCCCCCTTCTCTAATTCTCTAAAACTATTCGTGACCCCAGAAACGTTGGGGTCAACCGTGAGGTGGGCGGTAACGTGGGGCAGAGTGAGAAACTCACTGTCACTGAAAAGTGTATGGACAGGAATGCCGTACTACAGAATGGCCGTATGGGTTAGGGTGGGTGGGGTGGCGGTCTCTCATGGCGGTGGGGAGAGGTGGGGGAGAAGTGGTGAAGCTAGCAGCCAGGTTGACTCAAAGCAATTGTTCTCAAAGTGGTCGGAATATACTCTTGAATGTTTGGTGGTTTTAAAACTCAGACGAGCAATCTTGCGTAGCCATTGCCGCAAAAGCTGCTGGTCGCCTAGCGGACATCGGTAGCAAAATAATCTTGTTTTTGCTGTCCTTTTTTTGCACTTGAATTGTTACAGCCAACAGCTGAACAGTACACCATTTTGTTCTAAATGCATCGATGTTTCAAGTTTACGAGTCAAATTCGCTTGTCACTATTCATGAGAGGTGTTAGGTCGACAACTTGTTCCAAAGACGCACCGCTCGCATTTAAACAAAGTGTTGGTTCAGCGGAAGGTAGTCGTCAGTGACGTCAACGCCGTGCGTGTGATTGGCTAACGCTGGTCACGTGTTAAAAACATGTCGACACCCGCTTGGTGGGCGAAAATGTGTATTTTATACTGTTGATGTGCGATTTTCTCGATAATGCCTTCTTTTTAAACAGAACGATTAACGGCAAATATATTTTATACCAACAGAGTTTTATTTTTATATCACATTGCAGCCCCCCGGTATTTTCTCAACGAGATATCAAATATATATGCATCATCATTTTGATATTCTTTTAGTCTTGATTCTAAAATGTAAAAAAATCTAAGATGGTGCATGTAAGTAGGCTGCTTTAAGTCTTCTTTTTATCATGACATGCAAGTTGTAGTCGATGTTTTGAGTACGTATTATTAAAATTACTCGCTGTTTGCATTATATACACCGTTATGCACGAGAATTGATCCTCGTTACTGAGAGCAATCTTGTGCATGTCTCCATAGAAAACGGATCTCGATCGTGAAACAGCAAACATTTGCCGTTTGGAAAGTGTAATTCAAATGAAATGAAGGCAAAGGGAACGTATTTATGTCGGAGAGAGTGCTGCTTACGGTACGGGCCATTTCTTTTACCCCCATAGAATACCAAGCCCCTTTCTTCTGAATTTACCCCAAAAGAGATCCCTTTTAAGACAGTGCGAAGTAAGCGGAAAAGCTTTATTAATATGAAACAGAATGTGTTTACGGTAAATGTGTTGCTTACGGAAAGCAACATGTTCTGCCTCTCTATATATGTACTAGCCCCGATATAGTAAACGGTTATTTTATTCCCTTTTAGAAAGTAGAAAAGAAATAAAACTGATTTAAAGGAATAAGTTGCTTACGGGAAATGTATTGCTTACAGTCCGGCGTCTTTTTCTTTTACCCCTATAGAATACCAAGCCGCTTTCTTTTAATATAACCCCAAAGGAGATCCCTTTCAAGAGAGAGCGAAGGAAGTGAAAAACTTCTATAAAAATAAAAGAGTGTTGTATACGGGAAATGTGTTGCTTACAGTACGGCGTCCTTTTCTTTTACCCCTAAAGAATACCAAGCCCCTTTCTTATAATAGAACCCCAAAAGAGATCCCTTTTAAGAGAGTGCGAAGGAAGTGGAAAACCTCTATATAAATAAAAGAGTGTTGTTTACGGGAAATGTGTTGCTTACGGGAATAAAAAAAAAATCATTTCTATATTTTAACAAGCCTCGATATACTAAACGGTTATTTCGCTCCTTTAAAGACAGTAGAAATTAAGAATATTGTCTTTAATAATAACAGTGCGTGCGAATGAAATAAAAAATATATTCATATGAAAAAGAGAATAAAGGAAATGTGTTGTTTATGGGGGGGAAGCTATTATAGTTTCCAATAGAAAATAAAAATATAAATACCAAAAGCTTTCCATAGTTTTAGGCTTTATTTCACTCCGCAAGTTGTATTTGTGCTCTAACACGGCCAAATTGTTTCACAACGGTAATAGAGGTAGTTACGGTGAAGTCATACCCATAGACAACACACTCCCCATAACCAACACACCAATGAGTTATGTGAATTTCCTTCTGCACAAAGAAGGTGCAATCAGCTTTGCTGTTAATTGAGTCATACATGTGTTCCTTATGGCGTTGATGAATGGAAACCATTGGCTACGGGGAATGTGTTCCGTACGGGCCTCTTCATATATTATTCATCATTGGCATGCCATACATTCACTTTTAATTCTCTGACTTGGGGTGAGTTCGGATATGCGATCGGAGTAATCGGCGCGGATATTTGGAGCATGCGGACTCACTCTTTCCGCTAATAGGCGGTTCACTATTAACCGAACGCAAAATCCGCGGTCCGCGTGAATGTTGCACTTGCTGGACTGCACAAATTTTGAAGATCGTTAAATAGCGCCATAAAATAAATCATCGGATACGTATTGTGTTCATTATTTAATTCTCGTTGTTATAATATTATTTACAGATTTTTTGCGGGTCGCAATACTACTATATATATATTAAATGTATTGTGCGGCCTGGACGCCATGTTGGAAATCCTCGTGATCCTCCTCTGGGTGGGGAGTAAGGTCTGGGAGTAAAATGTACCACGTGACCGCCCTATCGGACCACAATCTCCGCGTTCGGTTATGCACTCCGCGGAGTCCGACTACTCCGCTCGCATACCCGAACTCACCCTTGGTGGCCACTGTCTGCCTTCGACTCACTCCGCTAGGGCTCCATTATATCTCTGTTGTCGCCTACGTCCTGAATGCATTTTTACACTCGCACGCCAGAGTTCTGTCACAATAATAACTTTTTCGAAAGGTTACAAGATGTGTTTTGATGTATTAAATACGCAGAGCTCGTTGTTTTTATGTTTGATTGTTGAAAACTATAATGTTGCAGAAAATTACGGCTGATTTGACCGTTTTTCAAGAATCTGGAAATTTGCCCCCGGCCGACAGCAGCGGTAAAAGCGGAGCTTGCGTAGCGCCCCCGTGCGGGGAACTTGACTTGGTGGCACCATATATGTTTTCACGTCGCCATGGCCACCTCATTTCACCTCATGTCATTGGCCAATCACTTCATACTCATCGCTCATTGGTCATTACTTGGAGGTGACATGTGACGCGGGCTTTTGTATCGTGGGTACGATCATTTGCTCGTGATCCGTCGCCGTTGGCACGTCGCTAACGGCTTGACTCTTTGTTTATTTACCTGTCGTTTCTATTACCAGGTATATGTACCTCTCATTTTCATTTCCATTTAACTCTTACTTTTGTTGTAGCGACTCGTATCATGTGGTTTGAACTGGTTTATTTCCTGTAAATACAGATGGCATTGTCAAAGTATGTTAACAATGATAGAGCAGTGGACGGTCTGTCCCTGTCGATACATACAATGCAAACTCGAATACCTAATAAGAGTTCTAAATATAAAATGAGAATGGATACTAGTAGCATAAATAAAGTACGTAAGCTTACCTGTAAATACAGATGGCATTGTCAAAGTATGTTAACAATGATAGAGCAGTGGACGGTCTGTCCCTGTCGATACATACAATGCAAACTGCCGGCGTTTCGCGCCAAAGCCTATTTATAGTAGATAGTTGTGTATTGCAACTAGCAAGAAAGAACCAATCAGTGCGATTGAATCAGGGTCAAGTCAGGTCAGGTAACTATGAATAAATAACGTTGTGCGGAAGTTATTTCCTGTTACACTTTCATTCATCGATCATATCATTACACAACCATAAAACCACGTATTATAATGGTATCTTAGTTTATATAATTATGTTGGACAAAAGTCATTAACTAGAATTCAGTTATATTTTGTAGCAGCGTTTTATGAACGCCTGCACTTGCTCGTGATCCGTCGCCGTTGGCCCGTCGCTAACGGCTTGACTCTTTGTTTATTTACCTGTCGTTTCTATTACCAGGTGTAATAATAAAACTACCCGAATCTACGCTTGGACTATGTTCTCCATGTCCGCCCATCGATAACTTCAGTGACGGCAGCAACGGCTTCCCAAACTGTCACATATGTATCTTAGTATGTTAGCGATAGCTTGATCCTAAATGTGTCAAAAAGCGAAACAAAACTGACAAGTTATTTAGTGCGTTCTGTTTCAAAGACCTATTACGTCATGTTGCTCGAAAATGAGTATGACGCATCAAAAAGTAGACAATGCCAGAAAGATGAGCCTCAAATGGTAGCACATTTTGAAACTTTACCGAAATCTCTAGTTCTAATATTAACTGCGAGATATATGCGTTGTCAATTTTTTTTTCTCAGAAAACCGCTGTGACCATTAATTTTGATCTAGACATGCCATTAACAAACTCCATCGAGCCATTCCATCAATCTAGCTTTTGGTGAAGTATGATGACCGTACCTGTCGAATTGCTACCTGTATCGAGCAAATGAACAAACTCACATACAAATTTACAAACCGAACATAGCAGTATACTGACAGAAGTTTTCAACTACTGTGAAAAACTTCTGTCAGTAATAAAATGCATATTGCAACGCTAATTAATCTACATATTTATTACTCCTGTAATCTCATAACCAAACAGCCACCAGGTTTATACTACCTCCTCTGCCCCCCCCCCCCCCCCCAACTTCTTGTTATTTACAGGCGTGGATTTATGCGTCATTCACACAAGTACTAATAACCGGGTCTTTGGTGTGATACGGCCCACTCACGGTCTGTGGTGGTTAACCTGTTTACACAAAGACCAACCGTTTGGACTATATCGGCTGATTGTAATTAAGAACCAGTATAGTTGTTAGAAACAAGGATTACGACGCACCTTATGCGAGCGAACATATTGTATACCGCGTCACGACAATCCATAATCCACAGATAAAAAAAAGGCACATATGTAGAGAGAAGACACTTTGATCTTTAAACCAGGTAACATAAGGTGATCTTGGGTACACTTGTGAGAACTACATAATAAAACGATGTGTTTTTAAGTGACTTGTTCAAAGCGTTTGTGATCTTATTGTCTGGCTTTACAGCTACACGCTTACAATCTTTCTCTTTGAATAATGAAGTTCAAAGTGTTTCACCTGGATGAGTTGTCCGATCTATTACCGTATCAAATGTAAGAAATATATGCATTCTCATGTCTATCTTGTTTATAAGCAGCGTCCATGATATCCATAGTTTGATGCCGTATTACAGAAGCCATAGAAGGATTCAGGAGGGGTGGGGCGTGTGGAGGGGGGCGGTCCCGAGGGGGGGAGGGTCCGGACACCCCTTTATTTGAAGAGGAATGCACTGTTTTGCTAAATTTATGTAATCTGGAATTTGAAACCAAAAATTGATGGCAAGTTTTCAGTGGACCCCTCCCTTTTCAAATTCCTGAGTCCGGGCCGCGAGTACGCCACGTGTTCTGGGCACTTACCTGTACCAATTTATCACTTCTGTTTTAATACTCCTTATATACAGTGTATTTACGCAATGAGAGCCCCAGTATCTGATTTACACCTGAAAGACAGCTTTCATTCTTCAATTATCACTAGTTTGTGCGAAAGGAGAACACCAGTCATAAAAAACATGCGCTGCAAATATGTACTTTTCAGGAAGCAACACATACCAGCAGCAACGTTGAGACATTGACACGCCGCCAGGGTTCATACTACAGCTTTTCATGTCTTCCTGAGATGGTATCGACCTCGATAAGAGCTTTGTCACCAAGAAACCGTCAACGCTTTTTGGTGATGGTGTTTGGTGAAAGGCTATCCCGGCCTGGGGGTACCTTGAATCTGTAGGGCGGATGGGGTGGGTGGAAGGTGGGGCGGAGGAACGAGTCGCTCTGTCTCGATCACATAAGGGTGTTGACACGTCGTGTGTGTCTGAGCGGACGACATGAAGAGCACTTCACCCGATGCAACGCGCGGCAATGCCCTAGCTTGACGAGGGTGGGGGGGGGGGGCTTTAATTGTAGCCATTAACTTATCACGGTTGCTACCAACACCCGCCTTAATGGTAAAATATCGCGAATATCGAGGAATTGGGAGACTGCTATTATGGATCGCGGTAAATAGACAAATGGTCATGTTGGACCAAGAATTGTACCATAACGACCCCCCAAAATTGCCAACAGCTGATCGCGAATCTGCAAGAATTCCTGGATGCCAATCGCGGATGATCGGAAAAGGTATCCCCCCCCCACCTCCACACACATATATAAAAGGGCATTGGTCAGGAATTACCTTGTCGACCGCATAACGAGAAAGGCAAATGTAATTGTTCTTCCTGCAGACACTAAGCACATTGCGCTCATATTATATGGAAGTGGTTGGTTGCCCAGACAGAAGCCATCAAGGTGCTGAGAATGGCTCTTCCCCGTTCAGGAAGCCAGGACTCCATCCATTCACTTCTCACGACAATGTGAAATACCACAGACAACTGTTATACACATGAAGCAAGTCCCATATATATTTTCAGACTAGACCTAGTGATGCTACAGCATGATACCTCTCTCCAAGAGACCCCACAAGGTGGCAGCACTTCACTAATTGTGAACACCAATCTCAGAAACTCTAAGCTGGTACAAGTTAACAAGCGAAGTTGGGGCCGCGGAACCAGGCTATAGAAAGCTATGCCGTGTGACGTATGAGTTTTTCGAATGCGTTTGATCAGTTTGCGGCTGAGCAAGCCAGGCATGGTAAAAGCTCGTTGCTGGAAAACTCATTAAATAAAAAATGTTTTTCAAAACAAGTTCTGAAGACGGCAAGTTCTCTAGGCAGGAACCGATGGCATGACTATGTCCCATCCTAGGAAGGTAACAGCAATGGCTTCTAGCCTTTAGACATAATTGCTACCGGCTTCAATAGACCGACTGGATGGATGTTTGCCAGCTCACGTACACGCCTTGTTTGGGCCGCCATCGGGATCGACTGGTGCAGAAAAAAATCGGCCGGTAAAGGCCAAACGGCCGCAACCTACAACGCATCGCAGAATGTCATGTGTAGGGCATGAAGTATGATGGTGTGTTATGTATAAGTTATTTAATGGTCGCCGGTAAGAAGCGTTTTATGGGTGGCGGGATAGAGTAGCGCCGCACCATCTTATTAACAGACCCATGGGGCCGTTCTCGTGGCCTGAGTCACGTTGTATTACGGTAAATTAGAACGAGTGGCGGCCTTTCCAACTCGCAAGAGCCGCCAGACGTTTTCTCCGTTGACTCACCATTAGCGGCCGAGCAGGGAAAGGTGCCCCTCTTTCGAGTTAATATAAAAGTATTGCATTATCTGGGGGGCGAATGTTCTATACAACCTGGCGTAAAGACCCACCTATGTTTAGCTGATTTTTTACGATTTATTTATAAATGGTAGGAATCTGTATTTTTATCATTAGTCCAATTGCTTCGTTGCCATGGAAAAAAAGCAATGGCGCGATCGCCGTGTTTGCTTTGTAGCTAGATTGGCAATGATATTACCTCACCGCGTGGTAAAGGACACTACTATAGCTTGAACAGAAGTAGGTCATACTCACTCTAGTTAATTTTTCCCCATAGGGTCACATGTTAAATGCGTTCGACTATATACCAAAAAGAGTAATGGCTTGAATAGGACGCTCGGGAAGACCTTGCTAACACCAAAAATCCCTATCTTTCACCATTGTCCAAATTTCTAAAAAACATCCTGTGAAGTCATTTTTAGCCCGAATTGTGTATGGTGAACACGGTGGCTATTGGGTGCCATGTTGAACCAAAGAAGAAATGCTTGTCCAGTTTGACAATGGCACTTGCAAAAAACGCGACAAAACATTTTTCCCAGCATGAGAGATTGAGGGCTTTAACATGGGAAGTCCAATAGAGAAATGCCGTCACACCTGGAACCGGAAGTAAGATTGGAACGCATTGCTTTTATTATCAATTTCTACAGTAGACCACTTTTCCTACAATATGACGCTAGTCTAGCATTTTTAGCATTTTTTCCGATTTCAGACGAATTTTGGTATGTACCTTAGTATGTTAGCGATAGCTTGATCCTAAATGTGTCAAAAAGCGAAAAAAAATGACAGGTTATTTAGTGCGGTTTTTGTCAAAGACCTATTACGTCATTTTGCCCGAAAATAAGTACGACGCATCAAAAAGTAAACATACCAGAAAGATGAGCCTCAAATGGTAGCACATTTTGAAACTTTCCCGAGATCTCTAGCTCTAATATTAACGGGGATATATGCGTTCTCAAGGTATTTTTTCAGAAAATCGCTGTGACCATTAATTTTGACATATACATGCCAATAACAAACTCCATCGAGCCATTCCATCAATCTAGCTTTTGGTGAAGTATGATGACCGTACCTGTCAAATTGCTACCTGTATCGAGCAAATAAACAAACTCACATACAAATTTACAAACCGAACATAGCAGTATACTGACAGAAGTTTTCAACTTGGTTAACCTGTTTACACAAAGACCAACCGTTTGGACTATATCAGCTGATTGCAATTAAGAACCAAAGTATAGTTGTTAGAGACAAGGAATACGACGCACCTTATGCGAGCAAACATATTGCATACCGCGTCACGACAATCCATAATCCACAGATAAAAAAGGCACATATACAGAGAAAAGACACTTTGGTTTTTATACCAGGTCAAATAAGGTGATCTTGGGTACACAAGTGAGAACCACAAAATAAAACGATGTGTTTTTAAGTGACTTGTTCAAACCGTTTGCGATCTTAGTGTCTGGCTTTACAGCTACACGCTTACAATTTTTCTCTTTGAATAATGAAGTTCAAAGTGTTTCACCTGGATGAGTTGTCCGATCTATTACCGTATCAAATGTAATAAATATATGCATACTCATGTCAATCTTGTGCATAGGCAGCGTCCATGATATCCATAATTTGATGCCGTATTACAGAAGTCATGGAAGGATTCAGGAGGGGTGGGGCGTGTGGGGGGGGGTCCCGAGGGGGGGGGGGCCCAAGGGGGGGGGGGGGTCCCGAGGGGGGGGGGGGTCCCGAGGGGGGGGGGTCCCGGACACCCCTTTATTTGAAGAGAAATGCACTGTTTTGCTAAATTTATGTAATCTGGAATTTGAAACCAAAAATTGATGGCAAGTTTTCAGTGGACCCCTCCCTTTTCAAATTCCTGAGTCCGGGCCGCGAATACGCCACGTGTTCTGGGCACTTACCTGTACCAATTTATCACTTCTGTTTTAATACTCCTTATATACAGTGTATTTACGCAATGAGAGCCCGCCCCAGTATCTCATTTACACCTGAAAGACATAAAATGTTTCCCATGGGAAAAAATGCTGTATGAGCAGCTTTCATTCTTCAATTATCACTAGTTCGTGCGAAAGGAGAACACCAGTCATAAAAAACATACGCTACAAATAATGCAATAAAATAAATGGAGTGATGTACTTTTCAGGAAGCAACACATACCAGCAGCAACGTTGAGACATTGACACGCCGCGAGGGTTCATACTACAGCTTTTCATGTCTTCCTGAGATGGTATCGACCTCGATAAGTGCTTTGTCACCAAGAAACCGTCAACGCTTTTTGGTGATGGTGTTTGGTGAAAGGCTATCCCGGCCTGGGGGTACCTTGGATCTGTAGGGCGGATGGGGTGGGTGGAAGGTGGGGCGGAGGAACGAGTCGCTCTGTCTCGATCACATAAGGGTGTTGACACGTCGTGTGTGTCTGAGCGGACGACATGAAGAGCACTTCATCCGATGCAACACGCGGCAATGCTCCAGCTTGACGGGGGGTGGAGGTGGGGGCTGGATTTGTACCTATTAACTTATCACCCTTGCTACCAACAGCCTAACGGCCCATAGCTTAATATATTTGTCAACTAACATAAAACAAATGGTACTATTTAACAATAGAGACCAAATACAAATACGCATCAATTCGAATTTTGTTAAGTATGATCACGGGCCTAAGCGGACCAATCGGAGTTATTTTTGTGATCCTCGCAGGACCGCCAAAACCATAATATCTTATATCGGCGGATATCTGGACGGATCCTTTAGACCACATTGCAACACACATAGACGGCTACACCAACTCAAGGACGCAAACAGGATATATTTATTACAAGACAGCCCTTCGAGACCCACTGTATCAATACTATTGACTCTATAAACATATTTCCTCGGCTTTAGAGACTCTCGATTACAACGTGTTGAGAATTTGGATCGCTGCAGCCACATTGGCCCCTTCAGCGTAGCTTTTTATTTATTAATTACAATGAATTCCCAAACGTTTCCATATTTAAACACAAAAAAGCTCGCTAAGATACGGTTCGGAGAACCGGTCCACAAACAAATTGCAACTCTCAGCTCACAGACTGGTACCAGTCGTCTCTAACCTGCACCAGGTACCGCACCCCGTCACTCTTCGTCCCCCCCCCCCCTCTCTTCATCCCACTTTCCTGTCTCCACTCTCCCTATCGCCTACAGCCTGTGCAATACATCGTCGGGATTACTTTGTCCATTGCACCAGGTGCAGTGTTACAGTTACCGCGCCACTGTGACCGATGGCTCTCGATCCAATCGCAAGACTGATCCCAGTCGTTGGCCAAAATAAATCCGCCCACGCCCCTCTTGTACAATCCCCTCGCCTCTCCCCCCTATACGCCGTCAGCCCACCACCGTTCCCCTCGGTTGACTTTAAGCCCCCCACCACCCCACCCCCTTCCCGCCCTTGCCCTGACAAATCATCTCTCCTCTGTGACTGTATCAACAGAACACGATTGGCGGTAGCTAAGCTATCGGGGGGAGGGACAAGGGGCAGGGGCGGGGGCGCGAACGGGAGGGGGCCGGGGGGGGGGGGCGGGGGGCGAAGGGGAGAGGGGGAGGAAGCCGCTGGTATGTCAGCAGTGGAGTGAGATGTGTGGGGTGGTGTCGCGAGGGCGAGGGCGCCAAGCCGACGCGTGGCCCAGCCTATAAAGCCACCCACCACGCCTGCAACCGCAGTAGATAGACCGCGACTGGCTCCGACATCGACTCTCGCTGGAGCCTTGGGGATATGGACAACATTGTCTGCTCACGGGGTGTGCATGCTTGATGGATTACGCTTGTTAATTACTAAAAGCGCAGATGTGGATATTAGGCTTGTCACAGGTGATCTGAATTCCCCATTAAAAACGCGTGTTGAAAGCATAGAGAGAGAAAAAAAAAGACGGCCTCGTGGTCTCGTCCTTGGACGATAAGTAGCCTACATATCGTCTACTAATGACCAATGATCGACGGGGCTGCTGTCCCAGCAGGTGTTACCATTGAAGACTGTGACCAAGGCTGTCACACAGATTGTTACCATTCAAGGCTCTCACATAGGCTATCACAAAGCGTTCACAAAGGCTTTCACCATTAAAGGCTGCCATAAAGACTGTCACCAAGGCTGTCACAAACGCTGCTGCAAAGGCTGTCACCAAGGCTGTCACCAAGGCTGTCACAAAGACTCACAAAGACTCACAAAGACTCACAGAGACCGTCACAAAGACTGTCCCCACGGCTGTCGCGATGTCGGTACGTCTGGCTGATCCATATGGCATCCTGCTGCTGGCGTGTGTCCTGACGGTGGCAATGGGCGGATGGCTTCCGGATGCGACTCACGCGGACGTGGATTGGTGGCGGGACCTGGCGGAGAACTCCCAGGGCGATCCCGTCAACCACGGGGATGGATCCGCCACGAGAGGAGAGTCCTTCCAAGACTCTGTGATCCGGGCTCGCTGCATCGGGTTCTGCACGCAGAAGGTCAGTCCGGGTCACCAGAATGGGTGATACATGCATATAATTATAACCTAAATACGTTTTGCTATGTTTGCGATTGTGTTTTGGGTTATATGCACAGGCGCGGCGGGGAGGGGGGGGGGCATTGGTATGTGTATTTACTGGCATTCAGCCTCCATCTGTCCACTCACTAAGTTATTCCCAGATAGCATGCCAAGGTTAAGTTAGCGTTAGATGAACGTTAGCAGCTACATTTAATTAGCGTTACATGTTAGCATTATTCTAACTAATTTTGTTCTTTGTTTAAGCATTAAATATTAACATAAGATAAATGAAGATAATTGCATTTTAACGTTAACAGTAAATCATTTTCAACCGAATATCTAACGGTGGCGATCGGGAAAGGTCGGCTTTCCTGCCGCTGTACACCCTGTGTCACTGCGTATTTCCCGCGAGGGTGGCCCTAGGTTGGTCACCATTGACACCAGTGTGGTAATTGAAGTCATAGATCTCTCCGAACGTCCATCCCTGCCAGGTCAGGGATTAAACCCCGGTCGCGAGATTACAAGGCAACCACGCTAACCACTACGCTCACGAAGCCGGCTTTATATTAGACCTGTATCAAATAGTTCGAATAAAAATAAAATTTAATTGTATGTAACTTATAACCCCCAAACTATTATTGAAATGAATCTTACTTTATTTGCCCTTTATTTTTCGATATGTTTACAATTTCGATCACGTTTCGGCTGGGCCCTTACGGCTTTTTGTAAACGTTTTTTCTAACGTTAATTTTCAGTTTAACTTGCAAACGTTTATTTGAAGACGAAAAAAACCCGTCAATTTAACGTAGTAAAGTAGCTGGAAACAATACATCAACCATTCCAAGCAACAGCTAATGTTACATTAACGTTTACATGCTATCTGAGAAATGATAAATGTTGGATTGCTAATATATTTCCGAAATACCTTGTTTAATGTTTTCGGATGTACTGTGTGTCTTTCATTTAATATTTTATTTTGATGCTTTAAAGATAAAAGCGGCTATTCTCTTCTTCGGTTGGTTGGTGACATTTTTTTATTGCATGATGTACCAGAGGTACAAGGAAATTAAAAAAATTAATGCATAAACAAATCAGTGTTCATTTCTTTTCAGTGTGTTTTTAATGAGAAAAAAGATTCACAATTTTTATACTTCAATAGCATTACATAACTAAATCTTCCCCACTGTCTAAATACCAATGGTGACCTGGGCGTTTTTTTCCATTAATGCAATCTTAGGGGCCTATTCTGACACATTGTTGACTATGAAATCAATATCAGTGGTTGAAGTGAATAGCCGCTTTTATCTTTAATAATTTAATAATTTATATTATATATTATATTATATTATATTATATTATATTATATTATATTATATTATATTATATTATATTATATTATATTATATTATATTATATTATATTATATTATATTATATTATATTATATTATATTATATTATATTATATTATATTATATTATGTTATTATATTATATATTTTATAATAAGTTGATATTTCGTCATCATGCAGCAGTTACTTGCAAACGTTAAGTTAACATAGCGGAAACTTTGTCAGTGTCATCATATATCAACCATGCAAACCACAATCGAACGTTAACTTAACGTTAGCATGCTATCTGGGTTAAGTCTGCTTAACTTGACTTCATACATATTTTTATAACCTCCGCGCTCCGGGCGTAATAAACATCTCTCATTGCATTTCAAAGCCGTTCAATGATTAAATGCCTAATGACACTTGCTTTGATGCGTTCCAGTACGGCCGCGATGTGCACTACACAGCAAGCGATCTGACTTACGACTACTACCGCCCCCTACGGCAATGCACCCAGGGGTACTGCTCCAAAGTAAGTGCTTATTTCATGTCCGGCCGGGGACTCGCACTGCCCAGAAGTGACAACAAATCCATTGTTACGTCTAGGATGTTCATTAGGTTTTACGTGCAGCAGATCCAAGGGGGAGCGAGGGAAGCCGAGCCGAGCCGAGCCGAGCCGCACAAACAAACCGATAAAACACCTTCTTGGGTTAGAGACCCACCACAAATCAACAACGGAGTCGCAACCACTCATAAAACACATAATAACTTTTTCCATGAACATGAGTGGGGGCTGGGAGGGGAGGGGGGGGGCAAACGGTTGTTACGCAACGGCACTCTCTCCCTTCAACCCCAACACTCTTGCTGGACCGTAAAAATACGCCAGGCCATTTCTCAGTGTTAATGTGCAAGAACATCGTTGTGTTCACGAACACTAGAAAACTAAAACCGCGGAATTTTCGCAGATTTTTGCAGTCGCCGCCGAGAGTTTTTTTCACGTTTTCGGAATCCTGGATACTCCCTTCCAAGTGTAGTTAGTTCACCAATTTATGACATTTGCTAAGTTGATGATTTGTGGTGCATATTGTAGTGCATACCCCGATGCACTGTGAGATGAGATGAGATGAGAATTAGGGAGAGTAGTATCGAATCTCCAGGATGAGGACTGCTTAAAGGTGATAACGCGAATATCGAGGAATTCACAGCTATAACTGCTGTAACGGATTGCGTTAAATTAGGGAAAGGTCTTCGCGCTGAAGCAGGAATTCTACGGATAACAATCCCCCAAAATTGGCAACAGCTAATCACAAATCTGCTAGAATTCCTGGGTGCCAATTGCGGAGATCGGAAAAGGTATTCCCTCCCCTCTGTACATGCGGCTTGACCGCACCGCTGTGACCATGTGACCTCTGTACATGTAGCTTGACCACACCGCTGTGACCATGTGACCTCTGTACATGCGGCTTGACCACACCGCTGTGACCATGTGACCTCTGCACAAGTAGCTTTACCACACCGCTGTGACCATGTGACCTCTGTACATGTAGCTTGACCACACCGCTGTGACCATGTGACCTCTGTACATGTAGCTTGACCACACCGCTGTGACCATGTGACCTCTGTACATGTAGCTTGACCACACCGCTGTGACCATGTGACCTCTGTACATGCGGCTTGACCACACCGCTGTGACCATGTGACATCTGTTCTAGTGCCAACAGTCATGCTGGGCAGTCCTGCGTAACCAACGGGGTCGGCGGAGCTGTAGGAATAACTGCGTAAGTATTAACTACACTTAATTTATGTATTAATCAATTCCAGGTTATTAATCCATTTAAATCGCGCAACACTATACTACACAATAGCGCAACACATATACACCTAATAAGTTGATCATTAAATAATTAAGAGTGTGAGTTTATGCATTACGGTTACCCCCCTCCCCCCCTCACCACACACTCTGTCATCGTAGTATACCTGTATCTGTCGTTTGTTACATGTCCTCTGATAGGCCGATACAAGTTGCATGGAGGGCTGCGACTTCCTCTATGATGCTGCAAGTACAGGTAAATCTCAAACATCGGCCATTGCGATGTAGGCCTACATGTATAATTTTCGTGTTCATCGTTATGTTTTAGGTCTGCTTCGCCTGGTAAATAATGCTAGTTCACTAGATGATCTGTATTGACGGATCATGAAAATGCACGAGATATCAATATGCATGTATTTATTGGAATGTGACGCTATGCTTGCGTCTGGAATGACATATAAGATTTATATTGTCTTACGTTATGTATAAATAACGTAAACCGTGTTATCCCATAACATTACTTGGCATTATACCGTACTGTTAACTATGAATTTCCGAAGCATACCTTCGATTCCCACGAAGTTCATCCAAACTCCCCATCCATTAACCGGATTTTCCTGTTTTAGGACTGAGTAAGTCGCCGAATACTGTAACGATGAGTCCGGTTCAGGAATGTTGCCAAGAGCAATCTAAGGACGATAACGTCACTCTTTACATTCGCTGGGATGTCAATGAAACCATGGAAACCAGCAGCCAGTTAAAACTGGCCAGCCTCATTTTTATTGTTGAGGCGAAGGCTCGCTACCCCAACGGACGCACGACTCCTTGGAAACCATTCATGGTAAGTGCACGTCACTGAAGATGAACTCTTATGCCCATGCCCAAACCCTGACGATTCTATAACTATATGAGATTTCTGTACCCTATTCTTCTGCCCTTATTTAATTATAACGCTATGCTCGGTTGGATATGACTTGCCCATACCTGCACCCATTCGGTATTGATGCAGGTCTTTCTCTCGCTTTGTTGCTCAGAGGTCCTGATGCCGCAATGAAAGGACTATTGGATGGGTAGATATCTCGGTCGATTTCAAACGACATCTATTATTCATTATTACAATGGCCACTAGAGCTATCCATGCGGCGTCGTCTTGTCTCGTTGGTTATTTGCTGTTCTAATACATAATTGCGCGGACACATTTAGTATTTATAAGTGTCGTGGCGGCATTCCCTTTTCTCACATGGTATTATTTATCGCATCTATTTCATTTCTAAGCGGCTGTGTTCAATACTGAACGAGACGAAGTGAGCGAGATACGTTTCCAAGCATTGTATGACTGAAGTTTGTACCGTGACGGCCTAATGTGTAATGCATGGCCCAATGGGTACCAGTCATTTTAGCCACTGTCTGTCTCCGGCTTTTGCCATGCCTAGTTCCTTTGTTGCATAGTTAATCTGATCATGACTGATCATGACCATTCGCTAGGTGGAGCTCCGTTTTACCGTTGTAACGCAGTTTTTAGCGTGGTGCATGGAAGACTGTCGGTTATTGAGATAATTTTAAATATAAAACTTCTATGGGTAAATTATTATTATAGCCTTATGATTACGCTAAATTAATTCAACCAATGTTTACTAAAGATTAAAAACAAAAATCATGCTTTATTAATTTTGAGAATAAAATGTGCAGGAACACATGCGTATGCGCTATAAGTGATATGTGTTTATGATGTTCCATGGCACAGTTGTCTGCTCCTTTCAGAATTAACATGTTACAATTTGGTGTATCAAAGGATGAAATAATTATATGATTTCAGGCTAATGATACATGTATATATGAATCGCTAATGATGATGCTGTTCGTTGTCGTAACTCCCTTTATATTTATTGTATATATTTACCAGACGGAGCGAGGATGGAATGGCATCGCTATCAGCCGTGATGTCGAGTACATGTTCCGCGTGACTCCGGTGAGGCATGACGGGATTGCTGGAGACACCCGCGCGACACAGTGGATGATCGCCGTTCCCCGTACGTATAATCTGGCATACTGCCTAATAAATTCCACGTTCCCGATCAAGCCTTGCTTTTCATAGTAACGCGAAGCCTATATTTAGGTTCGACCCAATAAGACATGCACCAGAGGACAATAATAACGGGCTTAGAAATTGTAGGCCCGTATTATATAAGAAAAGTTATGAATACATAACCAACACAGAACTATTAACATTAAGTTTATTTAAATCGACTCGACCGCTGACCGGAGACATGATGACCAGAGATCTTAGTGGCCTTGCGTTGCTTCTAACGATAATTAAGATCTACATTGGGTAGATCATGTGTTTGGCTAAGGAAGATATGCATTGAACGGAATTTCCTTATGTATCGTTAATTACGACCCGTGATAGGCAGCGATTGGTTTGTCACACCTCCTCCAGCCTTTTACCCCCCGTCTTACGGGTTACAGGAGCAGTGCGGAAGGCTCTGGACCCCCCGACCTCTATTGATGTGACGGTGGAGGTTGACGAGCACACAGACGACGTGAACGCTTTAATATCCTGGTCAGCGGGCCCAGGTCAGTATCCATTCATACCCCCCCACCCCCCACGGACCCAGGAGGCGGGTGGGGGGGGGGCGCGGTGGCGGCGCCCTGGTGGTCCACCCTCCCTCGCTTTTGTAAGCGAGGATGCCCTCTTTTTCAATGCAAACTTTTGGATCTACACCCCCCCCCCCCCTTCTCCTGCCTCGGTCATAAATATTTCAAACCAAGCAGATCTGCCCTCCCCCCCCCCCCCTCCCCACCTCCCCCAAAAGAAAGCGCCAATAGATTGTTTCGGCACAAAGCGTCACTGCACAAGCCCAGGAAGCACCGCGGCTCCTCGCCATGTATTATTTATTTCCAAGTACGCGATGGGCTTTTCAAACCAAATAAGCCAATTCTTTACCTACCCCATCCCACACTCACCCCACTCCACCCCACCCCACCCCACCCACCCCATTTTCCGTTACCGACACCAGGCCGCAACTTTCAACACGTAGAGAATGGCTGTTAAAGTTTAATGCGGTAAACACATTAAATGGAAGAACGCCCGAATAGCTTTGACTTTGATTCATAGAGTCAAATATTACTCTAAGCTGTCACAAATCATCAATACTTCAGTTTCGCCATTGAAATATTGACTTAAATTTTTTGAGGTCAGATGCAGTAAATAATAACGAGGACCAATTATGAGTTTATGGCCAACTTATCTCGTTGTTAATGGCTGTTTTGCACCCTTTCCCAGGGATGTTCTGCAGATACCATCTCTCCGTCCTACCACAAAGCCATGACGCCGGCCTACCGATCGTGGTGATGACCCTAAAGGTAAGGATGTTCAGGGAACCCCCCGGATCTTGTTGCCCCCTCTCTCCCCCACCCCCTTGGGTACGATCGCTTGCCCTTCGATCATAGAATGTTCGAATAAGCTCATCCCCAGGCGGGTACAAAGGGTACGCTCTCACCCCTCCCAGCAACCCCCGAGGGTTTGTCTTCAATCGATTTCTTTGTTTCAAAAGCGCGTTCATCTCTGATTATTAGTGATGACAAACATGTCTGATATATATGTCTTTCTCTTTATTGCATATAACAGCTGTCAGATTGTAGAATTTTGATAAACCCTGACAGCGTTATTAATACGTAACGCTATATCTTCCAGTTGCCAGAAACAAAGCACATCGTCAAGAAGCTCAAGTACAACACTGAATACGACATTGTTATCTCATCCTGCGGATACGCGCCCTCCTGCGGCAGAAAGACGTACTCCAAGACATTCATGGTGCCTCCCTGTTTGGAGCTCACGGGGTATAACCTCCAGAGATGTGGTAAGTAACACACCAAAATAAGCTTTTCTCGTGGCAAGTTCAGACTCTGCAACATCTTCGTCTGTCAGCTAAACATGGGTAGAATCTCGGGTGAAATGTTTTATCCCCAGCTACTGATTCTAGATACAATTTCACAGTAGGTCATCTGAATGTGCATTGGAATAGATGTTTGGAGTACTCACACAACTGATAATACCCAAGTTATTTTATTATAATTTTATGTAACTTAATTTACTCATTATTTAATATTTCACACGGTAAAATTCTTCACAGGACGGACACAAGCTAGATAAACGGACTGCTTGTACACATTGAATGCTAACGGATGGTGCGGGAAAGCAGTAAAATATTTTTAAATCACGTGACAGATAACATGGCAATGATTAATTATGTATTTATGCAAGTATTTATATCCAAGCGTGTGCTACAGAAGTGGAAGTTAACCCTCAATGTTGTCATGTGTTCTGTGTAGCCCCAGACCCCCCCGCCAACGTGTCCATGGAGGTGATCCACCGGCCCCTGTGGGACCACGAGACGTCGCCCTGGGACGCGCCCTGCGTCGTCGTCGTTAGCGTCCGCTGGGAGGCGCCACCGTCCGTGATAGAACCGGATGTGGTTTACTACAAGCTGACGTGGGAGGAGATTTTTTACGGCCCCTCTCATAAGAATTCGACTGAGCTGGATCAGGTACAGGTCCCTTTATACATTATCATATCAAAGAATTTACGAAAGAACCATACAAGTTCTTTGATTACATGCAACAACACGCTTCTATCTGACAGTATTAATTATTTTCGAACAGAAATAAATCATTCAGCGTCAGCCGCCCCCACCCCCCCTCCTTTCCGCTCCCTTCTGAACGCGTAGAGCCAAATGGATCCAATTTGTATTGTGAAGTGTGAACCTCCCTGTATATATATTGATGTGGACAACTCCTTTTGCCTTAATTATTGGAGGCAACGTCCGTCCTGGCCGTAGACCCTAAGATAGCCCCCCCCCCACCCCTCACGCCTCCATTTGGTGAGGGTTTATTCTGCTCATGGTGGCTGCCCCCCCCCCTCCCCTTCGCAAATTCCTCCCGATAACTAATTTCATAAATAGTGGAACACGAACCTTTTTTTCAAATGTCTGGGACCACCTACGTAATCCTGTGAAATGTTCACAGAAGCGTGAAGTATGTAACTTATATTGATAACATTATTCACAGAACGAGACCCAGCACGTGATCAGAGGATTAAAGCCCAACGCCCTTTATGACGTCACCTTGTCCGTGATTGGCCCCGCGGGAGAGAGTGTGAAACACACGGACATCGTGGATACCTCAGGTAGGACCTTAACCGCTATAATCACATTACCAAACCGACCATGCCACTCGGCTATGAACTGCACGACGACCATTTAGTCCAATATCTGTGTATGGCACTTGTTTCACAGCACCTTGGCGTTGACGCACAATAACCCGCCTCGTTAGAAACGAGTTACTATGTGACATACTATAGGAAATCTTGTTGAGTATTCTGTGAAACAATTTCTTGTGCGGTTAAAATGGATGTTTGGGACATATTCTAAAGTAGAGATCAAGTCTATTTAGTCGGAAGTTGGCCAATGCATGATTTTTTGACATCGGTTATGGCTCCCCCGTTAATTATTGTTGGTGGTCAATATCCACTAATAATTGGGTCCTTTACCTGTCTGCAATTTACTTAACGTAAACAATGAAATAATCTGATTTGGTTCTTGTCATGGCCGACAGGTGACGTGTGTTCGGAGCCCCACATAATGGCTTTATCCAGTGGTTAGTATTGAATATCATTATCAAAAGTTCCTAATGTGTATGCAACTCACATAATGATAATAATATTTGGGTTATGAAAGCTGCAATTAATATAACCATAATATATAACGATTATTATTAGTGGTAGTCCTCGTATTACCGTATTACAGTATTACCAATACTAGCCGCGCCAGTGGCAGTGACAGGAGTAGAAGGATTAATGGCAGTAGTATAACGATTATTAAGAGTAGCAGACGGATTTATAACATTAATAGTAGAAAGAGTTAATGACGGTAGCAAAATGATTAATAACAGTAGTAAACGGATTAATAACATTAATAGTAGAAACAGTTAATAACAGTAGTAAAATGATTAATAACAATAGTTAACGGATTAATAACATTAATAGTAGAAACAGTTAATAACAGTAGTAAAATGATTAATAACAGTAGTAAACGGATTAATAACATTAATAGTAGAAACAGTTAATAACAGTAGCAAAATGATTAATAACAGTAGTTAACGGATTAAGAACAACTGTAGAAGGATTAATAACAGTAATACGAATATTAATACGAAGGACTAATAACAATAATAGAAATATTACTAATAGTACTAGAATGATTAATAACAGTAGAAGGATTATTAGACGGATTAATAACAGTAATAGAATGATTAATGACAGCAGAATAATTAACAGAAAGATTAATAATAGTAATAGAATGATTAATAGAAAGATTAATAATAGTAATAGAATGATTAATATAACACTAATAGAAGGATTAATAACAACCATAGAGGGATTAGTAACAGTCATAGAACGATTAATGACAGTAGTAGAAGGATTAATAACAACCATAGAAGGATGAATAACAGTAATAGAATTATTAATAGAAATATTAATTATAGTAATAGAATGATTAAGAACAGTACTAGAATGATTAATAACAGTAGTAGAAAGATTAATAACAGTAGTAGCAGTACCAATATTTGTAGGAGTAGCCATAGTTTTTGCTGTAATAGTAGTTGTAGAAATGGGCCTGGTGCCTGAAATTGTCAATAAACTTTCAATGTAATAGTGGATCTAGCAGCTATAATAGTGTATACCTCATTTGATATTGTGTTCGCATTGGGTTAATCCAGAGCCCTCCGATCAGACGATTCTGCTGGGTATTCTGGTGACCCTCATCCTGTTCATTGTTGGCGTCGTCTTTGGTGGAATCCTTGTCCGGAAGCGCTGGCTGCGCAGGCGCAACCGAAACCAGGTATGTCACATACTAAATTACTCAAATACGCTTTTCACTCAATATTATTATTGTTAGTTATTTTCCGTCAGTCAGACTACAACTTCAGAACGCGTTAATCCGACATCGGATAACCCTAAAAACCCTTTATCCAACATAGTTTTACCTTAACAGATTTTCCCAATGCTATACATGTGGATTGTTTCTGGACAACAATGACATTAGGCACCCTATTAATATTTAATTATTGATGCATATCAGGCCTATATTATACATTATATGATACTGGGAGAATTTTATTTTTTGGGCTTCGTTAATAAACTGAATGTTTCTCAGGTCCCTGGTCATCAGAAATCCCGTCATTCAGTGGGCGGAAAAGGGGGTGGGGGAACAGAAATACGAAGGCAAAACAGTGAAAACGACGAAAAACTTTTTTTATTTCTTAGGTCGGTAACGTAAATTGCAGTCGGTCGGTTAATTGTCACACCCTTGCTGTGAGTTCGAAATGCATGTAAGACAGATTAGCAACAGTTGGACGGGCAAACATCGAACAGAACCCGTCTGATCGTTGACCGTCCTACAGCCACAGGACTGGGGCCAACTAGAACCCAGCTAATGCATGCAATATATATAAATGATATCCAGGCATCAAGTACACATCACAGGAGAATAAACTCCCACCATTTTCATCACCCGTTAATCTTGTGGACCTGCAGCCGATTATTGCCACACGTAATGTGATTGGCTAGAGTGGGGGTAAAGAAGACACGGGCACCGCGTCGGTACCATTGCATGGAGAGAATATTATGATACATTAATTATGCAGTGTGTACAGAAGGTTGTCAACTACATGCAGCGTCAACGAAGCCGACGTGATCACTCCACCGCTGCGTTGCTCAGCTGCGGTGGCCAATCCGCTGCTACGGTGGCCACTCCGCCGCTGCGGTGGCCACTCCGCCGCTGCGGTGGCCACTCCGCCGCTGCGGTGGCCACTCCGCCGCTGCGGTGGCCACTCCGCCGCTGCGATGGCCACTCCGCCGCTGCGGTGGCTACTCCGCAGCTGCGGTGGCCACTCCACCGCTGCGGTTGCTATATCCTCTTCCTTTCGGTCTGTGTTCTCTCTGCACTGGCACTTTGCTATCTGGTGTCCATTAGTACGATCCGACCAGGGGAAGTGTAGTTTAATAACGATCTTAGGTTTTACGAGGCACCGAAAAGGTCCCCTCCCTCTTGCCAGGCAGAACGATTTCATCAAAAGGTCGCACACATTGTAAAACTAAAGCTGGGGGTTGAGTCCCACCCCGCAGTCCCAATGTCGAAGTTGCATCGCATCGTTTGCTCTCTTATATATAAATATTTTTCTCTTTTTGTGTACAATTTCAGGACTGTGCTATGAAAGTCAGCAACCCACTTTATTCTTCTGCGGAGGTAGGTACCAAACTGACAGCACAGCAAACGTACCAATCCTGCCCCCGGCGACATAATTTGTGAAGGTTTTTGTGGAGGTATTCAGCCCCCTACTTAAAGGCAGAGCTAACCGGGATCATGTTTTTGGCTTTTTTTGGCTTATAACCCATATTGAAGCCATAGTCGACCTTACTGTTCACATGCAATTCTTGCCCCTGCCCCCCCCCCCCACCCCCCCAGTTCGATCGGATCTTAAGTCTGAAGTCTGAAGTCATTTGGTCGAACTTTAGGACTGGTCAGACTTCCAACTTTGGTCGGACTTTGAAGCCTTTAGTCAGAGTTCAAGGCATTGGCCAGACTTAAAGACTTTGGTCGGACTTAAAGGCTTTATTCATATTTTAAGGCTTCTCGTCTGCCCCCTGCTGTAAATCCCTCTGATGCTAACATACCCCGCAAACAGGGAACATTCCCGTAACATTCGCAAGAGGTTCCTATTTGGTTGCTTAACGAACATTAGTCAGTAACATTCGGAGAACGTTCTCCTAATGTTCCGGAGAGTGAAAAAAGTGATATATGTCGTTAATAAATCCTACATATATACATCAGTTTCAACGTTACCAAGTGTATCTGGCCACTTCTCGGCAATAATCGTCTCAATTTAGGCTAGGTGTGTCGTGACATTCGCTAGAGGTTCTTATTTGGTTGCTAATGGAACATTATTTAGTAACGTTCGGAGAACGTTCTCCGAATGTTCCGGAGACAGAAAAGAGTGGTATATGTCATTGATAAATGGTCTCCATATAGTTCAGTTATAACGTTACCAAATGTGTCTGGCCACTTCTCCCCAATAATCGTCTCAATTTAAGCTAGGTGTGTCGTGACATTCGCTAGAGGTTCTTATTTGGTTGCTAATGGAACATTAGTTAGCAACGTTCGGAGAACGTTCTCTAAATGTTTCGGAGAGAGAAAAAAAGTCATATATGTTATTGATAAATGGTCTAAATATAGGTCAGTTAGAACATTACCAAGTGTATCTGGCCACTTCTCCGCAATAATCGTCTAAATTTAAGCTAGGTGTGTCGTGACATTCGCTAGAGGTTCTTATTTGGTTGCTAATGGAACATTAGTTGGTAACATTCGGAGAACGTTCTCCAAATGTTCCGGAGAGAGAAGAAAAGTGATCTATGTCATTGATAACTCTTCTATATATGTATGAGTTATAACATTACCAAGTGTATTGTCACTTCCCCGAGAACCGCCCTGAAGTGTGTTTGGCCACTTCTCCGCAGAGGGCTTTCCGATTAAGGTTTAAGCAGCGAACACACGGTAGGCCGCGGAGTATGGACACAAACAGCGACACCGACTTGGAAGATATCCTGGGTGTAAACTCGTGTGTTCGCTCCATTGAATTATAGTGGATCCCTTTAAGACGGTCGACGCACGACATCTGGAAAACCTCTCTTCTGGTTAAATAATGGTCCGCCACCTTCTCTCGCCTCGAGTTCTTCTTTTACCGGCCAAGTTTTGGCGCCAAACTTTGATTTTGGTTCCTGCTCTATGTAACTGGTCACTACTGGCGCGCTGCTATGGACAATCCTACTGTGGCCCATAGGTACAACGGTTGCGCTGAGGGTATTCCTTCGCTCCGCGCGGTGAAACGGCTCTGCGGAGGTCATTTCTTCGCTCCGCCCAGTACATTTCTCCGCTCCGCGCGGTAAATTTCTCAGCTCAGCGCGATACATTTCTTTGCTCCGCGCCGTTCATTTCTCCGCTCTGCGCAGTTTATTTCTCCGCTCCGCGCGGTATATATTTCTCTGCTCTGCGCAGTACATTTCTCCGCTCGCAGAAAAATGTAGGCTACCGCGCGGAGCGGAGAAATGAACTGCGCGGAGCGGCGAAATGTACTGCGCGGAGCGGAGAAACCGTTTCACCGCGCGGAGCGAAGAAATACCCTCAGCGCAACCGTTGTACCTATGGGCCACAGTACAAGCCGCACACCGCCCTTACCATAGAAAAAATAATTTTACAAATAATTTGATATGTTGTAAATATATATATACTATACATGCAAGATCGATATAAATGACCATTTTACATTGGGTGAAATTCCTGTGAAATAATCCTACAAAGAATATTTATATATTATACATATTAAAATAAATAAGACTTACACCAAATTAGTAGATGATTTTTTTTTTAACTATATAATTTAATAAGACTTATTTCATTTTAAAATTACAACAGAAACTGACATGTTCATTACACATCCCATGGTTTGGGTCTATATAGGCTTGCCATATGAATTCGTCTTAAAATTCAGAGGTAGAGCTCAGAGACATAGTGATGTAACATTTAACTTAGCTTGTAGGAATCTGTAAAAAAAAAAAACTTTCTTTTACAATTGACTGCATTGATATCCCTTTAAATATCTATGATTGGCATCAATGATCATTATCAATGAAATAAAATCAATCAATGAAATGTAACCTCAAAGATTGTATATACCAGAATCCTTGGTAACCCTACTAAGCAATGGCAAAGGCACGGGTGTATCAGCGCTACTTATTCTAATGCCATATCTCCCCCTGCGAACATGTTTACTACATGTTGGCCTTGGTGTTGGCCCATGCGTATACTGGAGGCGGACGTGCAATAAATGGAACAGCCTCAATGTAATTTGCATACACAAAGCATGATGTCACATGAATGAGTTGTATCGGGGGCCCAGTCAGATTTTTGCCCGTCCCACAGCCACAGATATCATTGACATATGCATTTATATCATATTCTTTCACTTTGCTAATACTGAATACATATATTACTAGCTCAATCATGTCGTCTGCTGCTGTCGGTGGACCTATAGTGCTTCATCCGGTGGCATTTCCGGTTCAGCAACACACTGACCTCCACTTCATTAAATATTTTGTTTAAGTAAGAATACCATAATAATCCCTTTCACAAGTGGTCTCAAACATTTACTACTTTTAGTAAAACACGAATTGTATATATGCAAATGGCCATTTCTTACCAGCTCTTCAAAAATCGGAATTGGCGGGATAACGCATGCGCATTATCTCTTACCTCATTCCCTGGCAGTTTTGCATAACTTTATGTAGCGTTTGATGGCGAAATGACGCGTAACAAATGACCACTGAGGTACGGGGTAATCTGGGTCAGCCATTTTTGCATATCTCGAACGGATGCACTGCAGCGCCACCTACCTCGCTTGCGTTACTACCAACGGCCAAGCTACTGACTAAGGCTCAAGCGGTTAAGTCTTAACCAGAGGCCAGAGCAACTTGAACTTACCACCTCACTCCTCAGACAGGGTATGTGTTAAGCTAATATTCTTCAAATACAGTAGTTGACTTAAGTAGACTCCAGTCTAGCGGTTGTGTTTGCTATTAGTTTATGCGCAAACAGAAAACTAAATCCTGAAACATGCAGTTTAATTTTGCTTTTGGCGCGTAGATTAGGCTTATCAATTTGGTGGGCACTCTCTCAGGTGCTGTTCACCCGCCAAAAATCAGAGGGCCTTTTGGTCAGAAGGGTTAGAAGAAATTCATAACGCTCACAATTTTTATGATATTGAGAACTAATCTAAGTGGTAACTTAGTGCAGTTTCTGGCCTTATCCATAACAGTGGCGGATCCAGGAATTCGTGAATAGGGGCCCCAGACCCCATCATTCAACTGATCAATGTCATGATGTGAGATTTTACATAAAATAAGCTTACTAATTTTTTTCCTAAAACCTCCGATTTTTGGCGCCCTCCCCGCCTCCCCCTGGATCTGCTACTGCATAATCTAACTTATTTATTATTATCAATCAAGCTTATATGATCATAGTCATATACTGATATAGAAGGTGGACCAGTGATTGCGCCGGTACCAGAGATTGCGCACTTGCAGAAATCTGATTATATTCCCAGGAATTTGTATCCAAACTTTTACCAGACAGATGCCATCATGTGTAATAGCTACATTGACATCTGTTTAGAAGGTTCCAAATGATCTACATATTATTTTTACCACCTTTCGCTTGGTGCGCAATCACTGGTACCTGCGCAATCACTGGTCCAATTACTATATATAGAACTAGAACCAGTGTCATTGTGCACTTGCAGAAATGCACTTTTGTTATTTTATTCATGTGAATTTGTATCAAAACTGTTACCAGACAGTAGCCTGAAAGTTCAGATGCTACAGTCCTGACACTTGTTCTTGGTGACTGTAGCCTGAAAGTTCAGACGTTACAGTCCTGACACTTGTTCTTACACACAAGAACAAGTGTCAGGACTGTAACGTCTGAACTTTCAGGCTAACATTAGATTTGTCATTTTTAACTGTTTAGCAAATTAAGCTATTTACAGTCACCAAGAACAAGTGTCAGGACTGTAGCGTCTGAACTTTCAGGCTAACCAGACAGATGCCTTTATTAGTTTATATGTGACAGCTAGATCTATTTTGACATCTTTAGTTTAAGATGCCAAGAGATCTGCATATTATATTTATCATCTGTTTGTTTAATAATATGGATATAATCTATCTTATGTTGGAAGATGCCTGTACAGGTCTGAAAATGCACAAACCCCAAAGAACTAGAAATCTAATTTGTTCATAGAATTGTCAATTGTAGATTGTGGCCTCAAAATGCGACAAGCCAAAATTTTGGCTGGTAAAAAAAAAATCCACACCTCAACCATGCACACACTATCACTTTCACCTAGCTATGCTAGTGCTCTCCACATGTAATCTGATCTTGGTAGAAATGATGATTTGGGTCCTACATGCACTGTTTTTAGCCCTATAAGATTTAGATGGGTCCCCCAGCCCTTCAGTTAATTCCCATGCATGGAGGGGCTTAATCAGTGTAGGCTGTTTTGTGGGCTATAGGTTGCCTAAGAAAATACAAAATGTTGTATGATACGGCATCTAAAACCAGTGCAAACCCTGTGGCCGAACCATGCCCAAACCTCTGCAGTATCTACTATTATCTGACCCGATGTCCCCCATTTACACATGGATAGGGCGATCACTGATGGCTGCTTGCTGGCTTGGCTTCTTAATATGGCACTGGAAATGTGTGCATCAACCGTAGTACATAACCAACATGCTAGTCTGTGAGTACCAAGTCCAACACCAGTGCAGTTTTTAACTGGTAATCCACTTGCTTAATTAAGAGTTGCATGAGCATTGGTTGAACACTGTAACTATGGAATTGTAGTTTTCAGTTATAAAAATATATACTTCTCACAATTTGCTAAGGATCAGTTACATGTATTTTCAAAACTTGGCATATCCCCTAAGAAAACAGGATAGGAGTTTTCAACTGTACCAAGTAGTAAGTTTTCAATTGAAAACTAATGTTAGTTTTCAACTAGTTTACCCATGAAGAATTAGTCATGTGAATGACTAACTGCTGAATTTTAAACTACCAGATAGACCCTTGGGTGTGCTATGTATACCTACTACTCATGAAACATGATTCCAGTTAGTTTTCAGGGAAAAACTAACTTTTCTTTTTTAAGTTTTCAGGGAAAAACTAACTACCCAACTGGGACTAGCTCTAAGGTTACTGTACACATTTGTACACTAGCTAGGTGCAGATATACAGAAACACAAAATGCAGCTTGAAGGTTTATTCACAGAATGAAACAACTACTGGGTGCAGTTAAACTAGTATTCATGTAGTCTTCAATACCAGTTTCATCTGACGCTTAAACATGTTAAATAATGCCTGCATATATGCAGGTCTTATAATAATGTACAAGCATTGATACCCTTTGATAACATATCATTTGAATATGTATTTATAGGATCTTGTCAGCATGTAATATTTCAATGTGTGTATCAGCCTGGTGCAACCTGGAACCTAAAAAAATAAATAATTTAAATGTTCATATATTCTTGGTTTACTTTAACAAATTAAGACAACTAATAGAAACATCTGCATCAATGTTAGAAAATAAATTGTTGCCTACTTTAACAATATAGCAACAAATAAATTCCACAGACACATTAAAGAGATTATTGTAACAACAGAAAACTCATATGGGTATAAAGACCCACAGCAACTGTTTTTTTCTAATAATAGCAGGGCATAGTGCAGCAAGTGGAACTTACCCGAAATGTGTTGTTGCATGTATTGTCCACTTGCTTGGATCTATTGCTAGGTGAAATAAATTCCTGTAATCTATCTAAATTATAGTTTTGTGCTTCTGATGACTTATGTACAGCACAGGTTGATTCAGCATAGAGTTCAAGTTTAAAACCCTTGTATGCATGTCAACCCCTAAGCAGCACTATATGAAGACTTGCCTGGCTGCTGGCTGGCTTGGCCTCTTAACAGGAAATGTGTGCAGCAACCGTACAGTAGTACATGAACAACAGGCTAGTCTATGAGTCCAAATCTACCACCAGCAGAGGGACATATCTTACAACTGCAGCCCTATGGATACAGCCCCTAATTCACAAGCTGACTGGGTCATAAAAGTAGCCAGGCTGCTGGCCTCTAAAATCTACAGACCCTATAGGCCCACAGTGTGTGTGGCAGAAGCTGCCCGCACTGGGTATAAGCTGCCAGACAGAGCTGAGCCGAGAAGCTATAAAGTATGAGATTTCAACTGGTTTTTCACTGGCCTGGCTTGTAAAAGCGAGTTTTCTACTGGTTTTTAACTGGTAATCCACTTGCTTAAAAAAGGAAGAGTTGAGCACTGGTTTAAAACTAACTATGGAGTTAGTTTTCAGTTATAAATTAACTAGAAACTAGTTTAAAACTAGGTTTTTTATCGTAGGGGCATATTTGACTATAGATAATGACTCAATATACATGGAACAATGAATTATCCAGGGAATGTGCAGACGGTATCTGGCTGTGATTAATGCCGGAGTAACCATACAACATATTGATCTGTATCTTAGCATGAATAAAGCATTCATTGTTCTATGTATATTGAGTCATTGTCTATAGTCAAATATGCCAAGTTTTGAAAATACATGTAACTGATACTTAGCAAATTGTGAGGACTATAGAATGTACTGGTGGTTGAAAACTATGTTTCTTTTTCGTAGGGGTGGAATTGGATCATTTCAAATTAAAACTAGGGTATTTTCATGTGTAATTTTTAATATAATTTTCCAATGATGTATTAACATTAGTTATTAAATATAAAGTAAACATATATATGCAACATATGTTTCCAATACTATAATTACAGGATGTCTCATTTGAAAAAGAGGCGGTTGGATTACACCCGAAGATGGAAAAAAATAGACAAATGTATGACTACTAATCAGGAGTCACAAGAGGCCAGCATTTGTGATACAGATGACGGAGCGGAAATTGGTGTGGAACATAGTGATGTAGATAGTGTTCCAGATCAACTGGAAGATAGAAATGATAGCTCTGAAGATGATAAGATTTGGGATGGTATTGATAGGGATAACTTTGCTACTATCTATTCTGACGAAGAAGAAGGAAAAGGAACAACAGATGAATCCCTCAAAGACGATATTCTGACATGGATCAATGCTTTTAAAGTTACACACAATGCTGTTGATGAACTTTTGAAAATCCTGAAAGCTCATGGGCATACCAACCTGCCAGCTACAGCCAGGACTCTAATGAAAACCCCTACCAATGTTGATATACAGAACAAGTCTGGAATGGAGTATTTCTACTTCGGATTGAGAGAAACTCTGAAGCAAAATCTTCAACGGTATCCAAGACATGTTCTTGACAACCTAGATACTTTAGAAATTTCTCTCAACATTGATGGCTTACCCCTTTTTAAGAGCAAATCAACAGCGTTTTGGCCAGTGTTGTGTGCCATTCATCTCTCACCCATTACAGTATTTCCTGTTGCAATCACATGTGGATCTTTAAAACCCAGTAATCTAGAGTTCCTGGACGATACTACAGCAGCTGTAGGAGATCTTCTGCAGCATGGCTTGGAATGGAATGAGCAAATTATCCGTATAAAACTTAGAAACATTGTTTGTGATGCACCAGCCAAAGCAATGGTTAAAAAAGTGAAGCAGTACTCAGGGTACTATGGGTGTGACCGCTGCATGCAGAAAGGAGCGTGGCTCAAGAAAGTTATATACCCAGATGTTGATAATTTGATATTAAGAACAGATGAAACGTTTCGGAGTCAGGCTCAGGAGGAGCATCACCACGGGTTTTCACCCTTCTGTCGGCTTCCGATTGACATGATCACACAATTTCCAATCGATTATATGCATCAGAGCTGCCTCGGCGTTATGAAGAGATTACTGCTATTGTGGGTTCGTGGCAAGAAAGGAACGAAACTCTCTGCTGGTAACGTTGAGGTTGTAAGCCAGAGGCTGAGATTTCTGAAGCAGTTTATCCCAAGTATCTTTGCACGTAAACCACAGACCCTTCTACTGTTGGATCGATGGAAGGCTACAGAGCTAAGACAATTCATGCTGTATACAGGGAAAGTGGTGCTGAAGGACATCCTTCCTGAAAAGCTCTACAGTAATTTTCTGTGCTTTAGCGTCGCAATGTGTCTGCTTTTGTGCCCGCAGCTGGTACAACAGTTCAGTGATTATGCAGGAGAGCTTTTGTCATACTTCGTCAAGGAAGGACGCCTTTTGTATGGTAATGAGTTCATGGTCTATAATGTGCATTCCATGTTGCACATCACTGCAGATGCAAAAAAGTATGGCAGTTTAGATAACTGCAGTGCGTTCGCATTTGAGAATTTTTTACAGCAGATCAAACGTATGGTTCGCTCGGGGAAAAACCCACTCACACAGGTTGTGAGACGCATTGCGGAACGTACGCAAGAAACAGCTTTGAAAATGCCACATGGAGAGGCCATTCAGACGAAGAGGCCGAATAATGCCTACATATTAAGCGACACATCTTGCTGCGAGGTTGTTGCCTCAACGTGTGAGGTCGACGATCAAAACGAACCAGTGTATATGTGCAGAGTATATCCACAGACTGCACCGTTCTTTCGTGAGCCATGTGATGCTCGAATTATTGGAGCGTATACAGTTCTGGTGACAAATGGCAGGATGGAGAGAATACCAGCTGGACGTCTCAACAGAAGAGCTATAATGATTATTGATGAGGATGAGAGAAACGTTTCGTTTATGGCCATCTTACATACTCGCTAGTGAGTAATGGTTGTTAGGTTGCCTCACCTAGCTTTCTTGGTCAATCATCAGAACATGCTGAAAACACGCATTATGACAGTTTCTGGCGTAATTAGCAGACCTAAGATAAGGTTCTGTTTATGTTTGTTAATTTCGCCTCTGGGTTATTGAAGCTATTCGGCTATACGCCGAACTAAACTAAAGTGAGAATAGCTATAAGACACAATTTAACCCAGTCTGTGTTGCTTGACATTGGCTTATATGACATTCTTTTCCAACTATATAGCGCCCAAATCCATGTATCAATGAACTTGATTTTTTTTTCTGTGTTTTGAGCATTTAATATAGTGTCAGTATTGGCTATTTTTTCAGACGATTTCATCCTCATGTCATCTCTTCTGTATGCCGTAGTGGAGTTCATTGGCAAGGATGAAGTGGGAGTCGTTCCTATGCCCTGGCTTGAGAAAAGTAAGAAGGTATGATGCTATTTGCACTCCTGTATGAAGCAGTATACACAGATGATCTGTAAACATTTACAACGTAACAAAGTACGCAATAAACATATATATGCACATTTATTTAGAAATATGTACAAAAAAATTGAGCTAAATCTATTTGTGGCGATATTTTGATATAGCTTGTTGGTACAATGATTTATGTATTAACTGCATTGACCAAACTGCACAAATGTTCGGGAGTGTTCAGTAAGCCTCGATCTTTAGGCACGGATTTGTACATGCACATGAAAAACCAAATGAATTAAAGGGTGGGATTTATGTGCCAAATACACCGCGCCTAGCTACTATATATATGCTTTAATATGTGATTAACATTTCAGGAAGTGTACTGCTTCTGGCCACCATTCAATCACTCGTCGAAAGCAAAAAGAGGAGAGCTTCCTGATAAAGATATCTGGAATAAGTTCAAGGTTCGAATCTTCACTGAATCTGGTACGTAGGAAAACTGACTTTTTTTCTTTAGTAAGCTCATGTTAGCTTCATGGGTTTGGTTGCTTTATATTGTAATGTAACGTTGCTTCTAAATCTCGTAGCATATACATACCTCCGAGACAAACACCATATGTTACCGTTTAACTTCCCTTTTTTTCAGAGAGCTACTCTAATGCTCTTCTGAAGGCCAAGAAGGCAGAATTAACTTCGCACGTGGAGACAGATGACGAACCAATGCGACGGACAGTAAAGAAACCTCTGCGATATGAAAGCGACAGTGCTGATGGTAAACTATCAACTAATTCAGAAGCAACACAGTATTTGGTTTCGTTTCTTGGATTTTTATTCCATGAATAACAATGCAATGGCCCAATTTGAGCTGAAACGTTTTGGTAAATGGAACGAAGACTGAAAAAGGAAACGTGCCCCTCGGATTTTTCTATAATTTACGTATGTCTGCATGTGGTGGCATCTTTATAAAATATCAAAAGTAACAGGTATCAGCGTCAGCAAGTGCTAATGTGATAGAAGAAAAGACTACTCTGGACATTTTTACGTGTTATGTTTCGACATCACATATGTTTATCAGACGAAGAGGACGTCGATTCGTCAGGCCCGGAGAAAAAGCGAAAGAGAGAAGAATTCAGACCGCTGATGCCAAAGCCACCAAGTTGTGAGTACGCACGGTGGAATGGAAAATTAATATATGTGATGATTTGTGTGCTTCATTTCGTATTTTGAGCGTGGTAACTTGAACATAATGCGACCGACTTCAAGCATTTTGAAAAGGTGACGACTGTACTATTTTAGACACGGTCATTTTGAGGATATTAAGCTCCAGTTGCCATGTCTTATCTCCGGGTTAACCTATATGTAGACCAAAGAAGCACGAAGTCACCGCAGGGCCTGAGGAGATCCCCGAGGAAATCGTGCCGGCAGCTAATGGAAGGAGGCTCGTCTGGAACACCAATGTCCGATGCCTCCCCCCAATACCTAGATGGGCCAAACCCTTCCACGAGTGGTAAGAACTTGGCTCTCTCTATGAAATAAAGATCAGTTATCAACAAGCTTAAACGTTTGGCGAAGTCATTTGTTATTTGTGTTCTGTTTATGCCTAATAAACAGCTTTGTCCGCCTTCTTATGGCGAAAAGTGACGACTCCTACTATTTTAGACAGGGTCATTGTGAGGGTTTTAAGCTCCAGTTGCCATGTCTTATCTCCGGGTTCACCTATATGTAGACCAAAGAAGCACGAAGTCACCGCAGGGCCTGAGGAGATCCCCGAGGAAATCGTGCCGGCAGCTAATGGAAGGAGGCTCGTCTGGAACACCAATCTCCGATGCCTCCCCCCAATCCCTAGATGGGCCAAACCCTTCCACGAGTGGTAAGAACTTGGCTCTCTCTATGAAATAAAGATCAGTTGTAAAAAAAAATTAAACTTTGGGCAAACAGTCTATGTTGACGTGTGTTTGCAGTTAGCTTTCGTCTAAATGAAAACGAACTTGTGAAATTTTCCTACAGCGTCATTGCCGCCGCGATTCAGCCCTCCCACGAGATCAAGTGACACCATTACGTCGCCTAATGACAGTAAGTCTATCAGATTATATCCAATGTATAATAGTTACACTAAGCTACTTAATTGGGTGTCAGGATATCTTCAGCGTCGTTTATCAAACTATCACGAAATAACCATCGGAAATCTGTTTCAATGAAGCGCCTTTCAACCGCACCACAATTCAGCCATCCAGTAACTTTATCATTTTTTCCAAATAATGTCCTTCGATGCGAGGTTCAGCCAGTGAAACGTTGTCGTAAAATCAAGAGTGTTGGACCAGTTCCTCTGTATCTGTGACCATGTTGGCGCATGATTATCAAGAGTCGCAAACTGTCTGAGAATACATTCCATCTAACGTGAAATTGTTTGAAATCTGCGAGTAAGCTGGGTAGTTCAGTAAAAACTAACTATAGTGGCGTTGGTCCATACATTGTTGCAGAAGACTTGCTGTTTTTGTCTGTCCAAAATTATCCCGACGCAACACTATAATTGTAATGTAATTCTTCTCCGGGGCGCGCAGTGAATGACTCGTGACTCATGGCGTTCCATTTTTTCTTGCTTTTATTAACTAGTACAAGTCATGCATCTGTTTCTTTATTGCTATCTCTCTCTCTCTCCCTTCCTTTCTCTCCCTCTCTCTCTCTCTCTCCCTCCCTCTCTCTCCCTCTCTCTCTCTTATTACATATCTCTGTCCAGATAGACAGTTCCAGTTCCAGCTCCAGCCCCTCTCTCCTCGCTCTGTCCCTCTACTTATACTCTCTGCGCTAATGCCTCCCCTAATCTAACTTAGGAGTACCACCCCAACTTGAGCCCCTCTCCTCCCTTAAGTTGTTTGGGACGCCACCCCAACCTAGATATTCTCCCCTCCTCGATTTTGGGGGTACCACCCCAACCTGGGGCTCTCCCCTCCCCTCACTGCAGGGGTATTACCCTAACCTGGAGCCTGCCACTACTCCTTCCCGAGAGCGTCCGCCCGCCTACCGCTAATCTCTCCTGATGCGACTCGGTCGACCCCGGTGTATTGCCACGCAGCGCACCACCGCTCTGCCCATTTTTCCATTCCCTCATGATAACCAAAAGCTACCTCTATCGCTAGCAGATCTCTCTGCAATATTGTTCATTGTTAATTTACGTCGCGTGTAATTTTTTAAAACAGATTTTCAACGAAATATGCTGATGAAAATGGAGCACCTGACGGAGATGATTGAGGAGATTAGGTCTACTCTCCGGAGAGTCGTGGCAAGCTTGGGTACCCCGGTTGAGAGCCTGGACGACGTGGTTGACCGCCCATGTAATTCCGTTGAGGAATTACAAAGCTTATGTGACCGATTAGAAGCCGACGACAGCTTCAGAAAAAGGATGGTGCGAAAAGTTCCTTTCTTTCTATTGGTTTGAAGTGTTAAAAAATGTCCGACTTTATCAATCTAACCAAAGGTTGCCAGATAGAATAGTTGTTGCAGTTAATTATTACGCAGTACCGAAAACAATCGCGTTAATTTAAATACGCAACAAGTAAACTTTTTTTATCAAACATTTAAATTCACAATATTTGTGCGCATCTGATTCGTCCATCTAGGTTTTCTATCTTAGCTCCCTTGGAGGGGCCACTGACGGAGAAAGCGTGAGACGGATGATGCGCCAGCTCGGCACGAACAAGTTATGGGCCATGTACAGCCTGAAGGGCCGGAAGGGCAAGCTCTGTCTGGAAAATCTTCCTGTGCGGAAACTCATTTTCCGTAAGTTTTATATCTTACAGTGATGTGTAACTTACCGTAACTCTCCCCCTCCCCCTCGAAGCGCTATACGCAGGTCGCTGCGGATTAACTAGCAATTTGAAAATATATTTACGCATAAAACATATGCAGCATTGGAATTCGCGAATTATCAAATGAAATAAACTTAATCACCTTGGCCTGGAAACTCAGTTTGAGCCAAACAGATCAATCATGCTCTTTCAAAATTCGGTCAGCGTTCGCAGTAATTTGTGCTAGAGTTTGAAGTTTAGAAATAGTTTTAGATAAAGCATGATAATTAATTTGATGTGTCTCATGTATAAGTGATTGCCTTTTCGATAGTAATTGTATTGTCTTTTTATTTGCAGAAGCACGCAGTCGAACGGATCGCGGGACCAAGGCTTGCGATGTGGATGCCGCGATCGGCGACACCCTCAGATACGCCCCGCATCGGGGGAAAAAAGTCCAGGTGAGACAGTAGAAAACTCGGTATACATTTATCTTATTGATCGAATCACATGAAACCTCAATATTTCAACTTCTGTTCTTCTATATTCCCACGTGATTGTGCGCTTTTAATTTTTATTTGGGTTATTGTTTTATTGTATCACTACTTTTAATTCTTACCAGATGCCTTTTTTGTTGGTCACTTATGGTGGCTGTTTAATTTTGGCTCATACAAAACCTTGCTAACTGTTTAATTTTGGTTCATACAAAACCTTGCTAACTCTTTAATTTTGCTTTTTCACAAGATTATGTGAAAATGAATTGAAGTATATTTGCCTGAGATAATTTTAACGTTGTGCTGTTTTCCTGTTTCAGACGCAGCCCGAGGATGTCGCAGAGTAAATGAACGTGGTCACAAACATTTATAATCGTTTAATTTGTTCTAATTAATTAAGTTGTTTGTTAATAAAGTGTTTTCAGGGATATCATTTCTCTGTATTCTTCTTCTATAAAACATTCGCGAAACATTTCCTGGTAATGTTTCATGCTAACATTCGGCGAACGTCAAGAAAACTTTCCTGAAAAACATTCGCGGAATGTTCTCTACGGAACGTTCCAGGCTAACATTCGGCGAACGTCAGGAAAACTTTCCTGAAAAACATTCGCGGAATGTTCCCTCGTAACATTCCATGCTAACATTCGGAGGACGTCAAGAAAACTTTCCTGGAAAACATTCGCGGAATGTTCGCGGGGAATGTTCCCGCAACCTAGCGACAACATTGTGCGAACATTCTCGGAATGTTATTTTGTTTGCTGGGATAACTATCTTTCGAATTGCAGGCCGGTGTGTTGATCCCTGCAGGGTTAGCACCAGATGTTAACGGCGACCAATACCAAATCGACATGCGAAATTTAGTCCTTCATGAAACCCTGGGGCATGGAGCGTTCGGCAAGGTCGTGAAAGGGGTGCTGCGCACGCCCTCTAGCGGCTTGCCACGGACCACATCTAAACCCGTTGCAGTGAAGACGGTGAAAGGTGAGCTGCCGTGCTAGCGAAATTCCGCATCGGGGCCACTTCCGGCCAGATGGGTGTCACCCGATGCTCTACCTGGCAAGGGGCCGTATATCCTAAACCATACGTGTAAATCAAACCATAAATCTATTTAGCGCTTTAAGTGGAACATTTGTCGAGCGATTACCTCGTTCAAAATATAAATGTATTAACCCAAGATATAGTTTTCTGAATTTAGAAAGTGCTAAACGAAAGTGCGGACTTGGTCGGATTTAGCCAATGTGTCGCAGCATCATCGGTTGCGTGTCCGTCTACCCCACAATGTGACAGATCGACGCTGGCAATGCCGAAACTAGCATTTTGGCGTCGATCGTTTAAGGATTTAATTCTATTATATTCTACAGAATTCCCTTCCGTGGATGACAAGATGAATCTGTTGAAAGAGATATCGCTGATGAAAGAACTGGGAAGTCACATCAACGTTGTTAGCATGATCGGTTGGTCTTCCATAGACGGCATCCCCTATCTCATCATGGATTACTGCGTCAACGGCGATCTGCGGCACTACTTGCGGAACAAGCGGATTTTGGTAAGCATGTGGCTGGAATTATAACTAAAGCGTTCAGAATGATGAGTGCCGTCATGTTACATCAACACACTCTCAGCAAATCTAAGCACGAAAGCGATCCATTTCAGCGAGTATCGAGTGTCAAGCCTGATTACACACGTCACCTGTTGAGTGACACAGTGAACACGGCTGGGGAGAGTCGCAAGGATTGCAGTGTCACTGAAGAAAGCGTCATTATTGAAGGCTTGGAGCAAAGTGACGGCATTCTGCATAAGACCTTCACATCACCAGGTTAGTCAAGCAGTCGACCCTGCAGTGATGAGATTTTTATGAGCCGACTTTGTTCCACCCGAGGCTCGGCGTCAAATGTTGCTCACTTATTACAAGGGTAGAAAAGTCCAGCTTCTTTTCCGTCTCCAAGGCGTATCCACGGCAAACAGGAAATGGAATGAATTTGTGTTTTAGGCCGCTTTTGTGCACACGACGATGAAGGATGAATGGATGATATATATCCCAGTGTCCAGAATTCGAACCCGGACCTATTCATCTGCGGTCTAGTGAGCAAACATCCCCCCACCCGCCCTACGGTGGCTCGAACTCAGGCCCTTTAAGCAGCATTACACACCAAATCATTTAATTTAAACCACGAACAATGTTATATTCAATGATCACGCGCTCAGCGAGAGTTGGTCCATATGTTATCTGTCATTGACTATGGTCGCTCTGTGTCTCCTTTCCGCGCAGAGGAATCCCACACCGAACTGGGGATGGGTGGAGATGGGGGTGGCAATGAAAGGTGTACCAGAGAGTGTCCAGCGCATATCGAGTGTATAGCCTGCATACACCCATGGTCCATTCGGTGTACAGGTGATCCTGCAGTTTCTGACCTGATCCCTATAATCGCCCACACAAGAAAGATTATATCCTTATCATATAAGCTTGAGCGATTATAGAGATCAGGTCAGAAACTGCAGGATCACCGGTGTACATCATATCTATCCAGTGTATATATCCCGGATGTATCCAGCATGTATCCGGCATGTATCCATGATATATCCAGGATGTATGGTATGGTGCTATACGAATAACCTGGTTGCGGTTTTCTAACAAGTTCGTGTATCCTCCGTGTATCAAACCCACATGACATATTATCTCATGAATCCGGATAACCCACTCCAGTAAGATAAGAAATGAAACGACAGACAAGCGCCTATCCGGGGATGTTTGCAGTCATGTCGCCGGCCTTTTCACAAACAAAGACCACAGTCGTTTCGTTCGATCGTCCGTAATAACGAGTCAATGTCGTCTCAAAGCGATATGTATTGAAAAGATGTTAGAGCTCAAGAAATGTATTGTATTTGTAGTAAACGTTAGGCGTGAGTAATACGTGAGCTATGCAGAACCAATGTTTCGCCTTTACATGGAACAACGACCGGAAAAATTAACTCATATGGGGGACTTGATGGCACTATTAAGACTCAGACGTGTGAACTGATGGGAAGTCTAAAATAAACCGATCCATACTCCGACACTAAACCCCACCCACGCTTGAGTCCCTCCGACACTAAGCCCCACCCACGCTTGAGTCCCTCCGACACTAAACCCCACCCACGCTTGAGTCCCTCCGACACTAAACCCCACCCACGCTTGAGTCCCTCCGACACTAAACCCCACCCACGCTTGAGTCCCTCCGACACTAAGCCCCACCCACGCTTGAGTCCCTCCGACACTAAACCTCACCCACGCTTGAGTCCCTCCGACACTAAGCCCCACCCACGCTTGAGTCCCTCCGACACTAAACCCCACCCACGCTTAAGTCCCTCCGACACTAACCCCCACCCACGCTTGAGTCCCTCCGACACTAAGCCCCACCCACGCTTGAGTCCCTCCGACACTAAACCCCACCCACGCTTGAGTCCCTCCGACACTATAAGCCCCACCCACGCTTGAGTCCCTCTGACACTATAAGCCCCACCCACGCTTGAGTCCATTTTCCTCAATCGTGAATATGAAATCGGTACAAGTGAGCATTACGTACTCCTCTCTGAAACTGGCAACAAAGTGACATGGTGCTTTGTTCATCCGACTTGTTTGTCCGACATAACGCACGTGGGAGACCTTTCTTCATCACATGGTTGGATAAAAGCAAGAGTGACGTCAGTGAATGATTGACGCCTCGATCGGTCTATTGCCAATAGGTTTTAAGTGAGAGAAAACAGTTGTTGATTCCGTCGATCAGAATACACGAGGCGTTAGCCTAGTGTACTCATGTACAACACTTTCTCGTGCTTTCCCCTCACCGTAATACATTATTTAAGCTTGTGTTAATGGAAGCATTTGCCGATGTGTTTTGTGGTTATTCCAAGTGATTGGTGTTGGTCCATCTACCACGTCAGAGCCCACGAAATGGATTAATGTAGTATTAGTTGGCGTGAGCTATGCTGACACAATGGTTCTCTCCCGCATGAAAGAACGATCACCTCGGTTATAATTCCATGGCTTTCACGTTGAGGACACATATTATTGGCACTTTCATGCTATCGTGTGTCACTATGGCGTGCAAGCAAGTTAATTTATGAATACCACCCCAGGAGCAATATTCATAAAATCACTAATTAGGTTTGCGTATCGCCAAGTAGAATAATTTAAAGCTATTTTCCTGGCAAAGAATAGAAAAATACGATTGATCGAAGTCATTTATAAAAATAGCAGTGGCAACATTTAGATCGACAACTTGTTGCGATTCTGAATACCACCGCTAGTAGTGTGAGACCCTACGACGAAAATACAACGATAAACGCAGTAAATACGAAAAACTGCTTTTGTGCGTAACTTAATTACGCCATTTTACGCACGTCGTATACCTTGCGGTAGTCTTCGGGCTTGCGATAAGTTGTCAACTTAAATATTGGCACCTTCCTCTTTCCAATGCATTTGTTGAGTGGACTTTTCCTGTTCTTCGCTGGAAAAAGCGTTTGGAAATGTTGTACGTTGTATATTTGCATGCGTAACGCTCAGTGAGATTGAATAGCACCGCCCCTTGGACCCTAACATGGGAGTTCGACCGGTGCTTTAACACATACTTGATGTCTTATCCATTAGTGGCGACTGCCTATTATTGAAATAATGAAGTTTAAGTATTTATTGTCTCCCATTCTGTGTGTTACAACAGAAACTGATATCAGGAATGACCAATCGGAACTATCACAGCAGACAATCCTATCATTCGGACGACAGATTGCAACTGGCATGGTGAGTAATCTTTAAGTTCTCTTTCAATAAGATGTGTTAGTTGTTCCATACACTATACATAATACATCAATACCTGGGGTATCTATGCTGGCTTTAATCGATGCACTATATTTTGATTGATGACTAAAGAAAAACGTGTGTATAGGGACGATACATTTGATCGTATCATTTAATACATTTAATAGATAATGCAGGAATTATGCAGACCGAAGATTCTTAACACTGGTTTATTTCATGGCAGGAGTACTTGGCGCAGAAACGGTTCGTGCATCGCGATCTGGCGGCCAGAAACATCCTGGTCTGCGAGGACGGACTGGTCAAGATATCTGACTTCGGTCTTTCGCGAGACATCTACGAATGCAGCATATACCGGAAGTCCACATCAGGGCGTCTTCCGTTCAAGTGGATGTCCCCCGAAGCTATTTTTGACCAGGTGTACACAACGCAAAGTGACGTGTAAGTGTCAAATATAACTACGGTATCTGAAGTAATTCTACATTCACATCTTTCTGATATAAACTTTATTTATTGATGAAATTGGGTAATGCCAACGGGCTAAATTCCATTGTTACTTGTCCTGTCATACCTTAATTCATCTCACCAATTGTGTGGTGAGCCTCTCTAGCTGAGTTGGGATAAACAACTAGGATGAATTGCACGACACCCGATCGTTTGCGCTCTGGCTGCCACCGGGGATCTGGGTTCATCCAAACCCCATTTCATTGCCCGGGGATCGGGGTGTTTTTTTGGCTCCGTTTAACCTTCATATGCACACAGCCAGTAACACACCAACTTTGCTCACGAAAGCCGATGACCAAGAAAATGATGGTTTCTCGGTTAACCTGTGATTTTTCTTTACAGCTGGTCCTTCGGCGTCGTGCTTTGGGAGATAGTGACCCTGGCCGGCACGCCATACCCTGGCATAGATAACCAGGAGCTCCTATCCATCCTGAAGGACGGCTACAGAATGAGCAGACCAGATAACTGCAGTGAAGATATGTAAGTACTCGATTTATTAAAAGCTAAAAGTAAATCTAACATAAGTTAACATTTGTCTCCTGAAATGATTAGTTCCGGCCTGCACGTTGCGTGTCTGGGAGAATACGGAAAATATAAACTTGCAACATCCTTGCTCGAAAACTTTTTTTCTGATGTGAGAATGAGAGACATTGCGATGTTAGATGTTGGTTCCATACAAATATGTTGATATTTTATGTTTATTCCGATGGAGTCCATTCCCTTTGGGACTAATTCAGGGGGTATCCGCATTAATCTACCACGGAACAAGATGGAGTTATCTGTTGAGCTATCTACATGCCGAACTAACCGGGCTTAATTATTCTTCTCTTTTTTCTAACGGGGATTTCATGCATACTGTTGCGTTTGGATATATTTCCTTTCCCCGCCAGATATGTTGCAGCTATCTAGGAAAGTAAAACACCCTCTAGTAGCTGCTTTGATTCTCACGGTCCCGTTGCCCGTGACAATGATCATAATCCCTTCTCGGACCGGCTGGCAATTATGGATCTATTATGAAAACACAATCTGGTATTGCGTTCCATCAAGCCACTCCATTTGCCCCTCTCTGCGCCGCCAAAGGTGGCTGGGTTAGGGGATTATAGCGCCACCACGCGACAGAGTATGCTCAACCGGAAGCTTACGTGTCTGTCGGCAGTACGTAGCGGCTGTTCATGCCCCACCCACCCCCTACCCCTAATCACTAATGTCACAGTGTGCTGCAGAGCGGTCGGAAACCGTCCATTATATCAATGCTCCAGAGTACTTACACGCCGGGGTATGCGCGTACATGCCGTGCCACACTGTCATGGCGCCCACATGTTGATACGTACCCCGGGGGGTACATGACTCCCATACGCGCTGGTACTCGATGCACGAGAGAGCCAAGTGCACGCCACATGAGGCCAGGAATTGGTGGGGGTGTCCGTGCATCGTGTAGGCCTTTGCCTTTATCAATAAATCGCCTAACATCCAAAGTCATAAACGGCTATTCATGCTATTTAGTGCGTGTATAACCAAGCCAACATTGAGCATGAGGCAACGAAAGAAAACTTGTGGAATTACTTTTCATCACGTTTGATAGTAGGCAATATACTGATAGGGGAAAATAGCTACTTGATTCACAGACGCCGCCATCAATTCCTGGTCTCATGTGGGTTGTACTTCACGGATCTCTCGCGCGTCGGGTACCATCGCGTAGGAGATTCATGTATCAGGGTTACTTAATACATTGCCGGGTTTGGGGGTGTTCCGCGGTAAAGAACCCCCCCCCCCCTCCTTTTTCACCTCCAAAATCCGCTCGGTCGGGGACATTTTTTACCGCCAAATCCGCTCGCAAGGCTTTTTTTCCGTTGACCCACTCTATGTCCGCATTTTCCGATTTTTAGGGGCATCTTTTTCATCCCAATTGTCGGCTCTCGGCACCAAGGGGCACCCGCGACCCCCCGCCCCCCGCCCCCTCCTCCACCACCAGATTGGTATAATAGTGTCCCGCCCAGGAGACGTATGTTACATAATCAGTTACCAGGACTACTGTGACACTTGATAAGAGCGCGGGAAATGCCTTCTCCCCGTGTTACAAATGGCTGTTTCGTACAACGACCGTAATGAGAGGGATCCATTCCGACATCAATAATCAATTGATGCTATTGGTTACAGCTTCAATATGATGCTCCACTGCTGGCATCCGGCTCCGGATCAGCGTCCGGACTTCACGATGCTTAAAAACCGTCTGGATCGGATGCTGCAGGAGGCTATCAAAGATTCCAGAACCTACATGAGCTTTAACCTTCAACACAATAAAGATTATTACACCGAGGATTCCTCGGGGTAAGCCTACACACTTGATTTACTTAATCTTCATTGCAACACCGAGTATATTTAGAGCATGCACGATGTAAATAACATGTAATATAGTGTTATTTTGGCTCTATCGCGGGATAACTGATATCTATTTTTATTTATATGTGTGGATCTCTTTTAGATATTATACATGAGACTCTTTATTTATTTATGATTTTTTAAAATTTTGCTGGTGTCCTTGACTTTCTTTATTGTGTAAAAACAGTGCAAATTGTGATAAGATAATGAATTCTTACAGTCAGGACGACACTTCGGCGGTTGTGACTCTGCCTGCTTGAAGTAACTAAGAACCGGAAGTGACCTCAGCAAGTGTGTGTGAGTGACTGCGGTCCGCCGGAAATGACGGCGGTTAATTATGTTTTTCCTCACGAGCCACCTAAGTGCTTGTATCGCCTCACCATACGCCAAGGCGATCGTCAGTTCATCAGTTCGCTCTATGTCAGGAGAAAGATTCGGTAGTGGCGTTACCATATGGCAGCCGGATCACGGATCAATTCAGCCTACGAAAAGAGAATATGATTCATCAGAGGCGTCACCATGACAGCCTGATCATCGCTTCAACCCAATAAGCCAGACCAAATTTTGGTGATGGCGTTACCATGACGACCTGTGCATAACCATTGCAGTGGCCTATCTGTGACAACCTGATCATTACCGCAACACTCGAAGCAAACATAAGATTCAGTGGTTGCGTCGCCGTAGTGACCTAGAAATAACCTATGGAATATATGGTAATATGGTGGATAAAACCATATACCTTTCGATATTCGCCTCCAGTAAGCGACAAAAGTCATCGTAGACCGTCTACGCACAAGCACTAGTCCCGAGTCTATGTGACGATACTTGCTGACGTCTCGAATAGAAGATCAACAATCTGTTAATTAGGTTGCAAAGAAGTCAATAAAAACTGGACCAACCGTGCTTGGCGTTTGAACCGAACCGTCACATCGGGAGTTAACGTTACTGCAACAAACGTTGCATATTTTCATTTTTTGTCATTTAGCCGATTTGTAACTTTTCATACATGTATACAGATGTCTTGATGTTTGTGTTTGGTGTGTCTTCTAGCAGCACAAATATTATAAGCAACTTTTTTAACTGGCGACTTTTGCAGTTTGCTTATCCATATTTTATAATATAAACCACGGCAGAATTTAAAGCCTTGAAGTGTATAGCTGCTGGTTTATAAAAATGTGTGCCATATATTTTCCAATGAACTGATGAATGACATTAAAATTTGTCAATATCTCCCTTCTTGCATTCAATTCATTTGAATTTCCGTGTCGCACGTGGCACTAAATAAATTTCACAAAAACGGTCGTTCAAACATGTACGTGAGTTCGGATATGCGACCGGAGTACTCGGCGCAGATATTTGGAGCATGCGCACTCAAAATTTCCGCTCATGTTCGGATCAAGATAAACAGAGCACAAAATCCGTGGTCCGCGCGAGTCTTGTTCTTGCTTAGCTGCACAAATCATGAAGATCGTTAAACAGTACCATAAAATAAATCAACGGATACGTGTTGTGTTCAATATTTTATTTTAGTTGTTATAATATTATTTACAGATTTTTTGCAGGCCGAAATTCACTACTTTATGTATAATTTACGTAGGCCTATTGTTGTTCTTGCACGCCAATCTCCGCGTTCGGTTATGCACTCCGCGTAGTCCGACTACTCCGCTTCACAGGGGGTATTTGATTATACAACTCGCCTGCCCGGAGTGGATTTTTTGCGCCTGCGCTTTTAAAGTTTCGTGTGTCGGATATTCAAACTTGAAATCCGCGTAGTCCGACAACAAAAAGGCAGACGAAAGAATTTTGGGTTTCATTTCACTAAGATCGTAACTTTCGGTCATCAAATTATTAAAAAATTGAATTGCCGGCCCGAAGAGAAATTAAAAATGTTGAATTGACCATGAATATATGGCAAACAGGTTTTTGAATAATATTGGCAGAAAGTAAATTGCACGAAGATGGCTGCACCCCAATAATAACGGTATAACGCTTGTTTTCGTTGCTCGTATAATTACAATCTCTCGTTAAATGAGCATGTAAAAGACACGGTTGCGAGCTCGTAACTGTTAGTGAAACGATCCCCTGCTCACCACTTGGGCTGTTGAGTTGCGGAGCACGCTCAACCGCCGCGAACATTTTTGGTCACTCGGAGCTCGCTATGCAACGACATTGGTCACATCGAACTATTTCCATTTGTTGCGGGATATCCACTAAATAAATGTCTTTACTTTGGAAACAGCAGCACAATCTAAATAGTGTAAATATTGATAAATAAAAGATAACTATAAAGCATCGATATTTACGGGTTATCCCCACTTATTTGAGAAGAATTGTCGTCCAGAGTTTAATATTATCATGCGGGGCTGCTCTTGATCGCGGCGAACCATACCCCACTTCCGGTTCAAAATTGTACGCGTCCTTGACCAACCCGCCAAGTTCAAATCCTTATTTGTCGTTGCCGATGGCGTGCGCACGCGATCGACACCCATGTGCAACGCACCCCAGGGCTGTTCCTTTGACGCCAGGAAATCCGTGCGCCTCTGCTCTAACCCGAGAGCACGCGGCGCGGTGAAATTGATCACGTGACGCAACGCTCGCTGCACGATATTCGCTGTTTGATTTACAAGACTATGTGATCGAGATACTCCGCGCGCATATTCAAATACGCCCACAGATAGTGCTTCCACCTAGTGAGGTATTTTAAACAACCGCATGGCTGCATCAAATGGTATCTTCTTGTCGCACCGCTAACATATTGTTACCAAATGGCCCAGTAGATGGCGGTACTATTTGCGTGCTATGCTGGCCTTCGAATTAAAGACTGTCGCTCGCGGATAGGGTCGCCTATAGAGACAAAGGTATCAGTGCAACAAAGCTTGCGACTGGTGGGGGGGGGGGCGACTGAACAAAATTGCGACCGGTAATAGAATGGCGGGGAGGGGGGCACAGATATACTCTTTATTGTATGAAAGGGGGTGGGGGGGGGGGGGGCACGTACCACTGTGCCCCCGGCCCCCTAGACGCGCCCGGCCATATGGCAGTGTTAGTCAAACTGTAGATAGTGTCGTCTGACAGACCGACGCACAGCTGTGAACACGGTCAGACCTCGTAGTCTATATCGTCCGAGATTAAAACAAACATAAAAAAAGACAATGTCCACACACCAGGGTCCGCAAGTTCGAACTGGCTGGGGCCTAATATAGGAGGGGTCGTGTTCCCAGGGTCCGTAAGTTCGAACCGCCAGGGGCAAAATATTTCACTCGAGGAATAGGACATTAGCATGGAGCGGGGCGAAATATTTGGCCCCCGCGGCTTCGAACTTACGGGTCCAGATCACGAAGAATACATTTCTTTATTCCCAGGTCACGATGAATTAAAAGCATAACTCTCCACATGCAATGGAAAGGCGAATACACGATACTAAATTGACGATTTACCGATTCACGGTTATTTAATATTAAAATTCCCAGTCAGTTCACGATTAATGAAAATCCTTGAATGATCACGGCGGTCGGCTGATACCCCATTCCCAGTTCACGAACAATTATTTTCCTCATTCCCAGTTCACTGTGAAATGAGAAGCCCAATCACGAGGAACGCAAATACCCCCCCCCCCCCCCCGCCCCCTTCCTAATATCTCGCCCAGCTCCATATGCCGCTAACGCGTTCTATTCGAGGGCGGAATATTCAGCCCCGGTCCTTATGTGTGCCCAGGCTAGCTGCCTGTCAGTGAGCTCTTCAGTAACAAATTAATTGCGCCAACAAAATTGAAGCTCTCTTGACTTTATATCGATCGGCATGACAGGACTCAACACGCACTTGAAACTCGAAATCAACGTTGTTATTCTATTATGCACGCAGAGCCCATATCACTCTCTGCCTTCGACTCACTCCGCTAGGGTTCCATAAAAGCCAGGGGGGGGGCGGGCGAGTCGAGTCGAGTCGAGTCGAGTCGTTTCCAGATCACGAATAATAAATTTCTTCATTCTCACGTCACGATGAATTAAAAAAAAACTCCACGCATACAAAGGAAGGGCTGATACATGGTAGACCTACTAAATTGACGATTTCCCGATTCAGGATTAATGAAAATCCTTGATCACGGTGGTCGGCTAATACCATTCCCAGTTCACGAAGAATTAATTTCGTCATTCCCAGTTCACGAAGAATTATTTTCGTCATTCCCAGTTCAAGGTTACATGAAAAGCCCATTCCCGAGGAACAGATCGAAATACGTGCCCCCCCCCCCCCCCATATGTGTCAATGCGTTTTCCGCCTTCAGAGTTAATTAACCTAAACCTAGACGTTGTTGCTGAGAATGATAGAGGATCAATAAGTTTCCGCATTACAAAAGATCCCGCCCCCCCCCCCCCCCCAATATTGGGGAAACCCCGGGATATTCCACCGGATCCATTTTCACCATGGATCGACGTGGATCCACAAGTGGTTATGAGACCCCTAAGCGGTCATAAAGTACGAAACTGATTCCAATGATAGTTTTAAAAAGTTCATCAGTAATATTAAACGCTTCTTTGGTTGAAAGTGCATGATATTGATCAGAATGGTGTTCATTAAGCTCTCATTCTATAGAGATATATAATTCTATTTGCTCTGCATGGCCATATATTAAATTATCTAAGATGTCTATTACTGCAAATTTGTCGAGGAAGGGTTTCGCGGCGAGTTCAGATTATACGCGACCAATCGCTATCCTAGAAGGCCCAACTATAGCTCAGCCGCCCATAGAAAGAATCGGACTGTTCATCGTAGGCCGGTATCGTAGGGTTGTGAGCTATATATGCCTATATATTATAGTTCCCACTGTTTTGGGTTTACGAATGATAATAACAATTTACCCCAAACAACGTGCTACGAGCTCCCCACAGTCGTCCGTTTTGGAAGAAATATCCTCGATCTTAATATGAGATTAATTCTACGTCTAATATAGGAAGCTAGGATAGCTTGTTAATGTAAAAGAGCACCTTTTCAGGACCAAACTGTAGTATCGTCCGAGAGACCGACACATGGCTGAGAATGGTGTTCACGTACCAGGGTCCACAACTTTGAAACGGACGTGCCAAATATTTCGCCCTGCTCCATATATATGCTATAAAATGCTATTCGAGGGCGAAATATTCAGCCCTGGCCGTTAATTATGTGCCTATAGGTGAGCTGCCTGTCAGTGCATGCGTTCTTTAGTGTGACAAATTCGCTAGAACTTGAAACAGAAGCTATCTGTGGTGTCATAGGACTCCACCCGCACTTTGAGTATGTTCGAAGGGGTGGGGGCGGAGGGGGGGGGCGTGAGGAGGGGGGGGGGGTTAGGGGGGCATGCAGTACAAACATGGGTTTTGCATTAAAAATGGGTATATAAAGCTAGGCTATATATATATCGATATCTTTGCTCAAAAAGCGTGCGACCCCCACCCCCCCCCCCCCCCCACCACCACCTGGATCCATCACACATGATAGCGTACGTACGTGATGGTCCAAGAGTCATGCACCGGCGATTTTTGTTGATAGTTTCGAGGCCAAGTAATTGTGTCCATATATAAATATTCTAGCTAGGGCATACATCAATAATCCGGCATAGAATTGTCCATGTATAGGCCTATCTATGTCAAAACTTTGTTTTCAGAACTAATGATTCTAAACCTAGCCATGCAGAGCGTGTGAAGCCTATCAGGGACCCAATTTAGAAGTTGTCACGGCGTGCGATAGCCTGTGCCACCCGACGCAATGCTCACAACAGAGCACCCCCTTCCCCCCACACACACACTCACTTCCTCACGGAGGAGCGCCCCTCTTCGAAAGATCTAAATGTTGGGGAAACCCCGGGATATTCCACAAGAGGATCCATAGAGATCCACATATGGTTATG